>JAYESA010000007.1:131648487-132178487 GCA_036927795.1 Iris macrosiphon
TTTTATATCAGAATTTTGGTGTTTTGAGCGTCGTACTTTTCGAGGGGCTTCGGAGTATGTAGCTTTGTGCCAACTATTTCCATTAAGTGTCCATGTTGATTTATTATGGTTACGGACGCTTTGGCAATATACTTGACCTTTTTGAATTTTGGAAATGTTGGGATCGTACACACCCTGTAAGCACTCTGATACCATGTCTGAGATACGCCCTGCAAGCACTCAAAGGAGGGTGACAATGGAGTTGGTAATTTAGTCCCACATCGGATAGGAGGTGGGATTATGAGATGTAGATAATTGGGATTGGTTCAGGCCTTACATGAGAATTCTCTTTTAAGGCATATGGGCTCAGTCCAATATTACACCTCATGGGCCAACTCCGGTTCGGGTCACATCATGTTCCCAACAAGTTGTATCAGAGCCCAAGGTTATGGGGCTGGTTTGGGTGGCTCTAATTGGTTCAACGGATGATGCTGAATGTTCATGGATTATACGGACTCTTCTCAAGGTGGAGTATGAGCATCAACTACACGAATTGACTTTAAAGGTGGATCTGACGAGTCCAAGGTGTAGCAAGACGTTGTGGTTGACACACAATTGTTGTGTTGATGAACGTGTCAGGTTTGGTTCTGTGGTTGAACGGATCGAGATGACAATATGTTGGATCTCCTGGGTATCTCCTGGTTGCTCGGTTAGCTGGAACGAACAAAGGTAGCCGGATTATGCTAAGATTGTTCGGTTAGCGGGAACGAGCAAAGGTAGCCAGGGTGTGCTAAGGTTGTTCGGCTAGCGGAAACGAGTTAAGGTGAAAATTGTTGGATTGTATCTCGTTTCCGGTTGAGCGCTTAAAGGAGGGTGACAATGGAGTTGGTAATTTAGTCCCACTTCGGATAGTAGGTGGGATCATGAGGTGTAGATAATTGGAATTGGTTCAGGCTTTACATGAGAATTCCCTTTTAAAACATACGGGCCCAGTCCAATATCGCATCTCATGGGCCAACTCCGGTTCGGGTCACACCATATTCCCAACAGGAAAGTCAATTTTGTTAAGACTTAAGAGGTGGCCATTAGTAGGATCTAACTTACAGGAGCAAGCGAATCTATGCATCAGCTCTAAAAGTTTTGGTGTGTAGACAATATATTTCAGAATCCAGAGAAAAGAATTTAAATGAATGTGTGCATAAAGGGTTATCTTATTTTAGTTCTATGATCTTCAGGATTTACCTGACTCTAGAGTGATTGGTCAGAACCATGAATATGAGCATGAACTGATAATGAAAGAACTCTAACGGCCCTGTATCAAGCGCATGTAGAAGTTTAGTCACTGTCATTAAGGTAAGTCTTGTTCTATTTCAGTACACCATATAATTTCATGTGGTATAGACATCAAGGGATTCCTTAGTTGAGTTAAACAACAATTTTACTTCTACAGAGATCAGATATGGGCAAAGCCAAAACAGTGAAATTTCACCCAGTGTGTTGCCCACACAGATCACCACAAAAGTAACTACCTTTCACACATAATATCCCCGTAACTCGTTATTCTTCTGAAACTTGAGATTCTTTTGCAGATTATGGAAAACTGGATTCTAAGAAGAATGGTTACATTCTTATATATGCAAATGGAGGTTTAAATCAAATGAGATTCGAGGTATGACTATTGTCTACAGATTTAATAGGCTGTTGTTGAAATTTTATATTGCCTTTCTCCTATAAAACTTACTTTAGACTGCAGATTACTGTACCGGTACAACCTTTAAAACATTTCACACTTGGCTCGTCTGTACTAAACTGTTGAAAGGGAGTTTATTTCCTCAAATAATCACCTTTTGGTGCATGTTTTTTTCTTTA
The DNA here is from genome assembly GCA_036927795.1 of Iris macrosiphon. Taxonomy (NCBI): domain Eukaryota; kingdom Viridiplantae; phylum Streptophyta; class Magnoliopsida; order Asparagales; family Iridaceae; genus Iris; species Iris macrosiphon. The sequence continues at coordinate 131,650,336 of JAYESA010000007.1, forward strand.
AGTCTTGCTATTTCCTTACATCATTAGAATATCCAGATAAATGCCTCTAATTTGGATTTTTTTTTCCTCCGAGTAAAGGTAGAATCCAGCCTCTTAAGGACTACCCTTGCAGTGAATATCCTTGCATTCTAAATAATCTTGACTTGAGAATTTAATTTCACTTGCGAGTCCATACCGTGTCCTACATATCCTAATTCCGAGTATCGACCCCTATGGATTTTACAAGTTATCGAGAGCTTTTCACTAACATAGTGTAATTCAATTTTTAATATGTGACTAAATCTTAAGATTTGGGTAATTTTGTATTTACCGGTTTTCGAATCAAGAATCTGTTATCTTCCCTTTTTTTTCTAAAAAAATGTCAAATCTCTTTTGTATTTCATGAACGAAAATTCTATAAACATGAATTTATCAACCCGATGCAACTTAGCTTAGAATATCACGTCCAATCAGAACTTCAACGACTGTATAGGCATGCTAGAACCATAACCAATAACCATTACAGATATTAAAACATGAGAATAGGCAAAAATAAATGATGGCATGACAAAAAGGCTAAATAGATATATGAAATCCTAAAACACAATATAATTGAAAGAGTAGTGAAACCTAATGTCCAAGAGGCAATTTGAAGTAAAGATATATTATCAAATTTTTATAAGGCTAAACCTTAGGTTAAGAGGTAGGGTTGGTGTCCGATATGGGCCTAAAAAGTGTATGTAAATGACATTACTTGGTTCCAAGTGATTCTAATAGGTTAGGAGAGTTTACTTGACTTCAATAAGTTATGCTAAAGGACATATTGAACAATTACATTATATGATCAACAATCATGTTGGATTTCTTATGGATTGGCCAAAACGACAGGATCATGATATTAATAATTATTTCACATTGAATTGCCCATACCTGATGCGAGTATTCTGGATTACGTTAAACTTGTTATCTTATAGTTTGCAATTAGTAGTTACAGATGGACTTGTATATATGGTTATGTTTGATCACCATATGGAATTTGTTTATTCTAATATTCAATTATTTTTTGTATGTCATTGTTTATGCTGAACAAAGGAATATGAACTATACCCCTAAAGATGTCCCTCTTTGTGGTGACCGGAACTTTTTGGACTATCAACATCTAGGCTGTCATCTAGTTTTGGTAGACCGACTATGTCTAGCTTTTCATTTCTCGCATAAAATTTATAAAACCTATTTTACATTAATATGCATTATGTACTAAACCTTCACACTCTTTGTAATCAGTTGGTGCATTATATTACACAACATCATTGAAATAATGCCAAGTATTGTGCAAAGAGAATTTTATGACTTCGCCTCTTGTTTTTCAGCTGGATTTTGTTAAGATTTCGTAGAATTTAATGATTTGGTTGGATATGCAAGCAGTTATTTTCTTGGGATCCCTTGAAGAGAGCCCTAGGTGGTTTTAAGAAAGAGCGAACAATGCAAGATTTATTGATGGAGCGGATGCAAAAACAAGAGTTCGATGGCAATGGAGGTGGTGGTGGTCCATATATGGTCAACTGGTAAAACTTGTAAGAAACTTCAAAATATATTAAATGGGACTGATCTTTGTTGTGCCAGGTATGTGTTCACGCAACATGGACGTGGAACCAACGAATTTTGGAGTCTGAGCTTCTTAGTTGTTTACTGATTTTTTAGCCTGAGAAACAAACTGTTTTGATTGGCAGGATGCTTGTTCTATTTACATCATTTTAAATGCGTATTTAACTATCAATAGTAAAGTTAGGTTGCTTGAATTAGAAATTTTGATTGATCATCTTGATCTGCAATGTATGAGAAGTAAATTAAATTCTTTGATGTTTCTTGATTTTTCTTAGAGTAACAGTGAACAGTTTAAATTACAAGGTCACTTGTCATGATATGGTCATTCTTTCTAGTACCAAGCTCTTTTTAATGTAGTCTCTCTATTGGTTCCCAGGAAGTGAACATTCATGTGAATTTTCTAGACAAGTGTAAATTTGTTTACTGTTTTACTGGTTGTGATTGATTTTAGAAATTATAGTCACTTCTAGATATAAATGTCAAGTTGTATAGTTTATGATTTTTTTTTGTGTGTGCTACAAATAGTCACGTCTCATGGTTATTTTATGTTTTCTTTGTCAAAGTTTTGCTTGACAGTTTTTGAGGGTGCTATTGACAGTTTTGAAGTTGCTTATAAATAAGTGTGTATATAGATTGCTTTGAAAATAAGCTCGCTCTCTCTCTCTCTCTCTCTCTCTCTCTATATATATATATATATATATATATATATGAAACTTAATTATAATACTGTGGAAAATAAGTGTTATATAAGTTTGTCTTATTTAGATGTTTAGTACAACCCTCAACCATAAAGTGCAAAAGAAAATGAAGTAAAACTGATGAAACATGTCGGCATCCAGCTATGTAGTTCTTCATGATCTCACCTGAAGAACCTGTCTTCACATGAATTCTTCTCATCTTCTCCATAGCCAAAGAAAATTTATGGAGAAAATTCTCTAGTGGACTAGTGGCGAGACTAACAAATAGATTCTCTCGTGTAGTTGGTTGTTAAAGCTGCGTCCGACTAGAATAGGCCTCTCCTCTTAAGTATGTTCTAAATAGGAATTTCTCTGGTGGACTAGTGATGAAACTATTAAACATGTTAACTCTTCTTGTTATTTGGGCCTATTTTGAAGGTTGGATACTCGCAACAAACAATTAGACATTGGTTAGGGTATGGTGGAACTCTGGGCACAAACATTGGTTAGGGGATGGTGGTGTTCTGTATAATCACTAAAGAAATGTCATCAAAGAATGGTCCGTACTGATTATATGCCTAGAGAGGCTAAAGCCATTTATAGAAAGGAAAGGTTGAATAAGCTTTTTTTTTTTTTTTTTTATTCTTTTGTAAAAAAAAATTTGTATCAAGGTGTAGTCAACTCTTGTAAACATTTATTTATTCAATTAATTAAGTAATTACAAGAAATTAATAATAGCTATAATATGAAAAATGCTAACATATATGATAGCTATTAAAAATAATAGGACAATTAATTGTTAGTCATTCAAAGCATACGAGTTAACTAAGCATATAATTACAATAAGGGATCCATATGTAAAGTAATTCTATAAAATTAATAACTAGTATGAAAACTACAAGCATGTTACACATATGATAGTTATTCAAAATAATATGATAATTAATTTGTAGCCATTCAAACCAAAAGATTTAATTAAATATTCAACTACAGATATAATTATTTTAAAGTCAATATAATTATTTCACATTCGATTTGTAGCCCGTCAAGGTCATTCAATATAATTATTTCAACTCGCTAGCTCGATGATTCCTAACGAGAGGGTCCCGTAAGCACCGATTCATTAAATGCTTGAATGACGACCTCATGAACTATGTGATGAAGCGAGAATGTACGTCATATATTAAAGCTTTTGAGGCAGCAGTTCAGAACGAACAGTTCACTCCATGAATTGCTCTAGAAAATGTGTCGGCTAATCGAAACCCTTCTGTCAAAAGATACCATGACGAAGAGAAGAAGGCCAATACTGAAAATAACTGAGGGATTGAATGTAGTTTCTGCGGTTGTCGGGGTTACACCAAGGAAGTTTGTTATTCTTTTAACAGGGAGTGCTTCATGTGTGGACAACAAGGTCACATGATAAGAGATTGCTCGAACAAGAGGTTTGCACCACCGCACCGCAACGACAATGCAGAGCGTAGGAAGAACCAAAATCCGCACCCGCTCCAGCCAATAGACAGACTGATCAGATGGGAAGGCCAATAGTTTATCAGCTGAATATTGAGCGCGATGCGAGCAGTCACGATATTGGTAAGTCTGATTCCTTTGACCTCTTGGTGCCTTGGTTCTCGACTCCTTGATTCCTTAAGTTTCGATGATGCAACTTTTTTCTCGGTGGGGTATTATGTAGTGTCCCACTTCCAGCGTTTCACTAATGTAATTCCTACGACTTTGACTCGGTTGAAAATCGAGTATCGGAGAAACCTTACCACCCAATCGATCACGGATGAAATGCAATGAACCATTCTAACTGATGGAAATGCTTCTATTGAAATGAGTCCAAGAGTTTTCGTTAGTTGTTTTCGCTGCTTGGTTTTGTGTTGATTTGCGTTTTCATGTTGCTTTGATGATTTTGTTTTCATAGTCGCTTTTTTCGCTTTTCATTTCGAACCGTAAGAGAAAGAGATCGAAGGATGCTAACCAAGTGTTGTTGCAATTTCAGGACGCATAACCAAGGAATGATCGTTGCGTGAGGCTTCATCATTCTCTCGTGTTGATTCAATCGGTAAGTGGCTTCGGACCTTCGATGAATCATTTTATCTTCACGCCTTAATAAAAGAATCTCTAGCCTACTCCGTTGCATGTCCCTTAGACAGCTTTCCTTGGCCTTAATCATATCCCCTTTAATGATAATTCACTTAATAAGATAAGCTAAAAGAAATAACTATATGCTTGCATTATAAAATTTGTTGCTTTACTTCCAAGTAAATGTTGCATCATATGTTGCGCAACATGAGGTATATAGAAAATTTCTTATTAGTTGACAGCATTCCGTGTTAAAATAACGAGAGATGGAAACGTGTGCTTGCTGTTCAGATCTGTGCATAGTAGTATTTTATTCTGATAGATGTTGCATGTCATGCATTGGTCTCGGATAACTTGTGCACAAGGTGATAGTCTTTCACACTACACCAAAATACTTGAATTGTAATGGTCTAGACATGTTACAAAAATTAATTCTAACGGGTAAGTTCTGTAAATATTCAGGCATGAATAATATTACTAACTGCCCTCATAACAGCTCATGCCCATTAGTATTTTACTTATTCTAACGGCTATAGCCGTTAGTATTTTTTTCTAACAAACTATAAATATATGTACAATTGAAATCTAACGGGTTTTGGTCGTTAGTATAATTAAAAAAATATGAAAAAAATAATTTTATAAGATGAAAAATATGGCTGTTAGTAGCTTTACCTACTACTAGGATGTCCACAATGCAAAATCTAATAGGCTAACATTTATAAGATAGTGCAAAGAAATATGATAACAAAAACAATCATAATAAGATTAATTTTGAAACACTCCAAATTTTCAAGTTGATGTTTGTTCAAACTATACAAAGGTTGTTCTACATATCCAGACTTTTGGAAGTATGCAAAGGTTGTTCTACATTGATGAGGATGAGGCAATGATGATGAAACACAATTAAATTTATCTTCATGCTCTGGAGCCATATCTTTCTTCTCATCTTTGTTCCCCGCTGCTTATAATCTTGCGCCTATAAAACATAAGGCATAATAACATATTTATCTATTGTATATTTGATAATAAAAAATTTAGTGAAAGTCAACAACAGTCACTCGGATCACAAAAAACCAGGTAAATCGAATGAAATTGATCACAAGTACACGCCAGTGCACACTTCACAAACCTGTGAGTGAAGGTTCTCTGTTTTGTAAACAAGTTCATTCTCCTCCCCTCGATCCAAAACCTGAAATAGGAAAGAGATATGAACTATGAGAGCAGCTTTGTCCAAGATTAATGATCTCTAGGATATTCCACACAATACTTCATGAGTTTTTCAATTTTAATCTATATTGACATACATAGAACCTTCGTCAGGTCAGGCGTTAACGAATGTGTGATTAACTTGTTTCTTCTTTTGTTAAGATTTTCTTCATTTTTGTCACTTTCTATTACCAAATAAAGCCTTAAGATATTATTTGATGTGGGAAAGAAGGATCGAACTAGCTTACCTGATGGAGAAGCAGCAGACAGACTCTTCATTCGAGCTTCTCATGGTTCTTTTGATGTTCCACTATTGTTAATGTCTTTCCGCTTGAACTTGTACCTTGCTGGCAACTATTGGTCACATCTATTACTGCTTCACGCTTTTGCCGAGCTTGCTCAGCCATGAATTGTCACTTGGTAAACATATAATCGCGCCCCCCCCCCCAACCAACAGCATGAGCAGCAACATTCACATTTGTTGATCTGCATTCACTACAGACATTTCAGGTGGCACAAAAGGTAAATGATAAAATTAGAAAGCTCCAGTACAGACATTTCCTAATATTTGGAAAAAGAAGGCAATACCTCATGTCTATGGAAGGCTAAAAGGACACTGACCCAATGCAATGCTCAATTATGACCAGATATTATGTCATTTTATTTCTTCTTTTCAGAAATTACATTCCTTCGGCTGTAAGTGATAGGCATGCTATACAAATAGTTGGTAATATATCATGTTTCTCCTTTTACTTTATTCCTTCAGAATATCAGATGCTTTGTTTGCATTGTCTTCTTTAGAATTGGAATTCTACATTTTTTAGAAGGAAAACATGGACACTTATTTGATAAATAATATTATGAAACTACTTTTTATCACCACTTTGTAAATCAACAAAAGTTCAAAAAAATGAATGTGGATATTTTCCTCGTGGTTAATCTCTAGAAAGAGTTACATCTTTGTTTCTTGGACAATGAGAAAGAGTCTTCTTAGACAATGTTTATTAGCTCAACAAAACTAAGAAATCAATATTGTACATGAAGTTCAAAAACAATTTCTCCCTTTTGGAACCAGTTCTGACTATATTAAAAAATGACTAGAAGGTGGTTTTTTGCATATTTTTGAAGTGATTATTCTGTTGCTTGAGAGATGCTGAATAGATACCAATGGTTGACATTATACATCAATTGGTCTTTTGCCTCTTTTCAACTTAAAGGTTTATAGTTATCATTAATCAAGACCTTGTTTATCTGAATGCTGAAGGTGTCAACAACGATACCTGTTTATCATTAATCAAGACCTAATGCTTACTTGGTCTTGTATAAATTTGTTGTTATAGAATTGAAGACTTTTAGTTATTTATGTGCACTTATTTTTAGTTTTAGCTTATTCATGTCCTAGAGTATATTACAGATGAATGCATAGGAACATTATTACATGTTGTACAGTTTACTACATAGATCTGCTATATGTTGCAGTGTTGCATTCTCAAAGTGAATAAGTACATAGTTTAAGTGGAGTGGCAAAGACCAACGGCTGCCCCTATGACTGCGGGCTCCTACAGGCAAGTTGTCACGACCCGCACCCGGTATAGGGGCACGAGAGCGTGGGTACGTCCAGCCTACGCGCAGCATCAGCGGTAGAACGTTGTCTAGGTCACAATAACACTAATATAACTCACAACTTGTCAATGATATCAATCTCCATAAGGAGGACAATATACATCTCACAATAGCTCATAATGTAAACTCAATCACAACAACTATAAGAGTATAAGGCACGATAAAAGATAAGAAGAATGACATAGTTAAACACCATGTCTCAAAATATAGATAAATCACAGTCTAGCTGTCTAACATAAAGTTCCCACAAGTCTCAACATAAACTAAGAATAAGTCTAAACATAAACTGAAATAAACCTCAATAAGTCTCAATGCATAAGATAAATACTATCTAGATAGCTGCAGGTAATGTCTCCTCTAAAGGAATAGTCTCCTCCAAAATCTCCGGTGTGTAGTCTGCATCTATACCCGGTCCATAATGTGTGGTACAGAAATTCTCAAGATCCTCTGGAAAAAATATCCAGTCAGGATTGAAACGAAGTACAAGCACTAACAGCAGTTCCACATATATTGACAAAAACTATAACACAGTGTAAGAAATACAAGAAAGATATGAATACTGGCAATAAGAGATACTGGACATAATGAAGTACTGGAATAAATGTTGGAATAAAGAAATATTGGAACATCATCATCAATGTACATCTAGCAATGAAATAGAAATACAAGTGCATGCTAGAACAATGATCTAGAATATAATGAGTACTAGACCAATAACTAGAACATGTAGAGATGCTAGATCAATATACTAGAGATACATGTCAAGAACATCTAACTAAGTGTGTGAAACATCACCATATCATGTGATCGGCTTAGGACTGATCAGGCTTGCTATGTATGACTAGCTATGATTCATGTAAGGTTAGGCTAACCATCCGGATAGCTATGATGCAAGCAATAGTCAGGCTAATCATACATAACAAGCTATGAGGCATGTAATGGTCAGGCTGCACCGATGTAAACTCCCTCAACCAATTTAGGGTTTAATTGAATTAAATCGAGAGATTAGGATTTATTTGAATTTAATTAGAATTAATGTGTGACAATTATATGAACCCCTGACCATTGTGCAAAATTAGATACCCGTCATTTCATCTCGCCTTAGTTTCGCAAGATTCGTAAGTGAGCGCCTTGAGCATTAATTGGTAATTTAATTAAATTGAGGCCAAGTTCACCTAAAACAGGTCTAGACCAAGCCGTGTACACCAAAGACCAGCCCCACCCTAGAGCCTGGGGCCCAAATATCAAGGATAGCCCAAGAGAGCCAACATCTATAAATATACATACTCCCACATGAAACCCTAGTTTTTACTATTCATCAAAACCCTAGCCGTGTTTCCCCTTGCACCCGAGCCCCCGACTGCCGACTTCACCGGCCACCGCGGTCACCGAACCCCCTCGCCGCCGGACCACCCTGCCCATCGCCAGTCACCTTCTGCCACCGCTAGCACCGGCGCCAAACACCACCATCCCAACCTCCCACATCAGCCCGACCCCTTAGCCGCTGCTCCCGAGCAACACCCGACCGCCTACAGTCACCCCCGACCGCCTCAGTCACCGCCAGCCACTACTCCAGACCTACCCGACCGTTCCCCGCGACCGGTCAGTCACCCCCGCCGCTGCCTAAGCCGCCGCCGCCGCCGCTGATACACCTGCTGCTGCCGCTGCTGTCTGTCGCCGGCCGACGCCAGAGCCTACCACTGGCCGGAGGACGACCCGTCAGCGAGGAGACTCCGTCCTGTCAACTAGGTAAACACCTGACTCATCCCTCCTTGTATTGTATCCACATAAGATCGTTGTGTCGTCGTGTCGAGACTTGTAGCATTGGACACAAACTCAGTTAACCCTAACTATGTATATGATGGCATGTTGATTAACAAGATTTAGAATTGGTTAATAACTAACTATTTATTAATCATAAGACCTGTTGTTAGAAACATGAAATTCATCAATAAAACTTATACATCGCCTAGTATGCTGAATATGGGAATTTCAGGATCAACAATTGTTCTAGACTTAATGAAGCTTCGTAAAACCCTAGACGTAGTAATTATTGTCTCAAGGTACATGTTAGCCGAGGACAGAACATGTGTACACCCTAGCTACGCGCACATGTGACGCTGTATTCGAGCAGCCGTGAACTTGCGACAGTATTCAAGTATAGCGTTGTAGTCATGTGTATTTAATGTTTAGTGTCTGATATCAGTATTTGTTATATTATATTGGTGTGTTTAGGATCCTTGGATCAGCCAAGAGACGCTGCAGGAGCAGGCTATTGGCTTTCACAGCTTCAGGACCTAGGCAAGATACCTTGCCATATTTTACTGTTTAAATTAATGCTGCATATGTTGTATGATATATTGTTGTTTTATTTCATATGACTGTGTGCGTCCGATATTGATTCGGGTGCTATCGACGGATACGTCGATGATTTAGTATACTTGGCCTAGTCACTAGTAGACTCACCCCAGTTAGGAGGATACGTTGTTATCTTCCAAGACCTGACACTTTACACGTATTCACTGTGACATTCATATTGGGATGCGGGTCCGCGTATTCGACTAGCTATCGGTGTGTGACATGCATCACGGTTAGTACGTAACTCAGGATATTTTATTTGTAGAGACTGGCATTTAGATACGTGGTGCACACGTCGAGTATTCGACTAGTGTATCTACATTGGACGGGAAGGACCACTAGTAGGCGTAAGGGATACACCCATTGGAATCCGTAGTATCCGGAGGAGCCACGGATCCAATGACTCCCTTTATTCAGATTTCCCGTTCTTCGGAGCGGTATGGACGTTATATATACTGGCAGATTCCCCGTTGTTCGGAGCGGTATGGACGTTATATTATTCAAATTCCCCGTTCTTCGGAGCGGTATGGACGTATATATACTTGCAGATTCCACGTTCTTCGGAGCGGTATGGACGTTATGCCTACACCTACTCATACGTACCAAAGTTGTCCTCACATTGCATTCACTTAGATGGTTAGCACACCCTTTATTGCATTTACTTTATTCAGTATTTATATATATGGCATGTTTCTATGTATCTTGTTACGTCCCTCTGAGGACCTGGTACCTTTCCAGATTTGGACGAGGCTTACTACCCCACCGTGTACGGGGCGGGACAGGAGACGAGATTCGCTACCGCAGAGGAGTTACAGGTGCAGCCGTCAGAGTTTCCGTGATCATTTGGTAGGCCTTCTGCCTAGGATTGGGTGCATCATTATCTAGTCAACCGATGCCCTAGTCATTATCTTTTATCTATCATTTCAGTATTTTATTTCGTCATAGCAGTGGGTTTGTCCCCACCTGACATTCTTAGTTGTACTATGATATTTTGAGACTGGCAATTATCTTCCAACAGTTTATTTAGTACGTTTTTGCTGTTTATATTGTGGATGAGATAGTTTACCAATTGATTGACTGATATTGGACATGTTAGTATTTTAGGACAGCGTAGCACTCTTCGTAAGGATCCATTAAATTGGGATATCCTTGGAGATGTGCCAGCTGGCTATTGCCACGTGGCCTAGTCCCGTGTATTTTGGGACTGGGGCGTGACAACCGACGTGAGGTGTGGGTAAGCTATGATGCAAGTAGAGTTGGGTATGATCACATAAGCTACTAATATTTTTCCGTTTCTCCAGCTAGCATGATGGATCACAATCCCGACTCCTCGTGACAGGTCTCGATGATGCCAACTCGTGTAAACAACAGTGTCGGAATCATGTACGCTATACAACTAGAATTATAGAGATAATCAACATAATAGAAACTGTCAGAGAATGTACTCGCCTGTGGTCCTTAGCTGGCAATACCAATGTCCTGGTCCCAAAGTATCGTCCGAATGATCCAACAGTCCTATAGACATATCATATAATACAATATTGCATCAGATATTACTCTAACACACCATCAACACAATGATCTCAGAAACTACGCTAGGGGGGTTACGTTTGTAGTTGCTGTGCATAACAGACAGTCAATGCTACGGTCTTTCCAGTACGTCGGTGTACATATGGCAGTCTGCTATCATGCTACATGGTCACATGTCAATGTAACTACGGGGTATCCGTGGTTACATTCAAGTCATCTAGTACCTAGACACATAGTACATAATATGAACTATCATACACATAAATATCCATTAGTTACAAATACAATATATATATATATATATATATATATATATATATATATATATATATATATATATATATATATATATATATATATATATATATATATACTTTAAATGGAATTAATACTTGTATATATATTAGACATATACTAGGGAGATGTATACAATACGTATATATATGTATTTATACTAATTGAGAGATACTATATATATATATATATATATATATATATATATATATATATATATATATATATATATATGCCAAAATACATTTAAACATATACTAGTACATGTGCCATACATATATACTCATTAGGTTTATATACGTTATGGATGTATATATATATCAATATACACATAACAACCATATACGTATACTAATGCTAATACGTACATACTTACGCATCAATTATATTTCTATATACCAACATACGCATATGCTACACCATGGTTGAATACATATGCATACAAATATAAAATACGCGTGTGCGTGTACGTGTATGTGTGAGGGGACTCGAACCTGGGTACGTGGAACGAGTCGTGTGCGTCGAAGTCGTTCGGTCGAGCGAGTCTGGCCGGTCCAGTCGTGCTCCGGCGGTTCAGTTCGTCGAGGGTGGTGGACAACGGCTTGGTTCAGTCGGCGTCGTGTAGGTGATCGATCGACTCTGGCGTCGGGTTGTCGGTCTCAGCGGGTTCGTCGATGTGGCTCAGGCTAGGTCGGGGTCTGCTCGCGGAGAAGAACGGTGAGTTCGTTCGGTCGAGGGGGTTGATCAATGGTCCGGCGGATGAAGTCTGGCGGCTCTGAGCAGCGTCGATGAATACAGCGGGCCGGGGTCGTCGTATGGAGGCGGGTTGTGGTCGAAGTCTGGCGAGTCGGGGACAGCAGGTGGCTGTTCACGGGTGCAGCATCGAGTGGAGGAATACGGCTAGGGGGTGGTTCGGTGCGGCGGATCGGGGAGTCGACAGCGTAATGGGAAAAGATGATGAAGGTGGTGATGAAATAGTAAGGGGAAAGGGTTCGGCTGTAGCTAGGTTTAGTTTTAGGTTGAAAAGGAAAAGAGATACTATATATATATATATGTTGTAGACTTGGGGTTGACCTAGAATTTGGCTTGGTCAAGGCCGCTTGGGGTTGGGCCTTGCCATGGATATTTCAATGGCTAGGATTCGAATGGGTTCAAAATAAAATTAAAAATGAATGGCTATGGTGCATTGGTTCAAGGTTTTGAGGTCACGGCTCAAGGAGGTCAATGTCGCAATTTGCACACTCCCAAAAATTATGAAAAAATACACATGAAGGGGAAACGGGTTTATTTAAGTGTCGTGTCCAACGGGATGGATACCTTAATGCATTTTTGCACAAAAGTACCCAACAATAGGAAAATTACACAAGTAAGATTTATGAATTTTAATTTATTTAAAATAAATGCAAGTGGTGTTCTAAAATAAATTACAAGTACAAGGGGCTGAATTTAAGTAGAACACAAGTGTTATGAATGAAGTAGACTCAGAATAGAATATTATCCTAATTTGGGTTGCTCAAAGTGGGTCGAGATTGTGTCTCCAATTTTGATTGGAACACACAAGGATACAAGGTTTGATTTATATAGAATTAAGTATAGTCGGTTGTGACAAATGCTGTGCAACTAAGATGAAGCACAACAAGACATGGTTATGAGTCATACAAAGGTCAAAGTAACAGTTTGGTACGTCTAGGACAAGGGTGTGAATTCAGTTGGAAGACAATGGCTAGTGTAGTGTTCTAATTGTCGAAGCAACGGTAAAGTACAACAATCAAATAAAATTATAATTATTTAAATATAATTAATTATCATGCAATCATTTACATATTAATTACGAAAAGACGAAAATACCCTTAATCTGAAATGTGGGGGTGACACAAGTCCGAGGACTACTACCATAAGACCAGACATGGCTTAGGGTACGTCATGCCTTCCACAACCCCCGAAGGCTCGGATGAAGAAGATGAGTTACACTCTCACTCTTCATAATCTTCCTCCTGGGACTCCGACATCAGTATCGAAGAAATTCTAAAGCAAACATTGTCTGTCAACATGGTGTTAATTGACCATGAGGAAGACGACGAGGATCCACCTGAACTCTTTGAAGTAGAACCGTGGGCCCAATGCTTAGACGCATAATAGAAGATGCGGTTCGAACAACGAGAACCTTCTACTGGGGACGAAGTCGTACAAGTCAATATGGGTGACGAATTCTCCCCTAAACCTATCTTCATCAGCAAGAGTCTGACTGATGAGGACTGGGAATCCCTGCTATAGCTCGTCAGGGAATACATCGATGTCTTTGTCTGGAGCTACGAAGACATGCCGGGATTGGAACTCCAAATTGTGGTCCACAAACTCAACATCTTGTCGAACATTAAGCCGGTCAAGCAACAGCAACGACAGTTCTGGCCGGACATTATGAACGCAATCGAAGTTGAAGTCAACAAACTGATAACTAGTGGCTTCATCTACGAAGAACAACATCCAGATTGGGTAGCCAACGTCGTGTCGGTGGTCAAGAAGAACGGGAAGATCTGGATCTGCATTGACTTCCGTGATCTAAATGCGGCCTGCCCTAATGACGAGTTCCCCCTTCCGATCACAAACATAATGATCGACAACACCTCTGGCTTCGAGCGTATATCTTTCATGTACAGATTCTCAGGCTATAATCAAATCAAGATGTCTTCTAATGATGAGAAGCATACATCGTTCCAAACGCCGATAGGGGTTTACTGCTACACGGTCATGCCTTAGGTTTGAAGAATACGCGTGCTACATACCAGCGAGTGATGACACCATCTTCTGTGAGCATCTACACAAGACAATCCAGTGTTACATTGATGACATCGCCGTCAAGAGTCGCTCCAAGGATGATCACCTCCTGGACTTGAAGACTGTATTCGATCTCGTGCGTGCGCACCAGCTCAAGATGAATCCTACCAAATCTTTCCTAGGAGTCTCCAGCGGCAAATTCCTAAAATTTGTCATAACTTCGAAGGATATCCACGTGGACCCTGGCAAGACTAAAGCAATCATTGAAATGAGCCCACCGAAGATCCTTAGAGAACTTCGTGGCCTCCAAGAAAAACTGGCCTATATCAGGAGGTTTATATTGAACCTCTTTGGGCGTTGTCAGCCATTCACTCAGCTCATGAAGAATGGAGTCTCCTTTGTCTGCAACAAAGAATAACAGTGCGCTTTCGACGACATCAAGGAATACCTCATGAGCCCTCTAGTATTGGTAGCCCCAGTTATGGGAAAGCCCTTTCTGCTCTATGTACGGGCAATAGATCACTCTCTTGGCACTCTACTAGCCCAGAAGTGTGACTCAAGTCATGAGCATGCCATCTACTACCTCAGCAGGATGATGGTCGGTATGGAGCACAGATACAATTTTGCCGAGAAGAAGTACCTTGCTCTAGTCTTTGCTATCCATAAAACTTGGCATTATATGGCAGGGCAAACGATCCACGTGATCTCACGGGTCAACCCTCTTAGGGTGCTCATGACCAAACCCTGGGCACTCAACTCCCGTCTAGCGATGTGGGCAATACTGCTGTTACCATACGATATGGCGTCTGTTCCACAAAAAGTTGTCAAGGGCAATCATTAGCTGACTTCCAGGCCGCCTACCCGGTGCCAAAAACTTTAAAATTCTATGAGGAGATCCCCGATGAAGTCGCAGACTCCAACACCGTGATGAGCACAAAGGTTGTTTAGCGAATGTTCTTCGAGAACAGGGCCCAAAGGCGATATCATCGTTGGAGTCAGGATAGTGTTGATTTTTCCATACGACCTGGTCATCAACCGCGCCTACTCTCTCACAGAGTCATGCTCCAACAATGTGGTAGAGTATAATGCTTTCATCATTGGTCTCCAACTCACCAAACAGGTGGGAGTTGACTACTTGAAAGCCTACGACGACTCCAAACTGATAGTCAATCAAGTCCAAGGCGAGTACGAAGTCCGGAATGAATACTTGATTCCCTACCACCGAGCCGTGCTTGGAATAATCTCCACCTTCAAGGGGTTCTTCATAGAGCACGTCCCTCGGCTGTAAAATATTGAGGCTGATATCCTGGCTGGTCTTGCAACCACTTTAGCTGTTCTAATCAATGCTCATGAGCTGATCACCGTGGTCGGTCAGGAGCTGGTCAGCCCAAAGAATAACCCCTTTTAAGGGGGTAGATTTGTCACTACAACATTTTCTAGAAAATAATATTTTGGTCATTTCATAATTAATTAAATATTATGCTTGTTGAATATTTATTTATTATATTATTTATTTATTGTTAGATGTTAGATTTTATTTTGGACTTGTGTTAGTGGACATAACTAGTTTAGATTAGATCCATGGACCAACATTTATTTCTAGTTAGAATTGAGCCTAATAGTAAGCCCATTCGTTAGAAGGATAAATTAATTAGTTAAACCAATTAGACTAGAACCTTTCCTCCTTAATTAATTTCTTCATGTCAAGCCCCAATGGGTATTGTGGACATTTCATAGTAGCTTGGAGGGGGTAGAGGCCTGCCACCATAGGAGTGGAGATAGACTCTCTCTTTATTTTTTTATTCCAAATTTAAATCTAGAATTTTTCTCTTTCAAATTTCTTCATCCCTACACCAATTTCTATCTAAATTTCTTTCTAATTTCTTTTCTATTCATCATTGGAGGCTATTAGAACAAGGAGGAAGCAAGAATCTACAAGGAGAAAGCAATGATCTACAAGGAGGAACAATGATTTACAAGTTGAAGGCTCTTGACACTCATTTGGAGAATTGCATTGGAAATTCATCTTCCAATAGGTACAATTCAATTTTTTCTCTATAATTAGACTTTAAATCTGTTATTTAATCATTAGGAACCCTCCCATGTACTAAGGCTACCCATAGGAATTGGAATTAGGTTCATATGTGACCTATGGAGAAAGTTATGTGGTGTTTTGTGTCAATTTTAGGAGAATTCTAATATTGGCACATCTTGTGTTTGTTAATAAGCCAATTAGACCAAATTGACATGTGTTTGATTGTGTGTGGCTAGTGTCATGTCCATAATTGGATACGTGTAGGCTGTATCCCGATAATTTTGTGATATGGATTGATTTGGGGGTTTTCTTCCGACATGGGGGTTTGAGCATGTCACCTTTTGACACGGGCACGTAGACGAATAACTAACCCTTCGTGTTGCTTCTAATGGTGATTTTAGCATGTCCTTCGGGATACGTTTGGTGGTGTGGTGGAGCAATATCGCAAGCGTATCATAGATTGAGTGTTATACGGGTGCAGTGCACTCCATGTGTTTGTTTTCTTGCATTTTAATTCAATTTGTCATGGTTATAGCTATTAGAGTATTATAATTATAATTATTATATGATATATATGTATATATATAATTATATGTATGTTCTATATTTTATTTTGATGTGTTGGTGGTCATGAGAGAATAGGGGAGTGCATATGCATTATTAGTGTGGGTATATATATATATATATATATATATATATATATATATATATGTGTGTGTGTGTGTGTGTGTGTGTGTGCGTGCTAGGGGGAGCCAATAAGCTGGCCGAGAAGCCGCAGCGAGAAGCAGCAACAGAAACTGCAAGATGCACCAGCAGAAGCAGCGAGAAGCACCAACAGAAACAGCGAGAAGCAGTAGCAGAAGTAGTAAGCAGCAGCAACAGAAGCAATAAGCTGTAACAACAGTAAGCAATAAGCAGTAGCAGCGATAAGCAGAAGCAGTAGCAATAAGCAGCAGTAGTTTTAGTGCTTAGAAATTAAGTTGTAGATAAGCTAAGTTATGCTAGTTAATAAACTAAGTTAGTTTATATTGATAAGTTATATATATATATATATATATATATATATATATATATATATATATATATATATATATATATATATATATATATAAGCACTAGTTAGCATTAGTTAGTATTATTCTAGTTTACCTTGAGTTACACCAAGGTAATGAGCGTTGAGGTATCTTGGGCATGGGTATTGAATATCCGATGGGTATGTTAGTTATGTTAGTTGGTATAGTATTATTATAAGTTTAAGTGCATGTTAGTGTATAGTGAGGTATGTTAGTTAGTTAGCTAATGTTAGATATTTGACTACCTTGTGATACCAAGGTAATGTCAAGGTATTAGTTTATACTCAAGGTATTGAGTTTGTATATCAAGATGGGTGTGTAGGTGGTGTGATACCGTATTTGGTTCAAAGCCAAGGTATCCACTTACCATTAGTTTGGCTAGGAGTACTATATATTTTGTCTTGTATATATATATATATATATATATTATAGTATTTTCATATCTAATAATTTGTGTATCTTATGATACGATATTTTGTTGGTATCCTAGTATCCTAACATAGCTAGTATAGCCTAGTTACATAATGTATGGACCCAATGTCCTAGAGATTGACTAATACAACCTAAAAATAGCTAGTTTGACCAAGTTTGACTAGTTTGACCTAGAGTTGACCTAATTTGATTGTTTTGACTTAGAAATGGCTTTATGACCTAGAATTGAACTAGGTTAACTTATTTTTATTCTAAAACCTTGTATTGATGCAATATGCCATATATAGTTCTGTGTGACACCAGCTTGGGCATCGAGAGACACACCTAGCTCAGGACCTCAGGCGAGTACATTTTTCTGTTAGTTTTTATTTCATAATAGTGTATATATCTCATGTTCTAGAACTGTATACTTGATTCCAACACAGTGGTTTCATGGACTGGTACTACATGGATCCTGTCAGAAGATGTTATCTCTTACCGTGTTCAGCGGGTACTATTTCACATGTATTTTATCGTATGTATTGGATATTGATTTAGTGTACTTCGTGTTCACACACTGCTCATGTTCAGTGTGCTTATATTCGTGTACACACACTGCTCGTGTTCAGTATGCCTATATTCGTGTTTATAACGTGTCGTGATTGGATCCATTGGTATTAGATGGGGATAGGGGAATAGGAATTGAATATGTGATCAAACCCCAGTGTATTCGTGTACATATCGATTATATACCACACTTGTAATCGAGTTACCATATTTTATTCGTGTTCAACCTAAACCGATCACATAATGAACTTGTATTCTATGGCACATTAGTTAGATTTCAGTTATTTCTATTATATTGCAGATATTCTATTGTATGTCCTTCTTTCTAGTACATTACATGTTTACTCTAGTTTATTTCATTCTGTTGTTTAGTTATCTGTATTCTTTTCTATTATCTGTTTTATATGCTCGATTATGTATTTGAAACTGCTTTCAGAGGTATGTACTTCGCTCCAATCCTGATTGGATATATTTTTCAGATGATTGGCTCGTAGACCAGTGTCCCACATACTACGGACTACAGGAGGATATAGCATTAGAGGATACTCCTGTAGACCAGGAGGACTTAGTACCAGAGTCCGAGGAGGTTTAGATTATTTAGTGTTAGACTTGTATTAGACTTTTATTGAGGTTGTTGGCATGTATATATTATTTCAGTCTCATGGATGTATTATGATTCTTTTTCTTCGTTATTCCATATCGTGCTTATCTTCCTTAGTTGCATTATGATTGAGTATAGTTAAATTTATTAGATACTATATTGTTCCTCCGTTTGGAGTTGAGATGATGATAGTTACCTTATATATATTGTGTGAGATGTTTTGATAGTAGAGTTGATCCAGACAGCGTTCTATCGTCGATGCTGCGACGTAGGTTGAACGTACTGTAAAACCCCTAATCCTAAAAATCGTATTAAGCTATTTTTTTATTAATTATTAATTTAATTGTAGTAATTAGTAGCTAATTAGGAGAAATAGATTTTTAATAATTTTTATTTTATGTGTTGGTGCACTTAGAGGATTTATGGGACCATTAGAAATTTTTCGAAATTTATTTCATGTAGGAGACCACTTGAGCAGTTGCTAGCTTAATAGTGTGTATTAATATAATTTGGAATTTTCTATGAGTATATATATATATATATATATATATATATATATATATATATATATATATATATAAATATATATATATGCATGTATATATATTTAAATAGAAAAGAAAATAATTAAGAAAATAAAATAAAATAAAATATAAACTAATAAACTATTACTTAAAGCAAACTTAACCAATTCCATTACTTAGCAAACCAACCCTTCCTAGCTACAGCCACATGCCCAAACGTGACCTGCCCCCTTTTGCTTGAGATCCAGCAGCAGCCAAGACCTTTACCCCTTGCCCGCGGCTATTAACAACCCGACTCCCCTCTCTCCCTATATATATATATATATATATATATATATATATATATATATATATATATATATATATATATATATATATATATATATTATTTTATTTCTCTAAACCCTAAACCTAATCATCCAGACTCTCCCTCTTCCCATCTAGACCTAGAAAGCGCCGCCACCGCAGTCGGAGAACCCCGCCAGGCCGTCCAAACAAACCCCGACGACCGCGACCCCATGCACTGCAGATTCTCACAGCGAGGTACCTATGTTCCGGAGTTGTTTTCCGTCGACTCGCTCAACCAAATGCCACCCCGTCTTCACCGGTATGCTCACCCCTTAACCCTCTTCCATATCTGTGTATTAGTAGACCTCGAACAACACGAAACCCTAGGAAAAAATAGTGCCAAAGTTGGCAGAAACAGACAGAATTCTGGGATCGCAGAAAACTACGGTAACCACCCATGTTTCAGAGTTTGTATCTCCCACCACAGAGATCCGAATTCGATGATTCATTTTAGTATGCGTAGACCACTTGACCTAGTTTAATTTCTGTTAAATAACCCTAGATTATTAACTACTGTAGACAGAATTAAATTCGTCGGAAAACCCCGCGAATCCACCTTTCCAGATTTTCAAAAGTTGTGAAACGGAGCGCGCCCCGCCAAACGGTATCGTCCCGCGTTGTACCAAGTGTACCGAACGGTGCACGCAGCGTAACCGGATACGTAAAATTTTACGGAAACTGATTCGGACGCGTGTGCGTGCCGGAATCAGCCCGTATCCGCGGACACACCCAGTGTCACAACTTTTGTGGAAGTCGTACGCATTTTGTACATGTTTGTCAGATTGTGACGAAACTTGTGCCACTGGACTCGTGGTAATACGCTGGTCTTGCGACCCAATTTTCACATAATTCTGAGATAGTTGACCAAGTCGCCAATTGGCGGGCCCCATAGTTAACTTTTTGGACGAAATTGTGTCCGGCTCATCGAAATTCATATTTGGACATACCGTTGGGTTCGTATTGACATCTAGAGTTTGTTTGACCTATAATTTGTTCCATTTAGAGACTGTTACCCTTGGCACATTTTTTGGTGCAAAGTGGGCCACACGTGGACCCCACTTTTATCCGAAATTACCGTTTTGCCCTTGTGTCCAAATTGGACGAAGGGGAAGTGCTTTTTAGCAATTTTGCTTATTCTGGGAACGTTGGTGATATCTATTTCAGTATCCGGAGATATTTGTTCGGAGACCATTGCTTCTGATCCTGTGTGCTTGACTTCTGGACAGTACACCTTGCAGCTTTCTTACCAGGCAAGATACCTTGCCAAATTGCTTACAGTATTAAGCATGCTTAGTATATTTCTGTATATTTATTGTATTTCTGTATAGTTCTTGCATGTGTAGTTTCTTTCAGTCATTACTATATATTAGATACGTTGACACACACACTTGATACTTAGTATCATAGAGGACAATCAGTAGGCGTATGGGCTTTAACCACTCTGGTAAACCGTAGTAACTAGCACGCACTATGGTGGTCGTGTCCGATGGTCGCTACCCCCGAGGTATGTCGATTGATGGAGTTCGAGGGTCGCTACCCCCGAGGTATGTCGGCTGATGATGTCCACTGACGAGTGCATGACTTGTGAGGATTAGATCGAGTAGCCTACCCTTGCCCATACATTAAAAAGTTGTCCTCATTTGCATTCATATAGATTGTCTTGTACAGCGTACTTATATATTTTCAAATATTATGCATGTTTACTGTAGTCAAATTAGCTTGCTTCTATGTATCTTGTTACGTCCCTATGAGGATCTGGTCCCTTTCCAGGTGTATCTGTTCTTGAGTATTTGCAGGAGTACAGATTTGGATGGTTACATATGTTTCGAGGATGTCTTCTCTTCGAGCCCGTGGTTGTTAGCTGGTATTCTTATATTGTGTTTATTGTGTTGTACTTTTCTATTAGAGTTGGTAATGGATTTGTTTCCATCCAACCATCATCCTTAGATACTTATATTGAGATCTAGCTTCATAGATACTGGTTATTTATTTATATTTGATTTCGTGGATGAGATTTAGATTATACCCTGTTTCTTGTGACACATGTTTATACCACTTGTGGATTGATATTCATATTACAGCATACGTGTGGATTTTGGTTTTTATATATTGGAGTACCATATCCATGCGGCTGGCATGCTTACGTGTCATAGTTCTACGTATTTTTGGGACTGGGGCATGACATGTTTTTGTTGTGGTCCATGCAGGTCGAGAGCATATTGTCTCGGTTACGTTATTGTACCGAATAAGCCTGCACCTAGGAATAGAGTATAGGATCTCATCCACAATTGACTATGATTCGCTCTCCTTCCAATCCATTATGTCTGAATAATTTGCATCCTGCTTGATTCATGTGCTTCCCTATTAGTTTTTTTGAGTATAGCCTTCTGCTAGAATATAGGAACCCCTATTATTAGGATGATAAATATGGTAGCACCCCTATTAAGAATACAACGAGAATAAAGACACACTACTAAGTTTAGAATATCTAGTGAACCCTAGAATTCCTTATCTATAGAGTGGTTTACCATTACCCCTTGATTTATTATGAGGACTTGGGAGTAGTATAGATACTAATAGAGTTAGTTAGAAGTTTGACCCTAGTATTGAGGAACCAATAGAAATCCAAGGTTAAATATTAGGGCTGGACCTAACTCTTATGGTGAGATAATATTAGAACTATAAACTTAGATCATTATCTTATTAGTAGCAGACAGTACCTTAGGAAGCCAAGAGCAATGAATATAACATTTCTCTTGATCATAACTCGAACATAGCAACTAGCATACCACTCCTCCTTAGAAAACCACGATGCTATCTAGAGCCCCTATTTTAAATTTTATATATTGTTCCTCTGCGACCTTAGCGTTCGCTAATTGCGCGACGACTAAATTTTGTTCCTCTATTCTTCATCTTTCAACTCGTGCCATCTGACACTTCTGATTGTAGGCCAGGTGATTTTATTCTATGGTAGGATATATATATAGCTTGCTAGGATTTTGGTTGTTACTCTTGAATTTTTGAATTGTGTGCTTAGTAGTTAGAACTTGATGGTTTAAGCTATTCTTGTAGATTGAGACCTGGTGCTTATCCCTTAGTTTTAAATTGCGTAACCTGTACCCCCACCTCGATACGAGTTATATCCCCTTTCCCCCTGGAAGGCCAGTAACTGTTCCGTTCTTACTATTGACACTTGCACTAAGACTAAAACTTAGTACGACCATGCCCTATGTAATGTAAGAGGATACCCTAATAAGTACCAAGACCCCTTCCCATAGACCTTAACAGGAGTTTCTACGGTATCCTTAAGGTAATTACAGTATTAGTTTATTGTTATAAGTTGGGTAGTATACCTCACAACCTAGTATCACATAGTCTTTTGCCCTATTATTGAAGTGTAGCTGAATGACATTAACTGTGTGCTAGCATAAGAAGATAATGTTTCATCAGACTGTAGAGCTTAGAAGCCCATACCCCTATTTGGTCGACTATCGACTTAGACAAGGAGTTAGTATGACAGCTGTAGAGATCATGGAGTCTTATCTTTTATGAACTTGAATTGTTATGTACCTTCTTTCATCATAATCCAGCGTATTTATGTTTGTTGTACTACCTTGACTTATGATGCTATTATAGCCTAGTTTTTGCAAGCTTATTCTTTTATCGAGCTTGCTCATGACATATGTATTATTGGGTGCACACAATGATACAATTGCCTAATCAGAATCAGTGTATTAAGGTCTAGCTAACCTTAGTGCGCTTGGTTCGCTCTTCGCATGACTACTTTACGTGGATTGAGATATATGGTAGTAGATGGATATACTTGCCCTAGACATGTATGACATATCGTATCGGTTACATAACTGTACTGATACGAGCATGTAAATAGAAAATTACCAAAAATAGGATTGTAATCCACAACTGTCCTGACAACTCTCTTTTCGAATTATTTAATCTCTTTGAACCTCGTACTTGTATTCTATCACCTTCACCTTGAACTCTTTATTATTGCTCTCCGTCTTCCCTTATTTCGGAAAGACGAAACCTTGTAATGGTATAAGTTGACACTGATAGTACTAGATATACCCCATAAGGCTAATCACATAACCTAGTGACACTCTTTTATAATTGCTTAAGGGCATATCATAGGTGATATGTTTGGTGTTGAACCCTGAGGATTGAATAACATGGTTAAATAATTTGAGGAATAATTTTCCTAAATGTATAGCCTTAGATGATAGATGGATAAAGTTTAAGTCGGTAGATTGTGAACCCCTCACCCAAAATTAGACCTACTCGGCTTAGATAGTGAGCCTAAGGCTAGATTGAATCCAGTTAGAAATAGAACACATTATTTTTATTTAATTTTGCAATATTGTATCACTTAGCGCACCTTACCGTGCTCCGATAATTGGAACACTATACTAGCCATTGCCTTCCTACAAATTCCACACCCTTATCCTAGACGTGCCCATCATCCAATCTTTGTGCAATTTTCCAATTGTTGGGCGCTTTTATGCAAAAGAGCATTTAGGTGTCCACACCATTGGACATGACACGTGAAGAAACCTATTTTTCGCTCATGTGAATTTTTTCATAATTTTTGGGATGTGTAACGCGCAACATCGCCCACCCCTTTAAACTTAGCCTTGCATTTTAAATAATACAAATCTTATACCACCCTTGACTTTCTACCACGGCTTAGTTTTAATTTCGAGGACAAAATTTTTATAAGTTGGGTAGAATATAAAACTCCTAATCCTAAAAATTGTATTAAGCTTTTTTTTATTATTTATTAATTTAATTGTAGTAATTGGTGGCTAATTAGGAGAAATAGATTTTTAATAATTTTTATTTTAGGTGTTGGTGCACTTAGAGGATTTATGGGACCATTAGAAATTTTTTAAAATTTATTTCATGTAGGAGACCCCTTGAGCAGTTGCTAGCTTAATAGTGTGTATTAATATAATTTGGAATTTTCTATGAGTATATATATATATATATATATATATATATATATATATATATATATATATATATATATATATATATATATATAAATAGAAAAGAAAATGATTAAGAAAAGAAAAGAAAAGAAAATATAAACTAATAAACTATTACTTAAAGCAAACTTAACCAATTCCATTACTTAGCAAACCAACCCTTCCTAGCTACAGCCACATGCCCAAACGTGACCCGCCCCTTTTGCTTGAGATCCAGTAGCAGCCAAGACTTTTACCCCTTGCCCGCGGCTATTAACAACCCGACTTCCCTCTCTCCCTATATATATATATATATATATATATATATATATATATATATATATATATATATATATATATATATATATAAAATTTTATTTCTCTAAACCCTAAACCTAATCATCCAGACTCTTCCTCTTCCCATCTAGACCTAGAAAGCGCCGCCACCGCAGCCGGAGAACCCCGCCAGGCCGTCCAAACAAATCCCGACGACCGTGACCCCGCGCACTGCAGATTCCCACAGCGAGGTACCTGTGTTCCGGAGTTATTTTTTGTCGACTCGCTCAACCAAACGCCACCCCGTCTTCACCGGTATGCTCACCCCTTATCCCTCTTCCATATTTGTGTGTTAGTAGACCTCGAACAACACGAAACCCTAGGCGAAAATAGTGCCAAAGTTGGCAGAAACAAACCGAATTCTGAGATCGCAGAAAACTACGGTGACCACCCATGTTTCAGAGTTCGTATCTCCCACCACAGAGATCCGAATTCGATGATTCTTTTTAATATGCGTAGACCACTTGACCTAGTTTAATTCTGTTAAATAACCCTAGATTATTAACTGCTGTAGACAGAATTAAATTCGTCGAAAAACTCTGCGAACCCACCCTTCCAGATTTCTAAAAGTTGTGAAACAGAGCGTGCCCCGCCAAACGGGACCTCCCTGCCGTGTACCAAGTATACCAAACGGTGCACGCAGCGTAATCGGACACATAAAAGTTTGTATAAACTGATTCGGATGCGTGTGCGCGCCGAAATCAGCCCGTATTCGCGGACACACCCCGTATCGTAACTTTTGTGGAAGTCGTGCGTATTTTGTGCACGCTTGTCAGATTACAACAAAACTTGCGCCACTGGACTCGTGGTAATGCGTTGGTCCTGTGACCCAATTTTCACTTAATTCTGAGATAGTTGACCAAGTCACCAATTGGCGGGCCCCATAGTTAACTTTTTGGATAAAATTGTGTCCGGCTCATCGGAATCCACATTTGGATATACCGTTGGGTTCGTATTGACATCTAGAGTTTGTTTGACCTATAATTTGTCCCATTTAGAGACTGTTACCCTTGGCACATTTTTCGGTGTAAAGTGGGCCACACGTGGACCCCACTTTTACCCGAAATTATCGTTTTGCCCCTGTGTCCAAATTGGATGAAAGGAAAGTGCTTTTTAGCTATTTTGCTTATTCTGGGAACGTTGGTGATATCTATTTCAACATCCGGAGATATTTGTTCGGAGACCATAGCTTCTGATCCTGTGTGCTTGACTTCTTGACAGTACACCTTGCAGCTTTCTTACCAGGCAAGATACCTTGCCAAATTACTTATAGTATTTTGCATGCTTGGTATATTTCTGTATATTTATTGTATTTCTGTATAGTTCTTGAATGTATAGTTTCTTTCAGTCATTACTATATATTAGATATGTTGACACATACACACTTGACACTTAGTATCATAGAGGACAATCAGTAGGCGTATGGGCTTTAACCACTCTGGTAAATCGTAGTAACTAGCACACACTATGGTGGTCGTGTCCGATGGTCGCTACCCCCGAGGTATGTTGATTGATGGAGTCCGAGGGTCACTACCCCCGAGATATGTCGGCTGATGATGTCCACTAACGAGTGCATGAGTTATGAGGATTAGATCGAGTAGCCTACCCTTGTCCATACGTCGAAAAGTTGTCCTCATTTGCATTCATATAGATTGTCTTGTACAACATACTTATATATTTTCAAATATTATGCATGTTTACTGTAGTCAAATTGGCTTGCTTCTATGTATCTTGTTACGTCCCTCTGAGGACCTGGTCCCTTTCCAGGTGTATCTGTTCTTGAGTATTTGTAGGAGCGCAGATTTGGATGGTTACATATGTTTCGAGGATGTCTTCTCTTCGAGCCCGTGTTTGTTAGCTGGTATTCTTATATTGTGTTTATTGTGTTATACTTTTCTATTCGAGTTGGTAGTGGATTTGTTTCCATCCAACAATCATCCTTAGATACTTATATTGAGATCTAGCTTCATAGATACTGGTTATTTATTTATATTTGATTTCGTGGATGAGATTTAGATTATACCCTGTGACTTGTGACACATATTTATACCACTTGTGGATTGATATTCATATTACAGCGTACGTGTGGATTTTGGTTTCCATATATTGGAGTACCATATCCATGCGGCTGGCATGCTTACGTGTCCTAGTCCTACGTATTTTTGGGACTGGGACATGACACGTACCCACGTACTCATGCCTGAATATCCGGGTGCGGATCGTAACACATTTTTAGTGGTGATCCATGCAGGTATAGAGTCGCAATTAGAGCGATATCGTAGTAGTGCTCACTTAGAGTACTGCTATGAGCCTGCTTTAGGATATAGAATTTAGGCTGAGAGCGTATACTCAATCACAACTAGGAAATACTTCCAAATATCATTTTTTGTTATCATTCTCTATTAGAATATTTTCTTTACTTTGAAGAAAATATGTCCTTCATTGATGATATCGTATCTTACTCAATAATGATTTCTTTATTCAATATATCTGTAGGATGCCGCCGAAGATGCGTTTTCAGCGCTCAGGCACAATGTCAGCGAGGTCGGTCACTTCATCTCCTTTGAGGGCAGTACCATCAGACGTTGTTCCAGTAGCTACATTCCATAGGTCCGCTGTACCGATCCAGGTGGGCATTTTTGCAGCAGCTTTTGGAGGTGCTCCACCTCCGGTACAGAGGGCAGCGTCGATAGTTTCAAGGGATCTTCCACCCCCACCATCTACAGTCGAGGCCGGGGACTATCATAGACTTCAAGAGGATGGGGCTGAAGGACTTTAAAGGCACTGAAGGGATCATTTTTGTTGATGACTAGATAGAAGACATTGAGTGGAACCTGCGGCTAGTGCAGATTCCAGAGAGATTGCAGATAGAGGCCGCATGGAGCATGATATTCGATATTGTATTGACTTAGTTCAGGACGGACCCCAGGATCTCAGCACCAGGACTTACTTGGGAAGCTTTCAAAGAGCTCTTCAAAAAAAAGTTTTTTTCAGATGTGGCTCTAACATCTTTAGAGAGCTAGTTCCAGTACCTTGTTCAGGGAGGTATAACGGTGGATGAGTATGCGATAGAGTATTGCAGATTAGGCCGCTTTGTGGAGGAGCAAAACCCTAGAAGAAGAGCCAAAAAGTTCAGGAAGGGCCTGAACAGGGAAATTAAATCACATACGAATGGAGATCCCACCGCTACTTTCAAGATGATTCTAAGACAGGCACAACGGGCAGAGAATGATCTAGAGCTTGGCTCTAAGAGGCCGAGAGACATAGGAGGATCCAGTACCAACACGGGTCCAATGAAGCGGCATCATTTTCAGCAGCAGCATCAGAGGCACTTTCAGCAGCCGAGCCAGCAGTATTATGAGTATTATGGACCAGCTAGAGCGCCGACACATCAGATGCACCAGATCTAGAGGCCAACTATTTTTTGTAGTTTCTGTAAGAAGCAGGGACATTGATCGGATGCATGCAAGATAAGATTAGGTCAGTGCTTATTTTACGGATCAGGAGACCATCAGTTGAGGGCTTGTCCTAAAATTCCAGCTCGTCCAGCTCAGGGCGGAGCTCAGGCATAGAGAGCACCCACGAGACCACCAGCAGAAAAGCAGAGAGGACCTCCTCTACCACCACAATGGCAGCAGTTCGCTCAGCAGCAGCAGAGAGGTACCCAGCGACAGGGGCGAGCTTTCGTCTTGACCGTCGAGGAGGAGGAGCCAGTCGATGATGTTATCTCAGGTTCAGTCTATCTTGATTCTTTTTCAGCTCATGATTTATTTAATTTTGGTGCTTCGTATAGTTTTGTATTTGTATCTTTTACTCTGAAACATCATCTTGAGTCTGGACTGTTGGCAAGAACTTTCAAGATCACGACTGGGGGTAGCATTATCCTGGTCAGTGATGTTTGCAAGGACCAAAGAGTTTTCTTGAGAGACCGAGAGTTGAGCGTGTGTCTACTCGTAATGCTACTTTTGAGCTACGATATAGTGCTCGAGATGGATTGGTTGAGTAGGCACCAAGCTAGTATCGATTGTCGAGGAGGCAGAGTTTTGTTCCAAACACCAGGAAAGCTAGAGTTTGAGTTCGTCAAAGGAGCAACAGAGTAGAGTGAAGGAGACTTCTACGGAGTTTTGGTATAAGAGTAGGAGTTGTCACACCATTGATTACTGAGTATATGGACGTCTTTTCGGGAGGAGTTGCCGGGGGTGCCACCAGACAGAGATGTGGAGTTCTCTATAGACTTGGTGCCAGATGCAGAGCCAATATCATAGCACGTATATAGAGTGAACAACAACGAACTGGCTTAGTTGAAGAAGCAGGTGGATGAGTTACAGGATAAGGGCTCCATCCACTCCAGTTCATCACCGTGGGGTACTCCGATATTATTTGTACCAACGAAGGATGGGTCGATATGCATGTGTATCGACTGCAGGGCACTCAACAATCTCACTATCAAGAACAAATACCCGTTGCTGCAGATTGATGATTTATTTGATCAGTTGACCAGGTGAAAGTGAAGAAGGAAGATATTTCGAATATAGCTTTCTGGACTCGGTATGGGCAGTTTGAGTTCTTGGTAATACCGTTTGGGTTGACCAATGCCCCAACGATATTCATAAACCTGATAAATAAGGTGTTTCATCAGTACTTGGATCAGTTTGTAGTGGTATTCATTGATGACATATTGATTTATTCGAAGACTCCGGAGGAGCATGAGAAACAACCGAGGATAGTTCTGGAGACCCTCAGGAAGGAGAAGCTATATGGCAAGCTTTTGAAGTATGAGTTCTTCCTTGATAAGGTTGAATTCCTCGGGCATGTGATTATAGGAGACAAAATCTCAGTAGACCCGAAGAATATTTTAGCAGTTGAGTCGTGGTCTACCCCGAGTTCAGTAGTGGAGATTAGGAGTTTTCTTGGACTGGCAGGCTATTATCGGAGGTTTATTCATGATTTTTTTCAGGAATGCGAAGCCAATGACTAGACTAACCAGGAAGGATGTGGAGTTCGTCTGGACTGAGAATTGTCAGTCTGCTTTTGAGGAGGTAAAGAAGAGGTTGACTACCGCTCCAATATTGACATTGCTATCAGGGGCAGGAGGATTTTCTATATATAGTGATGTATCGGGTAAGGGTTTGGGTTGTGTGTTACAGCAGAATGGGAAGGTGATTGCCTATACTATTAGGCAATTACGCCCGCATGAGAAGAATTACCCTATCCATGATTTGGAGTTAGCAACAGTTATTTTTGTTCTTAAACTGTGAAAGCACTACTTGTATGGAGAGCGGATAGAGATCTTTACAGATCACAAGAGCTTGAAATATGTGTTTACACAAAAAGAGCTTAACATGAGGCAGCGGCGGTGGTTGGAGTTGATGAAGGACTTTGACATTGTTTGCAGTATCATCCAGGGAAGGCCAACGTAGTCACGGATGCCTTGAGCAGGTATCCAATGGCTATGTATTTGACGAGGGACAGACATTTGTTGGCCGATCTTGATAGTTTAGGTATTGGGGTATTAGTTCCTGGAGTTGCAGCACAGATGTGGGGACTTCAGGTACAGTCAGAGTTGATGGACCAGATCAGAGCCGCACAGTTCGAGGATAAGTCTCTGAGGAACATCAGAGAACAGGTCCGAATAGGATTGGCAACGGACTTTAGCATTTCAGATGATGGATCATTGCGGTACGGTACCAGATTACGTGTGTCGAATGGAGCATTACACGAGAAGATTCTTCATGAGGCGCATCGATCTAAGTACTCTATGCATCCAGGTGCCAACAATATGTATAGGGACATGAGAGAGCATGTTTGGTGGTATGGTATGAAGCGGGAGGTAGCTAGCTTTGTATCCAGATGCTTGGTATGCCAACAGGTAAAGGCAGAGAGACAGAGGCCAGGTGGATTGCTTCAGCCTTTACCTATTCTAGAGTGAAAGTAGGAGCATGTGACGATGGATTTTGTTTCAGGGCTTCCATGTTCTCCAGGGGGTAAAGATGTGATTTGGGTCATCATAGACAGGTTGACCAAATTAGCCCATTTTATGCCATTCAAAATGGGTACTACGGAGAAGTTTGCGGAGATATATGTGCGTCAGATAGTTAGATTGTATAGAGTTCCTATGAGCATAGTCTCGGATCGGGATAGACGCTTCACATCCCACTTCTGAAGAAGTTTACAGGCTAGCATGGGCACTCAGCTCAAGTTCAGTACCGCATACCACTCTCAGACAGACGGACAGTCGGAGAGGACTATTCAAACTCTCGAGGACATGCTACGCACCTGTGTTTTGGATTTTGGAGGCTCTTGGGAGGATCATCTTCACTTGGTAGAGTTTTTTACAACAACAGCTACCAGGCCAGTATAGAGATGTCACCATTTAAGGCATTGTATGGATGGAGATGCCACACTCTGTTATCATGGGATGATGTTTGTGAGAGAGCCTTATTGGGGCCAAAGATGGTCGTGGATGCAGCTGATGTAATACCCCGTTCCGCTCAAGCGGACTGCCGACTCAATCGGCAATAGTGCAACTGTCCCGACCCGCTTTGCCTCGATCAAGAAGCAAAGGATATCCAGACTTGTCCCTACAGGATCCGGCTTGGACTTTCAGAGGCTCGCTCAGACGTATCGCTCTACCGAGGCGAATCATCGCTAAGGTGGGTGGCTACGGTAAACTTGTCTTTGCTTAGCCAGCACACATAAAATCTGAAAATCATATATGCTAGTCGCTAGGTGAATCACCCCCTGCATGCTAATAAATCCAACGTACCTAGCTAAGGGAATAATCCTAACCTGTATTGCTATGCTAGAACATGGAAATAAAATACTGCTTATATTCAGACCCTCGCATGCTAAGTCCCTTAACGGTTTCATCTCTCGGACTACCTTCGGGCCCGAGCAACGTGCCTGCTTATGTTCCTAGAAACGCATGCTTGTCTGCTTGATTGTTATCGTGTTTTTATCCAAACCCCGGGAGACTACTACGTAGTCGTTCCGTGCCTGAATGTTCCTGCGAGTATCCGGGACCGTTAGGTCACCAGGCAGCCCCGAACCAGGGGAATGCATCAAGACAAGTTAATCACTGTATAGAATCATGATTCAAGCACCTCCTGTAATCGTGCACTACTGTACTACTGTTATACTGTTCTACTGTACCACTGTACTACTGTACTCTTGTTCTACAGTACTCGAGTATCTAGTGAAGGGGAAACTGACCCTGACCCTGACCTGCATGTCGCGGACAACTCGGAAACGAGGCATAGTTCCACGGACGGTCTTCGGGGCACTGGGGCCGCTCCGATCCGGATGGAACTCCACTGTTTCAGCCAACTGTACTGGACGAGATAGTGTGCAGCACCTACCGTTCTTTCGCTGCATACCATCCGCTCCATGGCTGAACTTACTGTATAGTCTACTGTACTAAACGAGATGGCTTGTAGCACCCACTGTACTTTCGTTGCAAACTACTCTCGTTTAAGACTAGTGTCCATAATGGCTTTGCCAGCGACCGTGTTCATATAGATAAGTCATCCTCGCTTAGCGGCTATCCGCGTGCGAGTCACTGCATCACAACAACTGAACACCTGAACGATCATGTTTAAACGACCCTTCGTGTATGCATATTCTTGCCTCCTGAATGTTTACACATGCCTCTGCTCGAATTAACAATGTTGTCTTAATGTTGCCTTGGACAGGGAAGAGATGGTAAGTTGGTAAGTCTCGCCGTGTTTCCTCTAACATCGCACGACGCACTGCCCGACACGATAAGCTATTCAATGTTTGTATGAAACTGATCCTAAGGCAACTAGAAAGACAACTTAATAGTTGTGCACGGAACCTGTATTACGTATTTGGATTTGTCGAGCGGGCGAGTAGCTTCCCCACCAGTGCATTCAATGTACTGATAATCCACCAGTTTGTATGCAGGGTGCGGGAGAACCTTGTTCGGTGCGGACGCCTCCTTCGTGCGTGCAAAGGCCAGGAGTTCCCTCTGAAGCCTT
Organism: Iris macrosiphon; assembly: GCA_036927795.1. Classification (NCBI taxonomy): domain Eukaryota; kingdom Viridiplantae; phylum Streptophyta; class Magnoliopsida; order Asparagales; family Iridaceae; genus Iris; species Iris macrosiphon. Next base: position 131,683,342 of record JAYESA010000007.1, read on the forward strand.
GTAACGGTGCGTCCGGGACTGAAGCGCATATACAAGACATAATGTTGGAGCGTCGCCTGACCATCGCCTGTACAATCATTCCACAGTTGTAGCCACTTGGCACGCTTTTACTGTTTCAGAGAGAGGCTTGAGCGACTTGTAATCTCGGCTATACGCCGCCTGTAATACATGTTTCATATCAATAAAGAGATTACCTTACTTGTTTCGATGCTTCTGCTATATTTGTCGACTCAGTGAACCTGTTACCGATCGCCTATGCGTTCATGACTCCGCTGCACTCGGACAATCTGTGCGATTCTGTGGCTTAGAACTCTTGCCGCCAGCTAATGAACCATGGCCTTGTACGGGCGTGGATCACGCTCGTGCGGCATCACGCCCGGATGGGTTAAGCGATCGTTCCGCGGGAGCGCTGGCGAGGGTGATTCCCGCCTAGCGGGAACGGCCGATTTGTCTACGGGAGATCGGGGCGTGACATGTTGGTATCAGAGCCTGGCTTCTACGCCTTTGGACTTCGATTCGATATCTCTGTTTCGAAAGCTCGTTCGTGGGTTATGTGAGCGCTCTCTCTCAATGCCTCGATGGGATATTCCAACAATAAGTCTAAATACTTTCAAAATGCGTTTTGAATAATATGCTTGCTTGTCTGCTGCTATGCTGCGAGTGGCCTTTGTGCCAACCTGTGCGAACCCTTGAGAGTATCGCTAGTAGCTTGTCCGATTTTCACTAACCCTAAGTTTGGTTGAATGCATCTATTCGAGGGACGCCTTGAACTAGTGCACCATCCAAGACTTAGAAAAGGTGAAACTCGAGTGCTAAGACTTCGCTATCACTGAGCTGGTTGACGTGTTCACGCTAGAGGGTACCTTCGAAAGTGCGCACTATCCAGTCTAAGCGATATGCTGATTTCGAAACTTGTGCAAGTAAAGATCCAAATGAACAAGTACAATAACTTGTCTAGGATTGCCTTAACCCTAGATTACTGCTTGTCCTTAGTAAGTCTCGAGGACGAGACTTTTTCTAAGTTGGGTAGGATGTAACACCCCGTTCCGCTCAAGCGGACTGCCGACTCAATCGGCAATAGTGCAACTGTCCCGACCCGCTTTGCCTCGATCAAGAAGCAAAGGATATCCAGACTTGTCCCTACAGGATCCGGCTTGGACTTTCAGAGGCTCGCTCAGACGTATCGCTCTACCGAGGCGAATCATCGCTAAGGTGGGTGGCTACGGTGAACTTGTCTTTGCTTAGCCAGCACACATAAAACCTGGAAATCATATATGCTAGTCGCTAGGTGAATCACCCCCTGCATGCTAATAAATCCAATGCACCTAGCTAAGGGAATAATCCCAACCTGTATTGCTATGCTAGAACATGGAAATGAAATACTGCTTATATTCAGACCCTCGCATGCTAAGTCCCTTAACGGTTTCATCTCTCGGACTACCTTCGGGCCCGAGCAACGTGCCTGCTTATGTTCCTAGAAACGCATGCTTGTCTGCTTGATTGTTACCGTATTTTCATCCAAACCCCAGGAGACTACTACGTAGTCGTTCCGTGCCTGAATGTTCCTGCGAGTATCCGGGACCGTTAGGTCACCAGGCAGCCCCGAACCAGGGGAATGCATCAAGACAAGTTAATCACTGTACAGAATCATGATTCAAGCACCTCCTGTAATCGTGCACTACTGTACTACTGTTATACTGTTCTACTGTACCACTGTACCACTGTACTCCTGTTCTACAGTACTCGAGTATCTAGTGAAGGGAAAACTGACCCTGACCCTGACCTGCATGTCGCGGATAACTCGAAAATGAGGCATAGTTCCACGGACGGTCTCCGGGGCACTAGGGCCGCTCCGATCCGGATGGAACTCCACTGTTTCAGCCAACTGTACTGGACGAGATAGTGTGCATCACCTACCGTTCTTTTGCTGCATACCATCCGCTCCATGGCTAAACTTACTGTATAGTCTACTGTACTAAACGAGATGGCTTGTAGCACCCACTGTACTTTCGTTGCAAACTACTCTCGTTTAAGACTAGTGTCCATAATGGCTTTGCCAGCGACCGTGTTCATATAGATAAGTCATCCTCGCTTAGCGGCTATCCGCGTGCGAGTCACTGCATCGCAACAACTGAACACCTGAAAGATCATGTTTAAACGACCCTTCGTGTATGCATATGCTTGCCTCCTGAATGTTTACACATGCCTCTGCTCGAATTAACAATGTTGCCTTAATGTTGCCTTGGACAGGGAAGAGATGGTAAGTTGGTAAGTCTCGCCGTGTTTCCTCTAACATCGCACGGCGCACTGCCCGACACGATAAGCTATTCAATGTTTGCATGAAACTGATCCTAAGGCAACTAGAAAGACAACTTAATAGTTGTGCACGGAACCTGTATTACGTGTTTGGATTTGTCGAGCGGGCGAGTAGCTTCCCCACCAGTGCATTCAATGTACTGATAATCTACCAGTTTGTATGCAGGGTGCGGGAGAACCTCGTTCGGTGCAGACGCCTCCTTCGTGCGTGCAAAGGCCAGGAGTTCCCTCTGAAGCCTTGCAACGGTGCGTCCGGGACTGAAGCGCATATACAAGACATAATGTTGGAGCGTCGCCTGACCATCACCTGTACAATCATTCCACAGTTGTAGCCACTTGGCACGCTTTTACTGTTTCAGAGAGAGGCTTGAGCGACTTGTAATCTCGGCTATACGCCGCCTGTAATACATGTTTCATATCAATAAAGAGATTACCTTACTTGTTTCGATGCTTTCGCTATATTTGTCGACTCAGTAAACCTGTTACCGATCGCCTATGCGTTCATGACTCCGCTGCACTCGGATAATCTGTGCGACTCTGTGGCTTAGAACTCTTGCCGCCAGCCAATGAACCATGGCCTTGCACGGGCGTGGATCACGCTCGTGCGGCATCACGCCCGGATGGGTTAAGCGATCGTTCCGCGGGAGCGCTGGCGAGGGTGATTCCCGCCTAGCGGGAACGGCCGATTTGCCTGCGGGAGATCGGGGCGTGACAGCTGAGAAGGTGAAGCTCATTAGGAATAGACTTAGGGTGGCGCAGAACAGACAGCGACATTGGGCCGATAGCTACCGGAGACCATTATAGTTTGAGATATAAATTTTGTTTTGTATTGCTTGTGATTGCTTGTTTTAGTTAGAGTGCTAAGGCTGTATTTTGTGCTAGGTTGGCGATCTGGTTTTCTTGAGAATTTCTTTGACACGTGGCACGATTTATTTCATTGGAGGCGGAAAGCTTAGTCCGCGATTCATCGGACCTTTCAGTATTAGAGGGTCGGTGCAGTTGCTTACAGACTAGACTTGCCACATGCATTGGAGGGAGTGCACAACGTGTTTCACTTATCGCAGTTAAGATGGTACATGGCGGACCCTAGTCACGTGTTGGATCACTCGGAGATAGAGGTGGGCCCTACTCTTAGCTATCCAGAGCAGCCAGTTGAGATTATTGATCGGAGAGAGAAGGTGCTGAGGAACCGGACCATTCCCTTGGTACGTATCGCATAGAGGCATCACTCTTCGGGTGAGTCTACCTGGAAGAGGGAGAATAAAATGCGAGAGCGTTACCCATATTTGTTTGTACCTTGAGGTATGTTCTTTCCTGATTCTGTTCTGTTTTGTTTTCTGGGGTAGTTTCGTCTTTGAATTTCGAGGACGAAATTATTTTAAGCGGGTAGATTTGTCACTACCATATTTTTTAGGAAAGGATATTTTGGTCATTTCATAATTAATTAAATATTGTGCATGTTGAATATTTATTTATTGTATTATTTATGTATTTTTAGATGTTAGATTTTATTTTGTACTTATGTTAGTGGACCTAACTAGTTTAGATTAGATCCATGGACCAACATTTATTTCTAGTTAGAATTGAGCCCAATAGTAAGCCCATTCATTAGGAGGATAAATAAATTAGTTAAACTAATTAGATTAGAACCTTCTCTCCTTAATTAATTTCTTCATAACAAGCCCCAAGGGGTATTGTGGACATTTTATAGTAGCTTGGATGAGGGGGTAGAGGCCGGCTACCATACGAGTGGAGATAGACTCTCTCTTCATTTTTTATTCTAAATCTAAATCTAGAATTTTTCTCTTCCAAATTCCTTCATCCCTACACCAATTTCTATCCAAATTTCTTTCTAATTTCTTTCTTATTCAGGCTATTAGAACAAGGAGGAAGCAAAGATCTACAAGGAGGAAACAAAGATCTACAAGGATGAGCAATGATTTACAAGTTGAAGGCTCTTGACACTCATTTAGAGAATTGCATTGGAAATCCATCTTCCAATAAGTACAATTCAGTTTGTCCTCTATAATTAGACTCTAAATCTATAATTTAATCATTAGGAACTCTCCCATATACTAAGGCTACCCATAGGAATTGGAATTAGGTTCATAGGTGACCTATAGAGAAAGTTATATGGTATTTTGTGTCAATTTTAGGAGAATTTCAAGATTGACACATCTTGTGTTTGTTAATAGGTCAATTAGACCAAATTGACATGTGTTTGATTGTGTATAGCTAGTGTCGTATTCATAATTGGATACGTGTAGGTTGTATCCCGATAATTTTGTGATATGGGTTAATTTGGGGGTTTTCTTCCGATACGGGGGTTTGAGCATGTCATATTTTGACACGGACACATAGACGAATAGCTAACACTTCATGTTGCTTCTAATAGTGATTTTAGACTTGTTCGTATCCTTCGGGGTACATTTGGTGGTGTGGTGGAGCCATATCGCAAGCATATCATAGATTGAGTGTGATACAGATGCGGTGCACTCCACGTGTTTGTTTCCTTGCTTTTTAATTTAATTTGCCATGGTTATAGCTATTAGAGTATTATAATTATAATTGTTATATGATATATATTTATACATATAATTATGTGTATGTTATATATTTTATTTTGATGTGTTGGTGGTCATGAGAGAATAGGAGAGTGCATGTGCATTATTATGGTGGGTATATATATATATATATATATATATATATATATATATATATATATATATATATATATATATATATATATATGTGTGTGTGTGTGTGTGTGTGTGTGTGTGTGTGTGTGTGTGTGTGTGAGTGAGTGAGTGAGTGAGTGAGTGTATGTGTGTATAGATGTGTGCATGTGAGATAAGGGGAGCCAATATGCAGGCCGAGAAGCAGCAGTAGAAATAGTAAGAAGCAGCAGCAGAAACAGCGAGAAGCAGCAGCAGAAGCAGTAAGCAACAACAACAGCAAGCTGCAGCAGCAACAGAAGCAATAAGTTGCTGCAACAACAAGCAATAAGCAACAGCAACGATAAGCAGAAGCAGTAGCAATAAGCAGCAGTAGTTTGAGTGCTTAGAAATTAAGTTATAGATAAGTTAAGTTAAGCTAGTTAATAAGTTAAGTTAGTTTATATTGATAAGTTAGTTATATATATATATATTGTTAGTAAGTTAAGTATATATATATATAAGCACTAGTTAGCATTGGTTAGTATTATTCTAGTTTATCTTGAGTTATACCAAGGTAATGAGTGTTCAGGTATCTTGGGTATGAGTTTTGAATATCCGATGGATATGTTAGTTATGTTAGTTGGTATAGTATTTTTATAAGTTTAAGTGCATGTTAGTGTATAGTGAGGTATGTTGGTTAGTTAGCTAATGTTAGATATTGGATTACCTTGTGATACCAAGATAATGTCAAGGTATTGGTTTATACTCAAGGTATTGAGTTTGTATATCAAGATGGGTGTGTAGGTGGTATGATACCGCATTTGGTTCAAAGCCAAGGTATCCACTTAGCATTAGTTTGGCTAGGAGTACTATATATTTTGTCTTGTATATATATTATAGTATTTTTATATGTAATAACTTGCATATCTTATGATACAGTATTTTGTTGGTATTATAGTATCTTAACATAGCTAGTATAGCCTATTTACATAGTGTATGGACCCAATATCCTAGAGATGGACTCATATAACCTAGAAATAGCTAGTTTGACCAAGTTTGACCTAGAGTTGACCTAGTTTGACTGTTTTGACTTAGAAATGGTTTTATGACCTAGAATTGAATTAGTTTACCTTATTTTTATTCCAAAATCTTGTATTGATGCATATACCATATATAAGTATGTGTGACACCAGCTTGGGCATCGAGAGACACACCTTGCTCAGGACTTCAGGAGAGTATATTTTTCTGTTAGTTTTTATTCCATAATATTATATATATCTCATGTTCTAGAACTGTATACTTGATTTCGACACAGTGGTTTTACGGACTGGTACTATATGGATCATGTCAGGAGATGTTATCCCTTACCGTATTGAGCGGGTACTCCTTCACATGTATTTCATCGTGTGTATCAGGTATTGATTTAGTGTACTTCGTGTTCACACACTGCTCGTGTTCAGTGTGCTTATATTCGTGTTAACGTGTCATGATTGGATCCATTGGTATTAGTTGGGGATGGGGGAATAGGAGTTGATTATGTGATCAAGCCCCAGTATATTCGTGTACATGTTAATTACATACCACACTTGTAATCGAGTTACCATATTATATTCGTGTTCAACCTAAATCGATCATATAATGAACTTGTATTCCATGGTACATTAGTTAGATTTCAGTTATTTCTATTATATTGCAGATATTCTATTGTATGTCCTTTCCAGTACATTACCTGTTCACTCTAGTTTATTTTATTTTATTGTTTAGTTATCTTGTATTCTTTTATATTATCTGTTTTATATGCTCGATTATGTATTTAAAACTGCTTTCAGAGGTATCTACTTTGCTCCAATTCTGACTGGATATATTTTTTAAATGATTGGCTCGTAGACCAGTATCCCATATACTATGGACCGCAGGAGGGCATACCATTAGAGGATACTCCTGTAGACTAGACGGACTTAGTACCAGAGTCTGAGGAGGTTTAGATTATTTAGTGTTAGACTTGTATTAGACTTTTATTTAGGTTGTTGGCATGTATACAGGGCCGGCCCTGAGCTTACAGGGGCCCGGGGCGAACTTTCAAAATGAGGCCCCATACATAATGTAAAAAAAATAAAACAAAAGTAAAATAAAAAATATGCCTCCACCAAGATTTGAACTAGGAACCTCTTGTGTGCAAGTCTAATGTAATAACCACTACACAACAATTGCTTTGTGATAAGAATGGTCAATGGTAAATACTAGTTCTATTTTTGGTACAAAATTATTTATATATTTAAACAAAACAAAATTTTGGGCCCTTCTGGCCCATGGGGCCCTGGGCTGTCGCCCTGTCCGCCCTGGGCCAGGGCCAGCCCTGCATGTATATATTATTTTAGTCTCGTGGATGTATTGTGATTCTTTTCCTTCATTATTCCATATCGTGCTTATCTTCCTTAGTTGCATTATGATTTACATTTATCATATACCATATTGTTCCTCCGTTTGGAGTTGAGATGATTGACAGGTACCTTATATATATTGTGTGAGATATTTAGATAATAGAGTTAACCCAGACAATGTTCTACCGCTGATGCTACAACATAGGCTAGACGTGTCACGCCCCAGTCCCAAAATACGTAGGACTAAAAATACGTAACACGCCAGCCGTACGTATACGAACTCCAATATATGGAAACCATACACACACTAACGATGTACATAAATATCCAATCCACCAGTGGTAATATACTATCTCAACAAGTCACACGCAATCTATATCCCATCCACAGCACAAATAAAGAAATAAGGAAATAAATAACTGAATATCAAAGATGAGTATCAAGGTATGATAGTCGGATGGAAACAAATCTACTGCAAATCGACTATACTAAAACTACTAAAGAGAGAATAGGATCAACTCTAATATAAGAATAAATGTCTCTAAAAGAATAGCAACAGAATCTCTAATAGCTGAAATGGATCAAAGATACTCCGAAGGTAAAACCTCCTCAGTCTGATAAGTAGCATCAGGTCCAGGTCCATACTCCTGTGGATACTCCTGCTCGTCTATATCTGGAAAGGTACCAGGTCCTCAGAGAAACGTAACAAGATACATATAAACATGCCAATAAAGTACTGGAAAGTAAACATCCAATGGGGTCGCCTAACTGTCTAAGTGAATGCAGTTTGAGAACAACTTTCCACCTAGTGGGCTATCTGGCTAAAATGGGATTGGTATGACTCTCTCGGAGAATCAGGGGCCTAAAAAATATGTCGTCTTTTGAACGGCAGAGGCCGCCTGATAATATATAATATATAAGGGTCATTACCGCCCGTATCTCCAACGGAGCTTCCGGGTTACAAAAGGAAAGTACAAAGGATCCCAAATACCTCACTTGTTATTCTCCCCACCCCATGCTCTAAGCATGTCACATCCATGACACGATGAAATCTCTAAATAACTACCAAGTCTAATAGCATGCAAAGTTTCTATCGGCAGTTATCCCTATCCGTCGCACGACCTATACGTACCAGTGGCCAGCCGAGTACGCAAGTCCATGTCCTACATGTGACTCACACTCGTATAAGAATAGTGTCATGGCCAATGAAACATAAGGATGCCTCATAATAATGGGGTGGTCTCATAAAGTAGGTCCAATACATATACATAAATAAAAACAGAACACGACGACACCGTCTTTGCACCCAAGTTTCCTTGGACTCGCAGTTTATATAGTAGTTAAAATAATGAACTAAAGTAAGTAGAATAAAATATTCATGCATCATATAGAATGTAAATACAATACAATGGCAAGGTATACTTGTCTGACAAGCAATCTGTAAAGTGTAAGCGTCCAAATATCAAGGACACGGGATCATGAACCAATGGCTCCGAACAAACGTCTCCGGATGCTGAAATAGACATCACCAACGTTTCTGGAATCAGCGAGATAGCTAGAAATCACTACCCTTTCGTCCAATTTGGATATAGGAACAAAACGATAATTTTGGGTCAAAGTGGGGTCCACATGTGGTCCACTTTGTACCGAAAAGCATGCCAAGGGTAACGGTCTCTAAATGGGATAAATTATAGGTCAAACAAACTCTAAAAGTCAGTACGAACTCAACGATATGTCCAAATATGAATTTCGGTGAGCCGAACACAATTTTGCCCAAAAAGTCAACTGTGTGGCTCGCCAATAGACGACTTGGTCAACTATCTCAGAATTACATAAAAATTGGGTCACAGGACCAGCGCGATACTACGAGTCTACTGGCACAAGTTTTGTCACATTCTGACGAGCGTGCACTAAATGGCGCGAGATTTTGCAAAAGTTGAGACATGGGAGATTTTCTGCGGATACGGGCTGATTCTGACGCGCACGTGCGTCCAAATTAGTTTTCACGAAAGCCCACACGTCTGGGTATATTGTGCGAACCTTTTAGTATACTTGGTACACGATGGGACGGTCCCGTTTGGCGGGACACACTCCGTATCGCAATTTTTAGAATTTGGAAAAAAGTATATTTTCAGGGTTTTCTAACTGATTTAATTTAACATACAGCAGTTAATAAATTATTGTATTTAACAGAAAATAAACTAGGTTAGGTGGTCTTCGTATACCAAAAAGAAAAACCAAATTCGGATCTTTGTGGTGGGAGATACGAGTCCGTGAACATAGGTAGTTACCATAATTTTCTGCGATCCCAAAAGTTGTCATTTTTGCCAACTTGGTCGCTGTTTTTGCCTAGGTTTACGCGTTGTTCGAGGTAAACTAATGTACAATATTGGAAGAGGGATAGGTCGTGAACATACCGATAAAGACGGAGTCGAGTTTAGTCTAGCGAGGGCGCAGGAATCGAAGCGTGAACACAGGTACGCTGCAGTTCAGTTTCTGTCGCGGGGTTGTGCGCGATCGCGCGGTTGCGGTCTGCGCTTGGCGAGGAACTCCGACGGGTTGCGGCGGTCTGCGGCTGAAGGCGCGGGGTTTCAAGTTGAAGGGATTGATTAGGGTTAGGATTTTGCGAGATGGAGAAATATATATAGAGAAAGAGAACGCGGGGGTGAGGTATCGTCCGCGCGGTTCATATATGCAGCCGCTGCTGCTGCTGATTTTTATTACGGGCGGGCTTGGGGTTTAAGACCGGGTAGGGTTTGAAATGGGTTTAGATCCATTAATCATTTTCTTATTCTTTTTCTTTTTCTTTTTCCTTTCTTTCTCTTTCTTTTTCTTTTCTAATAATTCTTTTCTATTTTCTATTTTTAATTCTTTTAGAATAAACTATATATATGTATATATATATATGTATATATATATATATATATGTATATATATATATATATATATATATATATATATAGAAAATTTTAGAAATTATAATAGTGCATACAATTAATCTGTCAGTCGTCCACAGGGTCTCCTACATGGAATAAATTAGAAAAAATTTATAATTGCTCCATAAATCCTCTATTTGTACCATTACCTAAAATAAAAATTAAATAAATTCTATTTCTTCTAATTAGGTAATAATTACTATAATTTAATTATTAATTAATTAAAATAGATTAATACGGTTTTAGAATTAGGGGTTTTATATTCTACCCAACTTATAAAAATTTTGTCCTCGAAATTAAAACAAAGCCACGATAGAAAGTCAAGGATGGTATAAGATATAATTTAACAAAGTAATGTCATACCTTGGTCTGCAAATAGGTTTGGAAAATATTTGTGCATGTCGTCCTCGATCTCACAAGTGGATTCTCCTGGTGCGCCATGCTTCCATGCCACGCGAACCAAGGGAATAGACTGGTTTCTCAACACTTTCTCTCGGTGATCGAGGATTTCCATGGGTTGCTCTTGGTATGACAAGCTCGGCCCAATAATGATCTCCAAATGGTCGAGAACATGACTACTGTCTGCCATATATCGCCTGAGCTGTGACACATAGAATACGTCATGTACTCCCTCAAGTGAAGGTGGTAGCGCAAGTCGATATGCCACTTCTCCCACTCTCTCTAGCACGTCAAATGGACCAATGTACCTTGGACTCAACTTGCCACGTCCTCTGAATCGAATAGTGCCTCTGGTAGGTGATATCCTCAAGAAGACATTATCGCCCTCTTTAAACTCCAAGGGACGACGATGAAGGTCTGCCCACTGCTTTTGCCTGTCTTGTGCTGCTCGCAAGTATCCTTGTATCTTTTTAACTGTCTTTACGGTTTTGGCCACCAACTCTGGTCCCAGAATCTGACGTTCTCCATGTCACTCCAACACACAGGGGACCTACACTTTCTTCCATATAATACTTCAAACGGAGCCATCTGAATACTCGTTTGATAGCTATTGTTGTAAGAAAACTCCACAAGATGTAGGTGGTCCTTCCAAGATCCTCCAAAGTCCAACATACAAGCCCTCAACATATCCTCTAATGTCTGAAAAGTATGCTCTGACTGCCCATCTGTCTGCGGGTGATAAGATGTACTGAACTTTAGAAGAGTTCCAAGACTCTTTTGCATGCTCCTCCAAAAGTACGATATAAAATACGAATCTCTGTCTGATATAATACTGACTGGTATGCCATACAATCTCACGATCTGCCTCATATATAAGTCAGCCAAAGCTTCTGTAGACTGGCCAATTCTAAAAGGTAAGAAATGTACTGACTTGGTGAGTCGGTCCACTATTACCCATACAACATCTCTCCCACTTGGACTCTTGGGAAATCCCGTGACGAAGTCCATAGTGATGTGCTCCCACTTCCTCTCTGGAATCAAAAGTGATTGCAATAACCCTGCTATTCTCTGGTGCTCCGCCTTTACTTACTGACATACTAGACATTTGGCTACAAAGCGAGCTATCTCTTTTTTTATTCTATGCCACCAAAAGTGCTGTCGTAAGTCACGGTACATCTTCGTACCTCCAGGATGAATATAATATATCAAACTATGAGCTTCTATCATCAGCTCTAGTCGAATCTCTTTATTTGGAACATAAAGACGATCACCACAATGTAATGTCCCGTCCTCATGAATGTGTAATCCTGTCTGCTCTCCGGCCTCTGTCCTTTCTTTCAATCTCCGGAATCTGGCATCTGTAGGCAAAGCTGCCTTGATCCTCTCTACTAGTAATGATTATACTTGCAAGTTGGCTAGTGTCCCATCTGCTCTGGGTAATATTACTTCAATGCCAAGCTCTTGCAAGTCCTCTAATAATTCCCTCTGTATTGTCAAGAAGTAAGCTGCTAGTTTCCGGCTTAACACGTCTGTTACAACGTTAGTCATGCCTGGGTGATAATGTAAGCTCTATCTCGAAATCTTTCATCAACTCAAGCCATCGACGTTGCCTCATATTTAATTCCTTCTACGTGAAGACGTACTTGAGATTTTTGTGGTCTGTATAGATCTTCACTCGTTCCCCATATAAGTAATATCTCCATAGCTTCAGAGCAAATACAATGACTGCAAGTTCCAAGTCATGAGTTAGATAATTCTTCTCATGCACTCGTAACTGCCTAGATGCATATACAATCACCTTACCATGCTGCATCAATACGCATCCCAAGCCTTTCCCAGATGCGTCACTATAGATCACATAACCTCATGATTCTGATGGAATAGTCAATACTGGTGCTGTAGTCAGTCGCTTCTTCAACTCTTCAAAAGTGGCTTGACACTCGGCGGTCCATGTAAATTCTTGATTCTTGCAAGTCAACCGAGTCATAGGTGATGCTATCCTTGAGAAGTTTTCCATAAACCATCGGTAATATCCCACAAGTCCAAGGAAACTTCTCACCTCTGATGCTGATTTAGGAATGGGCCATGTCTTAACTGCCGAGATTTTCTCTGGATCAATAGAAATACCATCTCCCGTAATGACATGCCCAAGAAACGAAACTCTGTCCAAGAAGAACTCATATTTATTGAGCTTCGCATATAACTGCTCTCTCCTCAAGGTCTCTAGAATAATCCATAGGTGCTTCTCATGCTCCTCGTGGCTCTTTGAATAGACAAGTATATCATCTATAAAGACGACAACAAACTGGTCTAAATACTGGTGGAAGACTCGATTCATTAAGTCCATAAAGATAGCTGGCGCATTGGTCAATCCAAATGGCATGACCAGAAACTTGTAGTGTCCTACCTTATTCTGAATACGGTCTTCAGAATATCCTGCTTCCGTACCTTCACCTGGGGATATCTCGATCTTAAATCTATCTTCGAGAACACCTTGGCTCCACTGAGATGATCAAATAAGTCATCAATGCATGGCAATCCGTATTTATTCTTCACAGTCATTGCATTTAAGGCTCTGTAGTCAATGCATATACGCACTGACCCATCCTTCTTTGGTACAAACAACACTGTTGCTCCCCAGGGTGATGCACTCGGTCGGATAAAACTTTTCTCCTCTAGTTCTTTCAACTGTGCCTTCAGCTCATCCATCTCCTTCTTCGCCAGTCTGTAAATATGCGACGCTATGGGTGCTACTCCTGGTGCTAATTTAATTAAAAATTCTACGTCTCTGTCTGGGGGTAGTCCTGGCAATTCCTCTAGAAAGACGTCTTGAAATTCTAAAATAATGGGGTAATAAACAATATCGTCCATTGCGAGCTGCATACCATCAAGGATTTCTGTGGATCCTCGTGCAAACTCAAGTTCAGGCTGGCCTGGTACCTTAAAAAGAATGCTTCCTCCAAAGCAATCGAAGAAAGCGTGGTACTTGCTTAGCCAGTCCATTCCAAGAACAATATCAAAAGTTGGCATAAGAAGGACTAAAATTCGGGCGTTCATCTCTCTGCCACGTATCACTATAGGACACGATCTACAAATTCGACTAACAGGTACAACTCCTCATCCGGTAAGAATTCTAATACAACTAGGTAAAGGTGTAGAGGCAATATTGTGTTTGGCAATAAAACTAGAAGATATGGATGAATGGGTGGCTCCTGTATCAAACAATCTCACAGCATGAAAAGTAAAAGCAAGAGTGATACATGCTATGACATCAATCTCCTGATCCATGTCATCCACTTCTAGTGCAAAAGCTTGCCCATTCCTCTGTGGCTGTCCATGACTGGCCCTCGTGAACTGATCCTCCTGAATAGGTAGCGGTGGTCCTCACTGAAATCTTGCTGCTACTGGGGGTCGAGGTGCTCCTGGTCTAGTCATCTGCTGAGCTGACTTCGGTGCTGGAAGCGCTAGCCTCTATGCTGGCGGTGGTAGTGTCAATGTCTGCTGCCTTGGACAGTCTCTTGCCAAATGCTGTCCGGAACCACATCGTAAACACTGTCCCAAGCGATTCCGATAATCTCTCAAAATGTGTCTGGGTCTCCCACAATAATTATATTGGGGCTCCTCCGAAATTTGGTACGGTCCTGCTATGTGCTGGTACTGCTGTTGCTGTGCCAAAGGACGTCTGATAGGCCCTCCTTGTTGTGTTCTTGCTGGTCCTTGCCGTGTCCTTGCTGGTCCTTGTAGTATCCTCAGTTGACCTCATTTTCCTCTGTTGATGGTTTCTTGTAATCTGGCTTCTGTTAGTAACTCGGCATAAAAGATACGGGACTGTGAGCTAGTGTAATATTGGAGCTCTTAAGTCAGTCCGCGGTGAAACCTCTTAGCCTTGGCCAAGTCACTCGATATCATGGCAGCGCCATATTTACTGAGGCAACTAAACTCGGCATCATACTCGTCAACTGTTCTATTTTTTTGCTCCAGGTGAAGAAATTGATCGTATAATGCATCTCTGACGGTGTCTGGAAAGTATTTTCTTTTAAAGCACTCCAAGAATTGCTCCCAAGTCTGGTATGTACCCAACTGGCGCTCCATTGATTCCCACCAGTGATGAGCATTACCATCTATAAGCGTCCTTATACCTGTCATCCATAGGTCTGTAGGTAACTGCGATGCTTCCAATAGCTTCTGAGTGTGAGTAATCCAGTTTGTAGTCTCCTCTAGGCTCTCAATGCCTTTGTACGACTTTGGACCCATCTATATAAAGTCCTTTACTGAACCAACTCTAGCTCGAGGTATTGGAACTAGTGCTTGAGATGGTACAGTAGTCTGTGCAGCCATCCTCTCAAGTGCTGCCAAAAATTCTTGCCTCTGCTCTGCTGCTTGCTGCCTCTGCTCTGCAGCTAGTGTGGCTGCCTGTTGTCTCTATTCCTGCATTATCATATGGAAGAATTGGAACAACTGTGTCTGGCCATCCTGTGATGCTGATAAAGCTGGAAGGTTCTCATTAGGTGAAGTGGGAAGATCAGATGGAACTATATTGTGAGTATGTCCATCTGGCCTCGGAAGTCTAGGAATCGTTGAGGTCCCTCCTTAAGTCTGACCATTGACTCCTGAAGGTGTGTCGCCATCGACGGCAGTACATCCATTTTGCGTATCCATCTCTCTGCAGGTGATGTACGAAACGATTAGAAGAAGTACATGAATCAAACAGGATGCAAGCATTAAATAGGATAGTTGAACGGAAGGATAAGTTTCAGTCAAGCGTGGATGAGATCCTTATACTCTATTCCTATACACAGGCTTGTTCGGTAATTGTTACGTAACCAAGATAATATATTCAGGACCTGCATGGGCCACCACAAAAATATGTCATACCCCAGTCCCAAAATACGTAGGACTAGGAATACGTAACACGCCAGCCATATGTATACGAACTCCAATATATGGAAACCATATACACACGTATGTTGTACATGAATATCCAATCCACCAGTGGTAATATACTATCTCAACAAGTCACACGCAATATATATCTCATCCACAGCACAAATAAAGAAAAAGAAAATAAATAACTGAATATCAAAGATGAGTATCAAGGTATGATAGTCGGATGGAAACAAATCCATTGCAAATTGACTATACTAAAACTAGTAAAGAGAGAAGAGGATCAACTCTAATATAAGAATAAATGTCTCTAAAAGAATAGCAACAAAATCTCTAATAGCTGAAATAGATCAAAGATACTCCGAAGGTAAGACCTCCTCACTCTGATAAGTAGCGTCAGGTCCAGGTCCATACTCCTGTGGATACTCTTGCTCATCTATATCTGGAAAGGTACCAGGTCCTCAGAGGGACATAATAAGATACATATAAATATGCCAATAAAGTACTGGAAAGTAAACATCCAATGGGGTCGCTTAACCGTCTAAGTGAATGCAGTTTGAGAATAACTTTCCACCAAGTGGGCTATCTGGCTAAAATAGGATTGGCATGAATCTCTCAGAGAATCAGGGGCCTAAAAAGCATGTCGTCTTTTGAACGGCAGAGGCCACCTGATAATATATAATATATAAGGGTCATCACCGCCCGTATCTCCAGTGGAGCTTCCGGGTTACAAAAAGAAAGTGTAAAGGAGCCCAAATGCCTTACTTGTTGTTCTCTCCACCCCATGCTCTAAGCATGTCACATTCATGATATGATGAAACCTCTAAATAACTGCCAGGTCTACTAGCATGCAAAGTTTCTATCGGCAGTTATCCCTATCCGTCGTACGACCTATATGTACCAGTGGCCAGCCGAGTACGCAAGTCCGTGTCCTACATGTGACTCACACTCATGTAAGAATAGTGTCATAGCTAATAAAACATAAGGATACCTCATGATAATGGGGTGGTCTCATAAAGTAGGTCCAACGCATATACATAAATAAAAACAGAACACGACGACATTGTCGTTGCACCCAAGTTTTCTTGGATGCACAGTTTATATAGAAGTTAAAATAATGAACTAAAGTAAGCAGAAATAAAACATGCATGCATCATATAGAATGTAAATACAGTACAATGACAAGGTATACTTGTCTGACAAGCAATCTGTAAAGTGTAAGCGTCCAAATATCAAGGACACGAGATCAGAAACTAATAGCTCCGAACAAACGTCTCCGGATGCTGAAATAGACATCACCAACATTTCCAGAATCAGCGAGATAGCTAGAAATCACTACTCTTTCATCCAATTTGGATACAGGGGAAAACAGTAATTTTGGGTCAAAGTGGGGTCCACATGTGGCCCACTTTGCATCAAAAAGTGTGCCAAGGGTAACGGTCTCTAAATGGGACAAATTATAGGTCAAACAAACTCTAAAAGTTAGTATAAACTCAACGGTATGTCTAAATGTGAATTCCGGTGAGCCGAACACAATTTTGCCCAAAAAGTCAACCGTGGGGCCCGCCAATAGGCAACTTGGTCAACTATCTCAGAATTGCGTGAAAATTGGGTCACAGGACCCGCACGATACCACGAGTCCAGTGGCATAAGTTTTGTCGCATTATGACAAGCGTGCATTAAATGGCGCGGGGTTTTACAAAAGTCGCAACACGGGAGATTTTCTGTGGATACGGGATGATTCCGACATGCACACGCGTCCAAATCAGTTTTCGCGAAAGCCCTCACATCTGGGTATACTGTGCGCACCTTTTGGTATACTTGGTACACGATGGGGTGGTCCCGTTTGGCGGGGCACGCTCCGTATCGCAATTTCTAGAATTTAGGAAAAAGTATATTTTTGGGGTTTTCTAACTGATTTAATTTAACATACAGCAATTAATAAATTATTGTATTTAACAGAAAATAAACTAGGTTAGGTGGTCTTCGCATACCAAAAAGAAAAACCGAATTCAGATCTCTGTGGTGGGAGATACGAGTCCATGAACATAGGTAGTTACCGTAGTTTTTTGGGATCCCAAAAGTTGTCATTTTTGCCAACTTGGTCGTTGTTTTCGCCTAGGTTTACGCATTGTTCGAGGTAAACTAATGTACAATATTGGAAGAGGGATATGTTATGAACATACCGGTGAAGACGGGGTCGAGTTTGGTCGAACGAGGGCGCAAGAATCGAAGCATGAAAACAGGTACGCTGCAGTTCAGTTTCTGTCGCGGGGTTGTGCGCGGTCGCGCGGTTACGGGCTGCGCTCAGCGAGGAACTCTGGCGGGTTGCGGTGGTCTGCGGCTGAAGGCGCGAGGTTTTGAGTTAAAGGGATTGATTAGGGTTAGGGTTTTGCGAGATAGAGAAATATATATAGAGAAAGAGAATACGGGGGTGAGGTCTCATCCGCGCAGTTCATATATGCAGCCGCTGCTGCTGATTTTTATAACGGGAGGGCTTGGGTTTTAAGACCGGGTAGGGTTTGAAATGGGTTTAGATCCATTAATCATTTTTTTATTCTTTTTCTTTTTCCTTTCTCTCTTTCTTTTTCTTTTATAATAATTCGTTTCTATTTTCTATTTCTAATTCTTTTAGAATAAAATATATATATATATATATATATATATACATAGAAAATTTTAGAAATTATAATAGTGCATACAATTAATCTGTCAGTCGTCCACATGGTCTCCTACATGGAATAAATTAGAAGAAATTTATAATTGCTCCATAAATTCTCTATTTGCACCATTACCTAAAATAAAAATTAAATAAATTCTATTTCTTCTAATTAGCTAATAATTACTATAATTCAATTATTAATTAATTAAAATAGATTAATACGATTTTTAGAATTAGGGGTTTTACAAGACGTACCTACGTACTCGTGTTCGAATATCCGGGTGAGGGTCATGACAGAAAGTGCCAAGCATGCCAAATCCACGCAGACTTCATCCACCAACCCTCGGAGTTCCTACATCCGACAGTTGCGTCTTGGCTATTCGAGGCATAGGGATGGATATCATTGGACCAATTAGTTCATCTTTATCCAAGGGACATGGTTCATCCTGGCCATTACCGAATACTTCTCCAAGTGGGCGAATGCAGTACCATTGGCGAAAGTCAAGACATCAAACGTGATCAGCTTCGTCAAGCATCACGTCATATACCACTTCGGCTTGCCATGAAGGATCATCCGTGATAATGGTCCATAGTTTATAAGTCATGCGTTCTACCAATTTTGCGACAAAAATCGGATTCAGAATATAGCGTCGACTGCCTACAACCCAACAGCGAATGGTTTGGCTGAGGCGTTCAACGAAACTGTCATCAAGCTCCTCAAGAAGTTCGTGTCTTCTTATAAGCGTGACTGGAACGAGAAGATCGACGAATGCCTATGGGCCTACCGCACAACGATCCGAACACCAACCGACAGTACACCTTTCTCCTTGGTCTACGAGAGCAAAGCATTCCTTTCCTTTGAGATCTAGATTCCCTTACTCCAAGTGGCTCTCTCCAACTAGTTAAAGGTCGACGACAATCACCGTCGATGGCTACAAGAGCTAGAAGCACTCGACGAGAAACATCTCTTGCCTCAATAGCGCATTTAGCTATACCAAATGCGTCTCTCGAGAGCCATCAACAAATGTGTTAAGAAGAGGACCTACCGGGGTAATCTCGTCCTGACAGTAAGGAGGCCGATGGTTATGACCCACAAGACAGCCGGCAAGTTCCAACCCAAATAGGAAGGCTCGTTCATCTTAAAATTCGTATTCTCCAACGGTGCCTACCGACTGTCGAAATCCAACGACGACTTGCTCATAATGCCCATCAACGGCAAGTTCTTAAAAAAATAATATATCTAAGGCTAGGCGTGTACTTCTCTCTATCCCCAGCATGACAATAAAGATGTATAGGGTTCCCACTCCTTGAATAATCTCCAACAAGTGCATATGCACGATAAGCCATTATCGGTATTCAGGAGTCCTGGATATGCAACAGATAATGGATCCTCAAAAGCTCCCAGCGGAGAAATCCTCAAGTCCACCTGCACACTTCGGCAGGGACCACTCAAAAACCAGTCTCGTTAGACGCTAGCCATGTCTATATTACCTCTGAGTTATCGGCCTAACAATCTCCCAAGTGGAGAAAATCTCAGGTCTATCTACATTCCCGGGTAGACCACAACCAGCAAATCACTCCTTAATGTGTTCTCAGACATTGGTTCACATCCATATTACCTCTGAACTACTATCCTAATATTTCTCTCCGGCCGTGTTTGCCATGTCTATATTACCTCTGAGCAAAATCTCTCGGGTTTGGCTATCGATTATCACTACCTCTGATATCGGTTGTCATCTCAACTTAGCACCCGTACTTAACTCTAAGTACACCAACGGTGTTAGGTCCACAAAATTTGTCACATCCATATCACCTCTGGCATGGCTTGTCTCGAACCTACCACTTGCACTCCAGTGCACAAGAAGTGATAGGTCCACCAAAGATCCTCAGTAGGATATCTCTAAACGACTATGGTGTTGTACTACGTCCATATCACCTCTAGTACAATACCCAAAAGTCCACAACATACAAAATTCTAAAAAATAAGTGACTTTATTGATTAATATTCAAGATTATGAGTACATATAATGTGAATCTATTACATTCAAGGGATTTTCATTAGTATTCAAGGTCATGAGTACATATGATGGAAACCTGTTTTAAGGGTTTCCACGAAGTCTCGCTGATACGAACCTTTTTTATTAGAAGCGCCCCTCCGTGCTGTCGTTGTTATTGACACAAGTTGAGCCTGCAGTAGAACTCAATGCTTTATGGATCATCCCTCCACAATGCAAACCTCAATATATGGAAAAGAATTCATATCGACGGATAGCAAAGGAGGAGCAGGAGCAGGCGCTCTATAATCATGCGGGAGGACCGATGACAGGAATAGAAATTAATCCAAATCCTCTCATCGACCTCGCAGTCTTCCAACTGGTAGCAAAATACATAAAGGAGAGAAATGTAACTGGCATGCTTCATGAATAAGGACAGCTCAGCGCATGATGCAAGATGTTCATCTTCGTCTCATGGATCAGTTCTTGGCGAACTGTCACATAAAGTTGGTCTTCACCCCGAACAACGGGTGTTATGATATCCTTCCATGCTCCATTATGAGCTGTACGATGGGGAACAAAACCTACATAAGGAAAATATATGACATCAGCATAAAAAGACAAAGTTGACGTCTATGTGGTAGAGCCTAGTCGGCGCATGAGGTATCTTCCATGCGACAGAGCCACGATGGTCGCATGTCGGGTGAAGCTTTTATCCATGCAACAGAGCCATGGTAGTCGCATATCTACATCGAACCTTCCTCCATGCAACAGAGTCATAGTTGTCGCATGTCCAGGTTGAGCCTTCATCCATGCGGCAGGATCTTAGTTGCCACATGATGGTTGCCCATCCATGCGACAGACTAATGAAGAAAGCCTGCCCATGTTCGTGATGATCTCTTATCCATGCGGCAAGGGTGTGTAAAAAGTCTGCGCATATTCTATAGACGATTTATTATCCATGCAGCAAGACTGCACATGGGTGTCTCTGTGTCCATGGAAGCTCGACACGAAGAAAAAGGTGCTCCCCTACCTCCGAATAAAGCACCAGAATTAGGGGGCCAAGGATCAAGACCGCCCCAGACAAATTCCTCGGCAAGGAGAGCCGCAGCCATCAGCATTCTTTACAACGAAGAGGAAACAAAGCAGAGAGAATAAAGCTCTCTTTCTCTCTCCTCCTAGCCGCCTATTTATAGGCTTCAAAAGTCGCAAAAAAATATTGAGGCAGTGAACCAAAGCAGTTATGAGATAAATCTAACGCCTCGATCCACATGATCCCCTTTAAGCTCCTCGAAAACCGATTCCTCGAGTCCCGCATCAAGAGATAGACCCCGAATCCAAAGAAAATTTGGTCAAATATTCTCATTAAATGACCGGACAGCCTATCAGAGCCCTCTATGCGACAACGATACTATGCGTCATGCCCTTCCTATGTGGCCAAAAGTCCTTGACCATGCTTCTTATTCAAAGTATTCCAAACTTGTCATTTTGGAAACTTTGAAGGAGGTCTTATAAATTCTGCAGGCCGCATAGAGCTCATGCCCCTTGGAGTCGCGTAAAGCTCATGCCCCTTGGAGCAGCATAAGAGCATAAACAGCCTTCATGCGATCTGGACAGCCTCAGAGTAAGAGGCCGCATACAAAGCCCTCTACAGAGTCTTTGATGACAAAGTTCTGAGCGCCTCAAGATTCATGAATAGGGCGACATATCAAAAGACAGAAAGTCACATCATGCATTAATAGCCCCAATATACACGACATGCTACAGGTCCTCACCTATGTGGCTACGGCCCCATGAGGCCTAGCCAATATGGGGCTTGAGTGTTTATCCGACAAAGGACAAATGAAAGCACGCATGCGGCTACAAGACCCATGCAACCTCGTCAACATGCGGCCAGAGTGTCCATTTGACCAAGGCCAAACGAGAGCACGTATGTGTAACACCCCGTTCCGTTCTAGCGGACTGCTGTTGTCACGACCCGCACCCGAAATTTGGGCATGAGTCGTGGGTACGTCCAGCCTACGCCGCAGCATCGGCGGTAGAACGCTGTCTAGATCTCAACACATAATATATCCTGTCAATAGTCTCAACTCCGCACGGAGGACAATGATAAATAATCCACAGTTCTATGATATACTCAATCACTAGCTAATAGAAATAATGGCACGATGAGAATAGAAAAGAGTTCTAATATAACCCAACCACAATAAGTCCAACTCAAATCTTGGGTCTAGATGACCTCACAAAGTCACAAAATAATAAATACAACTCAGTCTCAGTCTAAAACAATAAATACAAAAAAATAATCTAAGAACAGCCAGGTAAATTCTCCTCTAGGCTAGGCAACTCCTCTGGGGTTTCTGGAGTGAAATCTCCCTCTAATCCTGGGCCGTAATGAGTGGGGCAAAGATCCTCCAGGTCCTCTGAAAAATGTTATCCAGTCAGGATTGGAACGAAGCACAAGCACTAACAGCAATTTCATTAAATTGATAAAAACTATAAACAGTGTAAGAAATATAAGATGAAAATAAATGCTGGAAATGTAAAGTACTGGAGAAAATGGAAATAGGCAATAGAGCATCTAGCAATGAACAATAGACAGTGAATGCTAGAACAAGTGAATCTGAATAAATAGACATCTAGCTAAGTGTTTGAATTATCAGTTTATTATGTGATCGGCTTAGGACTTGATCAGGCTGGTTATATATGATTAGCTATGATTCTTGTAGGTCAGGCTAACCATATGGTTAGCTATGATGCATGTAGTGGTCAAGCTAATCATATATAACAGCTATTATGCATGTAAATGGTCAGGCCGCACCCGACGTGAGAAGTGGGGTGAGCTATGATGCATGTAAAGGTTTGGATATGATCACATAATCTACTAATAGTTCCCCATCCCCCAGCTAGCACGATGGATTCCAATTACGACTTCTCATGATGGGGATCTAGGGTGCTAACCCGTGTATCCATAGTGTCGGAATCAAGTATGTAATACAACTGCATTATAGAAATAATCAACAATAAAAACTGTCAGAGAATGTACTCGCCTGTGGTCCTGGGCAAAGTGTGAGGATCGACGTCCAAGGTGGGATCACAATGACCTAATTATGGAAATTCAATGTCAAAAAATGAGTTAAAGAAATAAACGTGCTTAACTAATTAAATATGAGGCCTCTAGGTCAATTCTGAGGTTTATACTAGGTCATAGATATTAACACTAATGTACCTCAATACCATATAGATACTAATTATAATACAATACATGCATATCTATATATATATATATCTACATATATACATTTATACATGTAGCTAAACTATATGCTAGCATAGATATTAATCTACCCCTAACTATCTAGACTAATAGTTGTATATATATACTAACCCTACCCAACTACTAATATTACTAGTGCAACTCAATAACCCAATATCATATATAATCATCTACACCCTCATGTATCATGGATACATTGATACCCTTTCCATGATATGCTGACCTTCACTTAACTGACACACTCACTTAACATTTGTTGAACTCCCAAGTACCTGCAGTAACTTACTGAAACTACACACCTACACTACACAATCTAACTGAACCTAATTCACTGCACAGCACACACAGGGAAACACTAGTTATAATACATTAGTACACTGACCTGGGGATTGATGGGACACACACACTAGTACACACAGCTAACACACTGCATTCTCACACTGCTCTCTCTCTCACACACATAGTTACACACTGACACTCACATCTGATACTCACTGGCCTCACACAACACTCTAACAGAAATTACACACACATATAATTCACTTCCCACTGAACTCACACACAGCCACACTCTCTCTGATATCTGAGATGTAACTCCCTACCTTGCTCTTAGCTACTCAAGTCTCCCTATGATTCCTGCTACCCTCACTCACACAACCACACCCATTGGCATCAGGAATTTACTGCTACCCAACCCAACTCAACTGTGGACACCCCTATACAGAACACACAGGCTAAAACTCACACTGATATTCACACTGCATCACTCAGTCACACTGGTTCATCACTGCACAGCACAGTTCAAACACACTGGAATTAAATCCTACACACACAGCACTACAATGTTCTAACTGAGACACTATATACTTCACACTGCACATACCTACACACACACACAGTTCTGTTCTTCCCCCTTACTGAGAACACACTCACCTAGCTATCAAACACACAGACACTCTATCACACACACAGGAACAACACTGAAACTTACACACAAATACACAGATACTGAACTGTCCTCTCTTAACCCCTAACACAGGTTAACTCATAACTAAAATCCCTCATTAAATTTGACTGCTCACACACACACACAGGGACACTGAGAATCACTACTCAGTCCAAACTGCACAGATCCCCCCTCTCCTCTACACTTCACTAACTCACTGACACATAAACAGCTACACACACATACTGCTACACATGGACACAGGTACACATAGGTATCTACACAGTACACTGAACACACATATACATACACACTGAACTCTACTGCCCATCCTACAGAATTACACACAGCACACATATACAATTTTACACTGATACACTCTTAGGCATGGGAGTACCCAGCTACACACTGTATCTATTGATCCTGGGAAGAATTATCACTCCACAGAATTCTCATTACACAGTCACACATAGGTTGACTGATACACAATACTACACACACTAATGCACAACATTGTTCACTGAACTACCCTCACACACAGTCAGAATTTCACTGATACATACATATATAGGCCCTCATATACAGACACTTAACACATAGGTAATCACACAAAACACAGACACTAGTACTTGCTGACACAACACAGTCAATTCCACCTAAGTTACTGATACTCTAATTCACCAGTTCTCAAATCCCTGATGCCTAAACTCAAGAGAACCCAAATACACACAGGATATACTAGCTGAAACACAGGGAATCCCAAAATAGAACAACTCACTGCACAGCAATCTTCACTCAACTGAACAGCTACTTACAGTAAAATTTCCTAAACACACAGCACCGAAATCTCCCCAATACACACATACAAAACCGAAGGTATAATTATACATACATATATATATATATAGGTTCCTAAGAACTAGGTAAAAATAGGTATTCCTCCCAGGTGCATTTCACCAAACATATAATGTGCAAAAACGGATCCCACATCAAGAACTCCAAAAATACCCAAACCTAAACCCTAAATCGAAATCAATATTATAGGTAGGAGATGCAATCCTATCTAAAAGCATACTCCTATGCTTAGGGTTCACGAAATTGGGGGAAATTCCACGTAGGTCACCAAAACCCTAGTTCCTCCTAGATCTCCATGTTGAAACCCTAAAATCGAAATATAAACCTCAGGATGGGTTCCTAATGGGCATTAACAACAGAAATCAGAGATTAAAAGAATTAAAATAGGTTTTTACCTAGGGGGATGGCTTCTTCAATGGAGGTTCTTCTTTTCCAAGGCTTCTTGACCCAACCCCTTGCTTCTCTTTGCTTTGGAGGAGGAAAGTGAATTCCTAGGGCTTGGGATTCTGAAAATTGTGGGAGGGAATAGTTTTTCTTTAATGGAGGCTAGGTTTAGGTTTTCTTTATGAAGGAAGAGAGGGTTCCCTTTTATATTAAAACCAAGCTAGGGTTTCTAATGCATAGTTTAGGTTAAACCCCCCATGTTAGGTCATGAAGAACCTAATTAACTAGGGTTTAGTCAATTTAGGGTTTGAGGTCCAACCTAAAATTTGAATTTTAGGGTTTCTCTAGAATTGGTCTTCAAATTAGGGTTTAGCCATACTGACTTCTAGGGTTTGACCTAACCCAACACAACCAACATCAAATAAATAGTTTTAAAAATTTAGCAGATTAATTAAATACATAATTATTTAAAATAGTAAAATTACACAAATGCCCTTACCTGAAAATGTGGTAGTGACAAGTCTACCCTCCTAAAAGAAATTTCGTCCTCGAAATTTGGACTGAACAGAACAAGAATAAATCAGAAAGGGGTGTACCTCAAGTCTAGAAGAGGTACGGGTATTGCTCGCGCATTTCGTCCTCTCTCTCCCAGGTCGACTCCCCTGGAGAGTGATGTCTCCATGCAACACGAACCAAAGGAATAGTTTGGTTCCGCAACACCTTCTCTCTGCAGTCCAAGATCTCTACGGGCTGTTCGGGATAGCTGAGCGTCGGACCAACCTCAATCTCCGAGTGTTCAAGTACGTGACTAGGGTCTGCCACGTACCGTCTCAGCTGCGACACGTGGAACACATCATGCACTCCCTCCAATGCAGGCGGCAAGTCCAGTCTATATGCCACTGCACCTATCCTTGCAAGAATATCGAAGGGTCCGATGTAGCGTGGGCTAAGCTTCCCTTCTCGACCAAAATAAATCGTGCCACGCATCGAAAAAATTCGTAGGAATACTAGATCGCCAACCTGAAACTCAAGGGGTCTACGGTGGCTGTCGGCCCAATGCCGTTGTCTGTCCTGCGCCACTCGCAGTCTGTCTCTGATGAGTTTCACCTTTTCTGCTGCATCCACGACCATTTCTGGTCCTAACAAGGCTCTCTCTCCAACGTCGTCCCAAGATAACGGTGTACGACACCTCCATCCATAAAGAGCCTCAAATGGTGACATCTCGATGCTGGCCTGGTAGCTGTTGTTGTAAGCGAACTCTACCAGGTGCAGATGATCCTCCCAAGAACCTCCGAGATCTAGAACGTAAGTGCGTAGCATATCCTCGAGAGTCTGAATAGTCCTTTCAGACTGCCCGTCTGTCTGGGGGTGGTATGCGGTACTGAACTTGAGCTGAGTGCCCAAGCTAGCCTGCAGACTCCTCCAGAAGTGGGAAGTGAAATGGCTATCCCGATCCGAGACGATGCTTACAGGAACTCCATGAAGCCTAACGATCTGTCGCACGTACATCTCTGCTAGCCTCTCTGTCGACGTGCCCACCTTGAAAGGTAAGAAATGGGCTGATTTGGTCAACCTGTCCACGATGACCCAAATTGCGTCCTTCCCTCCTGGAGAACGTGGAAGCCCTGAAACAAAATCCATGGTCACGTGCTCCCATTTCTATTCTGGAATCGGTAAAGGTTGAAGCAAACCACCTGGCCTCTGCCGGTCCGCCTTTACCTGCTGGCACACTAAACACCGGGATACGAAGCGTGCTACCTCGCGCTTCATTCCATACCACCATACGTGCTCCCTCAAGTCTCGATACATCTTGTTGGCACCGGGATGCATCGAGTACTGAGAGCGGTGCGCCTCCTGCAAAACCTCCTCTTGCAGCTCCCCGCTCGGCACACACATCCTCGTGCCGTGCCATAAGGAACCATCATCTGCGATAGTAAAGTCGTCCGACAATCCTGTCTGAACCTGTGCTCTGATACTCCTCAGAGCCTCATTATCGAACTGCGCAGCTCTGATCCTGTCCATCAGCTCGGACTGTATCTGCAATCCCCACATCTGAATCTCAGTACCGGGAACTAACACCTCAATCTCCAAGCTCTCCAAATCCGCCAACAAATATCTATCTGTCGTCAAGTACATCGCCATCGGATACCTGCTCAAGGCATCGGTGACTACGTTGGCCTTCCCTGGGTGGTACTGCAATGAGATATCAAAGTCTTTCATCAACTCTAACCACCTCCTCTGCCTCATGTTCAGCTCCTTCTGTATGAATACGTACTTCAAGCTCTTGTGGTCTATGAAGATCTCCACACGCTCTCCGTACAGGTAATATTTCCACAGCTTTAGAGCGAAGATAACCGCTGCCAACTCCAAATCGTGGGTGGGGTAGTTCTCTTCATGAGGGCGTAACTGCCTGGAAGCATAGGCAATCACCTTTCCGTGCTGCTGAAGAACACATCCCAGACCCTTACCTGAAGCATCACTGTAGATGGTGAAACCACCTGTCCCTGCTGGCAACGTCAAAAATGGAGCTGTTGTCAACCTCTTCTTCAGCTCATCAAATGCAGCCTGGCACTCCTCCGTCCAGACAAAGTCCACATCCTTCCTAGTCAGTCTGGTCATCGACGCTGCAATCCTGGAGAAGTCTTGTACAAACCTCCTGTAGTATCCTGCTAGCCCGAGAAAACTCCTGATCTCAGCTACCGAACTGGGGGTAGCCCACGACTTCACTGCCTCGATCTTTTGTGGATTAACCGAGATTCCGTCACCCGATACCACATGCCCAAGAAATTCAACCTTGTCAAGGAAGAATTCACACTTAGAGAGTTTCCCGTACAGCTTCTCCCTCCTGAGAGTCTCTAAGACCAACCTCAGGTGCTCTTTGTGCTCCTCCGGGGTCTTGGAATACACAAGAATGTCGTCGATGAATACCACTACGAACTTGTCAAGGTACTGGTGGAACACCTTGTTCATCAAGTTCATGAATACTGCCGGTGCATTGGTTAAACCAAATGGCATCACCATGAATTCAAACTGGCCGTATCTGGTCCGAAAAGCTGTCTTCGGCGTGTCCTCCCTCTTCACCTTCACCTGGTGATAGCCTGACCTCAAATCTATCTTTGAAAACACCCTCGCCCCGCTCAACTGATCGAAAAGATCATCTATCCTCGGCAGCGGGTACTTGTTCTTGATAGTGATATTTTTCAAAGCTCTATAGTCAATGCACATGCGCACCGTGCCATCCTTCTTCGGTATGAACAATACCGGAGCTCCCCATGGTGATGAACTAGATTTGATGAAGCCTTTGTCCTGCAGCTCCTCAACTTGCTTCTTCAGTTCTGCCAGCTCGCTGTTGTTGACTCTATAGACATATTGTGAAATGGGCTCCGCTCCTGGAACCAAGTCTATAGAGAATTCAACATCTCTGTCTGGCGGCAAGCCTGGCAACTCCTCTGGTAATACATCCAGGAACTCCACTATCAGAGGATGTGGCAACTCCTCTTCTTCCGTCCTGGCTTCGCAAAATGTGCTCCTCCTCTGTTCCGTTGCTCCTCTGACGACCTCAAACTCCGGCTCTCCTGGTGGTCTAAACAATACTCTGCCTCTATAATAATCTATAGTAGCATGATGCCTACTCAACCAGTCCATTCCGAGTACAATATCATACCCCGGAAGTGGCATGACGAGTAAGCTCACGCTCAACTCTTGGCCTCCTACTGACACCCTCCGGTCCTTGCAGTGATCACGGACTAGGATAATACCTCCACCAGTCATGATCTTGCAAGTCCTAGCTAATGGTTCTGTGTCTAAATGATGTCGAAGTGCATAGGATAGAGACACAAAACTATGGGAAGCGCCAGAGTCGAATAAGATAAATACGGGAATACAATCGAGAAGAACCGAACCTGTGATCAAGTCTCCTGCTAGCTCGATCTACTCGACTGCCATGGCGTACGCTCGCCCCTGGGGTACACCTCTCTGCTGCTGGTGCTGGGCAAACTTCTGATATTGCGGTGGAAGTGGTGCCCTCTGTTGTTGACCTCCTGGTACGGCAGATACCCTGTCTGGTCCTCTCTGGGCGGCTACTCCATCCTGACCTGGATGAATGGTAGGGCAATCCCTCAGCTGGTGTGTCGTCGATCCGCAGGACAGACATGAGCCCAATCTCTTCCTGCAGATATCTCTAGTATGTCCCGTCTTCCCGCAGTACGCACACTGGATGGCGGGCTAAGTCTGTCTCTGTTGCTGCTGCTGGACCTGCCCTCGGGCTGGTGCTTGGTGCTGCTGCTGAAAGGGCCTCTACTGCTGCTAAAAGTGTGGACGCTTGCCCGGTCCCGCACTACTGTTTGCTCCTCCGGGACCATCGCGTCCCCTCTTGGGCCTGAGGCCCAAGTCATCCTCGGCTATCTGGGCATCCATCAATATGCCCTCGTAGGTAGCTGTGCGACGTCCCGACGTGCGAGACTTGATCTCCCTTGCCAGCCCCTTTCTGAACTTCTGGGCCCTGTCCTCCGGATCTCTAATCATCGATGGCGCGAAGCGGCTCAGGCGGGAAAACTCTGCGGCATACTCGTCGACGGACGAGCTCCCATGGACTAAGTCATGGAACTGACTCTCCAAAGCTCCCAGGGCAACATCAGGAAAGAACTTCTCCTTGAAGAGCTCCTTGAAAGCTTCCCAAGTGAGTCCCCTTTCAAGGAGTCTCGGCTCTGTGCGAAACCACGTCAAGGCGATGTCGAACATCTGGCTGCCGGCGGCCTCGATCTGAAGAGCCTCCGGGAGCTACGCCAAGCGCAAGTTTCTCTCGATGTCCTCTAGCCAATCATCGGCGTAGAGTATCCCTTCTGTCCCCTTGAACTCCCGAGGCATCATTCTCTTGAAATCCACAATGGTACCCGGCCTCTGGTGGTGCTGATCAGGACGCTTCTGTTGCTGAGTGACTCTCTCCACAGCCTGGAGAGCCACTTGATGAGCATTCTCCATGTTCACCCTCATCATCTCTGTCTGGGCCTGATGTGCCTCAGCCTGT
Organism: Iris macrosiphon; assembly: GCA_036927795.1. NCBI lineage: Eukaryota > Viridiplantae > Streptophyta > Magnoliopsida > Asparagales > Iridaceae > Iris > Iris macrosiphon. Next base: position 131,714,059 of record JAYESA010000007.1, read on the forward strand.
ACCCTCTGGGCTTCTGCCGACGTCCTCTGGGCATCGACCATGTCCTGAATCAAAGCGAACATCTGTGCTCCATCGACGGGCACACCTCCTGGATGCTGAACTGGTGGTGGTGGTGGTGGTGGTGGAGGCGCCGTCGTAGCTATGGGGACCCTCTGAACAGGTGGTGGAGGACTCCCGAATGCTGCGAACACTCCCACATGTACTGGAGATGTAGGAGGTGCTACGGATGTCTGTCCGACAAGGCGAGAGGTGGCAGACCTCTCTGACTCTGCTACTCCGGTTCTCCGGGATCTGGTTCTCGGCGGCATCCTGAAGACAGATCGAAGAATTTAATCAAGGCAATAGACACGATATCATCAAAGAAGGACAGTAAAATTTCTAAAGGAAAAATCATTAAGAGTAGTGTCATAAGAATCAGAATTCCCTAATTGTGATTGAGCATATTCTCGGCCAAATTCCTATTTCCTAAAACAGGCTCGTAGTAATACTCTAAGCGGGCACCACTACGATATTGCTCTAATACGAATATAGGACTCGACCTGCATGGGCCACCACTAAAACGTGTCACGACCCGCACCCGGAATTTGGGCATGAGTCGTGGGTACGTCCAGCCTACGTCGCAGCATCGGCGGTAGAACGCTGTCTAGATCTCAACACATAATATATCCTGTCAATAGTCTCAACTCCGCACGGAGGACAATGATAAATAATCCACAGTTCTATGATATACTCAATCACAAGCTAATAGAAATAATGGCACGATGAGAATAGAAAAGAGTTATAATATAACCCAACCACAATAAGTCCAACTCAAATCTTGGGTCTAGATGACCTCACAAAGTCACAAAATAATAAATACAACTCAGTCTCAGTCTAAAACAATAAATACAAAAAATAATCTAAGAACAGCCAGGTAAATTCTCCTCTAGGCTAGGCAACTCCTCTGGGGTTTCTGGAGTGAAATCTCCCTCTAATCCTGGGCCGTAATGAGTGGGGCAAAGATCCTCCAGGTCCTCTGAAAAATGTTATCCAGTCAGGATTGGAACAAAGCACAAGCACTAACAGCAGTTTCATTAAATTGACAAAAACTATAAACAGTGTAAGAAATACAAGATGGAAATAAATGCTGGAAATGTAAAGTACTGGAGAAAATGGAAATAGGCAATAGAGCATCTAGCAATGAACAATAGACAGTGAATGCTAGAACAAGTGAATCTGAATAAATAGACATCTAGCTAAGTGTTTGAATTATCAGTTTATTATGTGATCGGCTTGGGACTTGATCAGGCTGGTTATATATGATTAGCTATGATTCTTGTAGGTCAGGCTAACCATATGGTTAGCTATGATACATGTAGTGGTCAGGCTAATCATATATAACAGCTATGATGCATGTAAATGGTCAGGCCGCACCCGACGTGAGAAGTGGGGTGAGCTATGATGCATGTAAAGGTTTGGATATGATCACATAATCTACTAATAGTTCCCCATCTCCCAGCTAGCACGATGGATTCCAATCACGACTCCTCATGATGGGGATCTAGGGTGCTAACCCGTGTATCCATAGTGTCAGAATCAAGTATGTAATACAACTGCATTATAGAAATAATCAACAATAAAAACTTTCAGAGAATGTACTCGCCTGTGGTCCTGGGCAAAGTGTGAGGATCGACGTCCAAGGTGGGATCACAATGACCTAATTATGGAAATTCAATGTCAAAAACTGAGTTAAAGAAATAAACGTGCTTAACTAATTAAATATGAGGCCTCTAGGTCAATTCTGAGGTTTATACTAGGTCATAGATATTAACACTAATGTACCTCAATACTATATAGATACTAATTATAATACAATACATGCATATCTATATATATATATATATATCTACATATATACATTTATACATGTAGCTAAACTATATGCTAGCATAGATATTAATCTACCCCTAACTATCTAGACTAATAGTTGTATATATATACTAACCCTACCCAACTACTAATATTACTAGTGCAACTCAATAACCCAATATCATATACAATCATCTACACCCTCATGTATCATGGATACATTGATACCCTTTCCATGATATGCTGACCTTCACTTAACTGACACACTCAATTAATATTTGTTGAACTCCCAAGTACCTGCAGTAACTTACTGAAACTACACACCTACACTACACAATCTAACTGAACCTAATTCACTGCACAGCACACACAGGGAAATACTAGTTATAATACATTAGTACACTGACCTGGGGATTGATGGGACACACACACTAGTATACACAGCTAACACACTACATTCTCACACTGCTCTCTCTCTCACACACATAGTTACACACTGACACTCACATCTGATACTCACTGGCCTCACACAACACTCTCACAGAAATTATACACACATATAATTCACTTCCCACTGAACTCACACACAGCCACACTCTCTCTGATATCTGAGATGTAACTCCCTACCTTGCTGTTAGCTACTCAAGTCTCCCTATGATTCCTGCTACCCTCACTCACACAACCACACCCATTGGCATAAGGAATTTACTGCTACCCAACCCAACTCAACTGTGGACACCCCTATACAGAACACACAGGCTAAAACTCACACTGATATTCACACTGCATCACTCAGTCACACTAGTTCATCACTGCACAACACAGTTCAAACACACTGGAATTAAATCCTACACACACAGCACTACAATGTTCTAACTGAGACACTATATACTTCACACTGCACATACCTACACACACACAGTTCTGTTCTTCCCCCTTACTGAGAACACACTCACCTAGCTATCTAACACACAGACACTCTATCACACACACAGGAACAATACTGAAACTTACACACAAATACACAGATAGTGAACTGTCCTCTCTTAACCCCTAACACAGGTTAACTCATAACTAAAATCCCTCATTAAATTTGACTGCTCACACACACACACAGGGACACTGAGAATCACTACTCAGTCCAAACTGCACAGATCCCCCCTCTCCTCTACACTTCACTAACTCACTGACACATAAACAGCTACACACACATACTGCTACACATGGACACAGGTACACATAGGTATCTATACAGTACACTGAACACATATATACATACACACTGAACTCCACTGCCCATCCTACAGAATTACACACAGCACACTTATACAATTTTACACTGATACACTCTTAGGCATGGGAGTACCCAGCTACACACTGTATCTATTGATCCTGGGAAGAATTATCACTCCACAGAATTCTCATTACACAGTCACACATAGGTTGACTGATACACAACACTGCACACACTAATACACAATATTATTCACTGAACTACCCTCACACACAGTCAGAATTTTACTGATACATACACATATAGGCCCTCATACACAGGCACTTAACACATAGGTAATCACACAAAACACAGACACTGGTACTTGCTAACACAACACAGTCAATTCTACCTAAGTTACTGATACTCTAATTCACCAGTTCTCAAATCCCTGATGCCTAAACTCAAGAGAACCCAAATACACACAGGATATACTAGCTGAAACACAGGGAATCCCAAAACAGAACAACTCACTGCACAGCAATCTTCACTCGACTGAGCAGCTACTCACAGTAAAATTTCCCAAACACACAGCACCGAAATCTCCCCAATACACACATACAAAACGGAAGGTATAATTATACATACATATATATATATATAGGTTCCTAAGAACTAGGTAAAAATAGGTATTCCTCCCAGGTGCATTTCACCAAACACATAATGTGCAAAAATGGATCCCACATCAAGAACTCCAAAAATACCCAAACCTAAACCCTAAATCGAAATCAATATTATAGGTAGGAGATGCAATCCTATCTAAAAGCATACTCCTATGCTTAGGGTTCACAAAATTGGGGGAAATTCCACGTAGGTCACCAAAACCCTAGTTCCTCCTAGATCTCCATGTAGAAACCCTAAAATCGAAATCTAAACTCAGGGTGGGTTCCTAATGGGCATTAACAACAGAAATCAGAGATTAAAAGAATTAAAATAGGGTTTTACCTAGGGGGTGGCTTCTTCAATGGAGGTTCTTCTTTTCCAAGGCTTCTTGACCCAACCCCTTGCTTCTCTTTGCTTTGGAGGAGGAAAGTGAATTCCTAGGGCTTGGGATTCTGAAAATTGTGGGAGGGAATGGTTTTTCTTTAATGGAGGCTAGGTTTAGGTTTTCTTCATGAAGGAAGAGAGGGTTCCCTTTTATATTAAAACCAAGCTAGGGTTTCTAATGCATAGTTTAGGTTAAACCCCCTATGTTAGGTCATGAAGAACCTAATTAACTAGGGTTTAGTCAATTTAGGGTTTGAGGTCCAACCTAAAATTTAAATTTTAGGGTTTCTCTAGAATGGTCTTCAAATTAGGGTTTAGCCATACTGACTTCTAGGGTTTGACCTAACCCAACACAACTAACATCAAATAAATAGTTTTAAAAATTCAGCAGATTAATTAAACACATAATTATTCAAAATAGTAAAATTACACAAATGCCCTTACCTGGAAAAGTGGTAGTGACAGCTGTCTCAAACGACAAAAGTGCAACTGTCCCGACCCGCTTTGCCTCAAACGAGTAGCAAAAGATATCGAGACTTGTCCCTACAGGAATCCGGCTTAGGCTTTCAGAGGCTCGCTTGACGTATCGCTCTACCGAGGCGAATTATGGCTAAGTTGGGTGGCTACGGTGAACTTGTCTTTGCTTAGCCAGCACACATAAAATCTGGAATGATACATGCTAGTCGCTAGGTGAATCACCCCTGCATGCTAATGAATCCAACGCACCTAGCTAAGGGAATAATCCTAACTTGTATTGCTTATGCTAGAACATGAAAATGAAATATTGCTTATATTCAGACCCTTACATGCTAAGTCCCTTACGGTTTGATCCCTCGGCTTACCCTCGGGTCCGAGCAACGTGCCTGCTTATGTTCTTTAGAAACGCATGCTTGTCTGCTTGTATGTTGCCTTATTTTTATCCAAACCCCGGGAGACTACTAAGTAGTCGTTCCGTGCATGGAAGAACCTGAAAGTGTCCGGGACCGTTAGGTCACCAAGGCAATTCCCGAACTAGGGAATTTGCACCCTGAATGAACAAATCACTGAATCACAGCTCGTGCAGCAAACTACTGAATCAACTGAATCCTGCCTTAACAAGTTCTATATATATAACATGACTTGAACTTGTACCATATAACTTGTTCATATATATATATATATCCTGCCTCGAACTTGTCCCTGCACCTGACCCTGACCTGCATGTCGCGGACAACTTGTTTCAAGTGAGATTTCCTGATCTCTGTTCCTGCGGACGGTCTCTGGGGCACCGGGCCGATCCGATCCGGACATGAACCCTGTTAGTCTGCCTGCATCGGGCAGAATGGTGTGTAGCGCCTGTGAACTTATCCTTCACGCCATTCTTGCTTTCAGACTAAGTAGCCGCCTGCCTCGGAAGGAATGACCTGTAGTGCTCCTGATCCGTGCATTGCATTTTATTTTCTTTCAGGTGCTACACCTGTCTTTTATGGCTATGCCACCGATTCCTGTTCATATAGATAAGTCATCCTCGCTTAGCGGCTATCCGCATGCGAGTCATTGCATCGCATCAAGAACAACTGAACACCTGAACGATCATGATACAATGACTCTCGTGTTTGCATATGCTATGCCTCTTGAATGTTTATACTTGCCCGTGCTTAAATTAATAATGTTTGCCTTGGACAGGGAAGGACAATTGGTAAGTGGGTAAGTCTCGCCGTGTTTCCTCTTATGTTGCACGGCGCACTGCCACACGAGTTAGGCTATTCAATGTTTGCATGAAACTGATCCTAAGGCAACTAGAAAGATAACTTAATAGTTGTGCATGGAACCTGTATTACGTATTTGGATTTTTCGAGCGGGCGAGTAGCTTCCCTACCAGTGCATTCAATGTACTGATAATCCACCAGTTTGTATGCAGGGTGCGGAAGAACCTCGTTCGATGCGGATGCCTCCTTCGTGCGTGCTTAGGCGTGGAGATCACTCTGAAGCATCGCTGCATCCGGAACTGAAGCACATATACAAGACATATTATTGTGAACATCGCCTATACAATCATTCCATAATTGTAGCCATTTGGCACGCTTTTACTGTTTCAGAGAGTGAGGTTTGAGCAACTTGTAATCTCGGCTATACGCCGCCTGTAACACTTGTTTATATCAATAAAGAGTTGCTATACTTCAACTTGTGTTATACAATGCTTCCGCTATATTGTCGACTCAGTGAACCTATTACCAAATCGCTATGCGTTTATGATTCCGCTACACTCGGATAATCTGTGCGACCCTGTGGCTTAGAACTCTTACCGCCAGCCAATGAACCACGACCTTGCACGGGCGTGGCTCACGCTTGTGCGGCATCACGCCCGGATGGGTCAAAGCGATCGTTCCGCGGGAGCGCTGGCACGGTGATTCTCGCCTAGAGGGAACGGCCGATTTCCCTGCGGGAGATCGGGGTGTGACATATTGGTATCAGAGCCTGGCTTCTACGCCTTTGGACTTCATTTCAAATATCTTTGTTTTGAAAGCTCGTTCGTGGGTTATGTGCACGCTCTCTCTCAATGCCTCGATGGGATATTCCAACAATAAGTCTAAATACTTTCAAAATGCGTTTTGAATGATATGATATGCTTGCTTGTATGATATTGTGCTGCGAGTGCCCTTTGTGCCAACCTGTGTGAACCCTTGAGAGTATCGCTAGTAGCTTGTCCGATTTCACTAACTCTAAGTTTGGTTGAATGCATCTATTCGAGGGACACCTTAAACTTGTGCACCATCCAAGACTTAAGAAAAGGTGAAACTCGAGTGCTAAGACTTCGCTATCACTAAGCTGGTTGACGTGCTCACGCTAGAAGTGCACTTCGAAAGTGCGCACGATCCAGACTAAGCGATATGCTGAGCTCGATGTTTGTGCAAGTGAATATCCAAATGAAACAAGTACAACGACTTGTATAGGTTTGCCTCAGCCTTGTATCGTTAAATCAAAATTGATTGAAACGTACTGCTTGTCCTCAATAAGTCTCGAGGACGAGACTTTTCTGAGTTGGGTAGGATGTAACATCCCGTTCCGTTCTAGCGGACTGCCGTCTCAAACGGCAAAAGTGCAACTGTTTCGACCCGCTTTGCCTCAAACGAGTAGCAAAGGATATCCAGACTTGTCCCTACAGGAATCCTGCTTAGGCTTTTAGAGGCTCGCTTGACGTATCGCTCTACCGAGGCGAATCATCGCTAAGGTGGGTGGCTACGGTGAACTTGTCTTTGCTTAGCCAGCACACATAAAATCTGGAATGATACATGCTAGTCGCTAGGTGAATCACCCCTGCATGCTAATGAATCCAACACACCTAGCTAAGGGAATAATCCTAACTTGTATTGCTTATGCTAGAACATGGAAATGAAATATTGCTTATATTCAGACCCTTGCATGCTAAGTCCCTTACGGTTTGATCCCTCGGCTTACCTTCGGGTCCGAGCAACGTGCCTGCTTATGTTCTTTAGAAACACATGTTTATCTGCTTGTATGTTGCCTTGTTTTCATCCAAACCCCGGGAGACTACTAAGTAGTCGTTCCGTGCATGGAAGAACCTGAAAGTGTCCGGGACCGTTAGGTCACCAAGGCAATTCCCGAACCAGGGAATTTGCACCCTAAATGAATAAATTACTGAATCACAGCTCGTGCAACAAACTACTGAATCAACTGAATCCTGCCTCAATAAGTTCTATATATATATATCCTGACTCGAACTTGTTCCATATAACTTGTTCATATATATATATATCCTGCCTCGAACTTGTCCCTGCACCTGACCCCGACCTGCATGTCGTGGATAACTTGTTTCAAATGAGATTTCCTGATCTCTGTTCCTGTGGACGGTCTCCGGGGCACCGGGCCGATCCGATCCGGACAGGATCCATGTTAGTCTGCCTGCTTCGGGCAGAATGGTGTGTAGCGCCTGTGAACTTATCCTTCACGCCATTTTTGCTCTCAGATTAAGTAGCCGCCTGCCTCGGAAGGAATGACCTGTAGCGCTCCTGATCCGTGCGTTGCATTTCATTTTCTTTCATGTGCTACACCTGTCCTTTATGGCTATGCCAGCGACTCCTGTTCATATAGATAAGTCATCCTCACTTAGCGGCTATCCGTATGCGAGTTATTGCATCGCATCAAGAACAACTGAACACCTGAAAGATCATGATACAATGACTCTCGTGTTTGCATATGCTATGCCTCTTGAATATTTATACTTGCCCGTGCTTAAATTAATAATGTTTGCCTTGGGCAGGAAAGGACAATTGGTAAGTGGGTAAGCCTTGTCGTGTTTTCTCTCATGTTGCACGGCGCACTGCCACACGAGTTAGGCTATTCAATATTTGCATGAAACTGATCCTAAGGCAACTAGAAAGACAACTTAATAGTTGTGCACGAAACCTGTATTACGTGTTTAGATTTGTCGAGCGGGCGAGTAGCTTCCCCACCAGTGTATTCAATATACTGATAATCCACCAGTTTGTATGCAGGGTACGGGAGAACCTCGTTCGGTGCGGATGCCTCCTTCGTGCGTGCTTAGGCGTGGAGATCACTCCGAAGCATCGCTGCGTCCGGAACTGAAGCACATATACAAGACATAATATTATGAACATCGTCTGAACATCGCCTGTACAATCATTCCACAATTGTAGCCACTTGGCACGCTTTTACTGTTTCAGAGAGTGAGGCTTGAGCAACTTGTAATCTCGGCTATACGCCGCCTGTAACACTTGTTTATATCAATAAAGAGTTGCTTTACTTTAACTTGTGTTATACAATGCTTTCGCTATATTGTCGACTCAGTGAACCTGTTACCAAATTGCTATGCGTTTATGATTCCGCTGTACTCGGACAATCTGTGCGACCCTGTGGCTTAGAACTCTTACCGCCAGCCAATGAACCACGGCCTTGCACGGGCGTGGCTCACGCTCGTACGGCATCACGCCCGGATGGGTCAAAGCGATCGTTCCGCGGGAGCGCTGGCGCAGTGATTCTCGCCTAGCGGGAACGGCCGATTTGCCTGCGGGAGATCGGGGCGTGACAGTATGCGGCTACAAGACCCATGCGGCCTCACCATCATGCGGCCATAGTGTCCATCAGACCAAGGCCAAACGAGAGCACGTATGCGACTACAAAACCCATGTGGCCTCATCAACATGCGACCAGAGTGTCCATCCGACCAAGGCCAAACGAGAGTACGTATGCGGCTACAAGACACATGCGACCTCGCCATCATGCGGCCAGAGTGTCCATCCGACCAAGGCCAAACAAGATCACGTATGCGGCTATAAGACCCATACGACCTCACCATCATGCGGCCAGAGTATCCATCCGACCAAGGCCAAACTAGAGCCCGTATGTGGCCATGATGTTATGTGGCTCTCGGTTCACAGGGTCTTTTTTGTTATAATTGAAAAAGATTTCTCGCATGATCAGTGCTGACTACGTGTCCAGCTGACAAAGTCACGCACACAACGGGTTGAAAATAAACCCCGAGATCTCTTTAACAACATATCTCAACCAAGACCACGTGACAATCTGCCCATGGCATGCAGCTACAGTTTCAATTGCATTCTGTTGAAGGAGCCTTATGCGGCCACTAAACAGAGGCATATGCGGCACCTATGGCTCGTCCGCAAGATGGCTATAAATAAGAGCAACGTGAACATTCTAAAGGCTGACTTTTTTTTGCTTCAGAGAGACCAGACCACCCCCAGTCGAGTAACAGGCACAAGAGAGAGAGAACAGAGAAGAGCTTCCTTGCTCTCGCATCGGACCGTCAACAGAGTAAAAGAGTCACTGCAGCACTCAATCTCCATTGCCACCCCCAGAATCAAAATTTATACTTAGATTGTCTGTCTAGGACCTCTTTGTACTTTTTTAGTTTGTTATTAAAGCAATATATCGTGGGTGCGAGGCGTGACACTATTAGCATATATGGTAGTTATTAAAAAATAATTAAATTCACGTGCATTGCACGTAAAATAATTTATTCCTTCTGATATTGGTATAAAATTATTTAAATATATTTAATTTAAAATTTATTATATATGTTATTATATTTTAATTAACATTGGTTATAACATATTTAATTTTTTCAGTAATTTTGTATGTAATAATAATTTTTTATAAATAATAAATTGATGATATATATACATACGACTTAGACGTCTCACTTTTGAGCCGTTTTGAAGTCTCGTTATATTATGGAAGATGATCATATTTTTTTGGCCTTAAAATGTTTGTACATGTCATATTTGGCCTTAAAATATTTCTACAATAAATGTCTTATATATATATATATATATATATATATATATATATATATATATATATATATATATATATATATATATATATAGTCCAAGGGTTGTGGCTTAGTGTTTACAATGGGGGGCTCCCGTGGGGGATACCTTGGTTCAAGCCCCCCTCCGTGGACGCCGACTGGGTGGCTTTGTGCCATGGGTGTACCAAGCCTACATGGATGGGGGTGGAGGCTCCCTGTTGGGTGACCAGGGTTGTAGACCCTCTCCGCGGAAGGGGGGTCTCCATGTTGAGCACTCTAGGTTGTAGACCCCACTCCGCTCGGGTTTGCTGGGTGGCTCTGTCACATATCCGAGTAGGCCAAGAATGGACATAAAAAAGTAACAAAATTATATATATATATATATATAAAGCCCAAGTTTTTTATATATATATAAAATGGTATAGCCGGGCCCAAAGCCAAAATCTTTTTTAATAAATAAATGGTCTATACCCAAATCCAAAATCCAATATTTTTTTATAAAAAATAAACTAGAACAACCTGGCCCAACCTGCAAATATCCGACCTACAAATATCCATGTTTTGGGTCGGCCTAGATTTGGATTTTAGTTTACTTGGCCAGACCCGATCTCTGATCCGCAACTGAACCGCTCCGGCCAGACCAAATCAAACTCGATCAAAGTGGGCCTGTACCGACCTAGTAGATACCCCGAGGGAGTAGTGTACGCCTATTCAAATTTCAGTTACATCAATAATTAAAGAGGTGCTGGGTGCTAGTAGCAGCCGTTTGATTGTATTTTTTTGGCCATTCAAAAATGGTCCCGGATCGGCCACACACACACACACACACACACACACACACACACACATATATATATATATATATATATATATATATATATATATATATATATATATATATATATATATATCTCCCAGCACTTAAACATTCCCATATGTTTTCCACAATAGCAACTGTTTGATTGTCTTTTTTTACCATTCAGATTAGATACTTAAACTATCCAATTTCTTGCAAGATTTTGATCTAAATCTGAGCGGTCAAAAAAAAATCTAGCATATGGGGATGCTTAAGTGCGGGGATCCCTATTTTGGAAGAAGGTTTGTGTTACAAACTCCTGACCCGAGGGCCACGCTCCCAGCCCGAAGACCCACACCTGCATCGCACCAGTGTAGAATCCCTATATATATATATATATATATAACGTACGGAGTACTTTAGTATTCCAAAGTACCATCACGACTAAAGAAAGACATTGGATTTTACTACAAGAAATTATGGCTTTTTCGGCGTTTATTTTTTTTGACGTTTATTTAAATTCGGTTTAGGCATAATATACCAACATTTTGCAGTCAACGTAAAAAAATATCGACATTTAATTGTAAAATTGATTTTTTTTTTTTACTTCTATTTCCTATCATTTCTGGTAAAGTCGACATAGCATGATATTTTAACATTCCACAATAAAACATCAGAAGAATTAGATAACATTTGGATGTAAGGCCATCTCCAATCCATCATTTTTTTTCAATTTGAGGACCCCAAAAGGAATATTCCTATATTATGCTATTCTCAAAATTTTACAACTCCAACACATCAATCCTTAAATAATAACAACTATTATTTATTTCTACATAAATTCATCTTCACATCTATTTATAATCATATTCATTATATTATTTAATACTATTAACATTATTTTATAATATGTATACATAAAAATTTGTACTAACTTTAAAATTAGTCTCTCCCTAATCCCGCAAACTTTTTTTTTTCTATAAATATTTGCATACCACATTTTAATTTTAATGTTGTTGTAATGTTTAGACTTTTTTATTTCAATGTTGGGTGGTGTTATTTTAATATTTTATATACTTGTTTTTATGTTTTTAATTCAGTATATTTAAAATTTAAAAAGTTTTATGTTATTCTATTAATTTTTGTCAAATTATGTAAATGTTAAATTGTTGATAAAATGAATCTAATAAACAAAAAAAATTTAATACTAGCAACAAATATATTCAATATTAGATTCTATTAGAAGATATCAACAATAACTTTTAATGATATAATTATTATATTATTTATACTTATAAATTAAAAATTATGGTAAGTTAATTAAGTGCCGTGTTTGATTGGATTGGATTTTTTTTTCCATGAAAAATATTTTTATCACAAATTTTCCAGCAATTGTAGTGTTTGATAGCTTATATTTTCTATGGAATAATTTTCCAAAAACTATAATTTTCCATATTTTCCTCAAAAAATGATGGAAAAATAAAACTTGTCCAACCTATAAGAAATTACTATTTTTCATGAAAAATAATATTTTTCGTGGATAATAATGCAATCAAACACCAAATTAAGTTTTCTATGAATTTTTTTCAAAATTTCATGAATTTGTTTTCTAGGAAAATAATTTTATAAAATTAATTTATTTTCCATATATTTTTCATCTTGTAATCAAACGCAACTAAAAGTCATAAAAATTGAAAGCATAGAATACCCGGATTATTTTAAGTCAGAAAAGGAAATATGGCATAGAAAAGGAAACCGGTCATTATTTTCTCTCCAAATTTGTTTCCCTCCAATATTTTGTCTGCTAATTTATTTCCCTCTTAAAACCCCACCGAGAATTCTCCCACAGAATATGATCTCCTCCTAACCCTAGCCGGCTGCCCTGAACCTTTGCAGAATTTGAAGCGAATAAAAGCATCACCTACGGATTTTAACTGATCGAAGAATAGAACCCTTCCTTCATATGTAAGTATTTTTGTGTCACATGAAGTTTTTTTTTGTTTGATTCCAATTTCCTCCAACAAATGATTTTTATTATTATGTCTGATTGTGTTTATAAAGAGGTTGAGAAGGGACTTGATATTTTCCTATGGTTAATTTGTTTCTAATGTCAGGTTTTTTTTTTCCCCTTCTGATTGCGTGTCTCGATTCACACCCAATTTTGGATATTTTCATATGGTTAATTTGTTTCTCCTGTCAGGATTCACACCCCTTTTATTTTTTTTATTTTTTTTTCTGATTGTGTCTCGATTCACACTTTTTTTTTTATTGTGTGTATGATTAAAATTATAGTAACGAGATATGGTTGCAATTTTTGTTTGTTCGGAGATATCTCTAGGGGTGAGCAATCGTTTATTATATTTCATCTGAACCGAACCGAAATAGTCAAAACCGAATAAACCGAAATTCTAAATATCCAAGACCGAATCGAAATTAGCCAAAACTGAACCGAATAATGATTCAGTTTATTCGGTTTGTTCGGTTGGACTATTTCTATTGTTTAATGGGTATGATCCAAAATTAGAATCGTGATTAAATGATATTAAAAATTGTAATTTTTATTCACACATTGCGTTCAAAGTTAGACTAGTTATTAAATTATCAAAGTTTGGTTTCAAAACACATACATACTATTGTTGCTTTCAAAATATACATATTTTAATTACAATATATGGATAGAATTGAGGATATTTGAATAATTGCATGAGTCTTATTTGATTTTCAGTTTTGGACCGAAGTCCAAAACCGAAATCAAATAAGAAATTTTAGTATTTTCAAAATCGAAACCGAACCGAATCTCTTATTCGGTTCTATTTTCGGTCCAAAACCGAATAATGCTCACCCTTAGATATCTCTACTATTATAATAAGGCTTAGAAATGGCTCAAATATGAGCCATCTAAGCCGTATGTATATCATCAATTATTGATATATAAAAAAATTAAAAAAAAAGTTTAACTACCATTCACTTAGTTGAGAAAAAAATTTAAAAACCAACTGAACATATAACAAATCCTAAAATATATTCAAAAAATTTAAATCATATTTAAACTAACTACAGAGTATTATCTAATTAAATGCATATCTAAAATACAAAAAAAAATATTTATAAAAAAGTTATAATTAAAATATATTCCAATCATATTTAAAATATTCTAATATAATTTAAATTTTTATCTAATTTTTTAGTAATATTATAGATTTTTTTTATACGTACAACGCAATTTTTTACGTGCGTCACGTCAATTTACTAGTGTGTGTGTGTGTGTGTATATATATATATATATATATATATATATATATATATATATATATATATATATATATATATATTTGGTGTAGTTACATAATTTTTTCAAAGAAGATTCTACCTTTGGCTTGATTGGAACATGTGTGTCTGTGTGAGCGCTTCTACACAGTGTAGTTACATAATTTCTTCAAAGAAGTTTCTATTGGAATCCCATTCCACAAAACTGTAACCAAGAAAAGTAAAAAGAAATGGAGTTAGAAGCAGAGATAGAACATGTACATATGAAATAAAGATATTTATACATATGTGAAAGATGTAACCAAGAAAAGGAAAAAGAAATGGAGTTAGAAGCATATATATAATATGTACATATGAAAGAAAGATATTTATAGATATGTGAATTATGTTTCCTCAAGATCGAAGATGTTTTAGAGATAGAAAAGTTGAAGATGTTTCCTCAAGGTATATGGACGAAAGATATTTATACATACGCGAATCAGAAATATTCCTTTTAGGATATCAATTCCACAATGCAAAACAAGAATAGAGGGCATTGGATACATGACAAAAATTCAAATTGGATTGAATTGTAGCTACCTGAAGAACTTAGGTAAGTATGCACATGATTTATACAAGTTGTGTAAATAAAATTAAAGCATGTGTTCTTCAGCAAAAGTCTTAAAGAGGACGTATCATAAGCAAAAGATATTTGCATCTATCACCACATGACTAGCAACATAGAAAGAAAATATTATTGGTACAACAGATCCACCATTTTTTCTCATATGTATGCTTATTGATTTACTCTTTAGTCTCTACTAAAAAGCTAAGATACATGTATGGCCAACTTGCTTGTACTTATGCTCAGAAACCAATCCCTTTATCATGACTTTAGTCCCTATTTTTTTATTTTGTTTACTTGACTTCGAGTATACTTGGTTATTGGCTAGGAAAGCTCAATGTTATTTTGTTCTCCTTCACCATGCAAAATGGTCTTTTTTTGTATTTGAGATAGATTATGTTTATCTTTGGTGTGCTGACGGTTTCGTAATTAATGATCTTTAATGTACAGTCATTGGATTTATTTGAACTTGTATACATGATGACCTTTTGCACTATTCCCTTCGGTTACCCTTTTTGTTGACGAGCAACAAATTCCACTTGGTTGGGAGGAGCTCGTGGTGGAAATTGCAGCAGAAATTCTAGCTGACCCATCATCTAAAAGGTGAATTTTTATCTTTCTAAAAAATGACATAATTTTCTCTACTAATAGTTATTTTCAAATGGAAAGGCAATGTTTAGCTATCCTGTCGAACTAGCCATTGAGTGGAGGCACGAAGGTACTTTTATCATGTGAAGTACAACCTTATTAACAAGGAACAAACTCAGTTGCTGACTAGGTTATGCATTCTTGATGGATTGTTATCTTCTGTCACATTTATATATTTGTAATTTTTTGATTGATAAATGTAACTAGTTATAAGCCATTAGCCTATCCTAACCACTTTACTTTTCTTTACTTTGTTTGTTTGACTTTTTTTTTCTTTTTTTGTTTTGATTTTATCAAATATTTTAGAGTACAAACTATATAAATCCGTCATTATTATGTAGATATATTGAGTTCATCCATATACTTATGTGTTTAAAAAACTAAGTGGCCATTTATATCACCTGACACAATTCTAAATGGGCCTACTTTTGAAAAGAGATTTGCTTTTAGGTCACTTGTGGATTTGGCACTATTACTTTCAAGATAAACACAGATCATTTGTGTGTAAACCCTGCAATACCATTTGGGTCTTTACTGTCAGAGTATTATGCTTCTAAAAATATACAATAAGTGATATGCCAGCATTTTAAGTTTTGACATAACTGGAATCCCTCTAAACCTTGTTATTAACTGAAACCCTTGTATACAATAGATCACCAGTTATTTTAATCTTTGTCCTCCAGAATCAACAATTCTCATGTAGAGATTGTTGCTGTACTTGACCCAAAATATTGGGATAATGGATTTATTGCTGTGTCTGTAATTGTATACTGTGATTTTATCAAACACTAAAGATCCAACACAAATTGCACCACAATAAAGCTAGTTTCTTAGGAAACATCAAATTCTATTGAGGATAAAAAAATTCATTTATGCACGCTGCAGAAATACACTCACAAACACACAAACTTGATTTTAGATTTTTAGTACAAACTCACAACCATCAAGTGCAAAAGAAAATGAAATAAAACCGAGGAAACATATTGGCATTTAGCTATTCACGACTGCGTAGTTCTTCCTGATCTGACCTGAAGAACCTGTCTTCACCTGAATCCTTCCCATCTTCTACATAGCCAAAGAAAATTCTTGGAGGAATTTATCTAGTGGACTAGTGACGAGACTGACAATCAGATTCACGCTTGGGGAGTTGGTTGTTAAAGCTGCGTCCGACAGGAATATGCCTCAGAGTCCAGCTCGTTGTCTCTCATGTCAAGAACCTCGAGCCGGAACAGGCCGACAAGGCCCGATACCCCCCAGAGATCCTGTTTCCCGACAATGAGAGATCCGTGAGAGAGTTACTTCTTCCACCACTGCTTCCGCCATGCTTGGCGATGGAGCATTCATTCTTGTGCTCGTTTTGGTGCTCCCAAGTGCTCGCCCATTGTAGAACTTGCACGGACAGTAGGTGCACGAGAACGTGCGCTGCATCCCCGACTCGAGCGACGATACCTCTCTCTTCACCTCCACTAATGAGAAAGGTGCATCGAGCAGTCTGATCAGATCAAACTCGATCACGACCGCACCCAGTGGTGGTTGCCACACTGACGATCGCTCACACATCCTTGCTTCCTTTTCCATCTTCTTATATCTTCTCCTGAATGCTCGAATATTGGCACAAAGACTATCTCTTTCGAATGGCTTGAATATTATTCTAGATAGTTCTTCAACCTTTATCCATTTAAATATGTTTGCTAGGAGTAAAAGAAGCAACTACGAGAGATTATTTGTACTTAATGATATATGACGTATATGGAGAAAACTTTCTTTCTCATTCATTTCTTTCATTACATATGTATTCTATGAATCTAAGTCATTAAATATAAACTATATATGATATTTAGGTTCTTACTATAAGCATATGTGGATTTTTTGGTTGTAATATAATAAGAATAATGATTACATTGGCTTGTGTTCTGTAGGGCGGAAATATTAACGAAAATTTTACTGAGAGAAGTTTCCTTCAGTTGTCACAATATACATGTGTTATGGTATATTGTAAGTTATTAACCCTCATGTATATTCTTATAATCGACTTCCACGAGTAGCCAAGGGACTTTATTTGTTGTCATTGGCTGAGGTGTCGGCATTTTTGATTGTTTAATGTGTGTTTTGGGTTTGCAATTTGGAAAGTCTATCTAATTTTCATTTATTTTTAGACAATTTTGTAATCATTTTCTAAAATTCAATAAAGACTACGGCCTCACTTGTACGTGGTTCTTTAATATATATATATATATATATATATATATATATATATATATATATATATATATATAATATTGGGTTAATAACTTACTATATAATACCATAACACATGTATATTGTAATATATATACCATAACACATGTATATTGTAATAACCGAAGAAAACTTTTCTTCGTAATATTATCGTTAATATTCTCGCCACACATAACCATGTTGATCCAGTCCATATCCTTATATTGGCAACCAAAAATGGCTGATATACTTTATAGTTAGAACCTAAAAACCATACATTGTATATATTTAATGATTTAGATTCATATAATACACATGTAAGGAAATAAGTGCCTGAAAATGAAATCCTTATCCATATACGTTATATATCACTATGTAAAATAATCTCTCGTAGTTGTTTTTTTTACTCATAGCAAACCTATTTAAATGGATGAAGGTTGAAGAACTATTAGAATAATATTCAAGTCATTAGAAAGAAATTAGGTCTTTGTACCAATGCTCGAGCATCACGGAAGAGATAGCAGATGATGGAGAAGGAAGCAAGAATGCATGAGCGATCGTCATTGTGGCAGCCACCATTGGGTGCGGTGGTGATCGAGTTGGATCTGATCGGACTGCTCTATGCACCTTTCTCAGTAGTGGAGGTAAATAAAGAGGTATCGTCGCCCGAGCGGAGACACGACGCACGTTCTCGCGCACCTATTGCTCGCACAAGTTCTACAACGAACGGGTACTCGGGGCACCATAATGTTCACAAGAAGGAGCGTTCCATCGGCAAGCGTAACGGCAGCAGCGGTGGAAGCTCTAATGAGAACCCAGAAGTTGAATTGGCTGAATCTGCACAAGATCACAAAAGCAAGCAAAATCGTTAACATAATGATAATCCCCACTAACAATGAGCATCAACACCATGTCTCTATTTTTGGAACCTTTACCTTCCATGCCACCCCATCGCAATTCTTAGAATCATGCTGATATTGTGGATGATTCGCGAAGCAATTCTCCCCAAACGTAACCGCCCTCTTACTTGAGCTGGAGGTCAAACTAGAAGGCAATCTGCCGCTCGGCCTATTATTCGACACATCGACGAACCTGAGATGGTTGCTGCAGGCTATACTGTCGGAAAGCGAGTTGTTCAGTAATGTTCGACAGTAGGCTTAGATAACTGACATTCGACAGCGAGAACAAGGCCTCTGGGAAGTCCCTTCGAGCAAGTTGAACAACAGGTCGAGATGTTGGAGCCGCCTCAGCTCCCAGAACCGCTTCGGGATCTCCCCACTGAAGGAGTTGTTACAAAATAGAACGGTCGCCAAGCCTTTGGGCAATGCCGACAGCTCAGAGTCTAACTCGTAGTCTCTCATGTCAAGAACCTCGAGCCGGAACAGGCCGACAAGGCCCGATACCCCCTAGAGATCCTGTTTCCCTACAACGAGAGATCCGTGAGGGAGTTACTTCTTCCACCACTGCTTCCGCCATGTTGGCGATGGAGCATTCATTCTTGTGCTCGTATTGGTGCTCCCAAGTGCTCGCCCGTTGTAGAACTTGCACGGACAGTAGGTGCACGAGAACGTGCGCTGCATCCCCGACTCGAGCGACGATACCTCTCTCTTCACCTCCACTAATGAGAAAGGTGCATCGAGCAGTCTGATTAGATCAAACTCGATCACGACCGCACCCAGTGGTGGTTGCCACACTGACGATCGCTCACACATCCTTGCTTCCTTTTCCACCTTCTTATATCTTCTCCTGAATGCTCAAATATTGGCACAAAGACTATCTCTTTTGAATGGCTTGAATATTATTCTAGATAGTTCTTCAACCTTTATCCATTTAAATATATTTGCTAGGAGTAAAATAAGCAACTACGAGAGATTATTTGTACTTAATGATATATGACGTATATGGAGAAAACTTTCTTTCTCATTCATTTCTTTCATTACATGTGAATTCTATGAATCTAAGTCATTAAATATATACTATATATGATATTTAGGTTCTTACTATAAGCATATATGGATTTTTTGGTTGTAATATATAAGAATAATGATTAGATTGGCTTGCGTTCTGTATGGAGGAAATATTAACGAAAATTTTACTGAGAGAAGTTTGCTTCAGTTGTCACAATATACATGTGTTATGGTATATTGTAAGTTATTAACCCTCATGTATATTCTTATAATCGACTTCCACGAGTAGCCAAGGGACTTTATTTGTTGTCATTGGCTGAGGTGTCGACATTTTTGATTGTTTAATGTGTGTTTTGATTTTGCAATTTGGAAAGTCTATCTAATTTTCATTTATTTTTAGGCAATTTTGTAATCATTTTCTAAAATTCAATAAAGACTACGGCCTCACTTGTACGTGGTTCTTTAATATATATATATATATATATATATATATATATATATATATATATATAAAATATTGGCATTAATAACTTACTATATACATACCATAACACATGTATATTGTAATAACCGAAGAAAACTTCTCTACGTAATATTATCGTTAATATTCTCGCCACACATAACCCGTGTTGATCCTGTCCATATCCTTATATTGGCAACCAAAAATGACTGATATACTTTATAGTTAGAACCTAAAACTTCTCTACGTAATGTTTTCTCAGTAGTGGAGGTGAATAAAGAGGTATCGTCGCCCGAGCGAAGACACGACGCACGTTCTCGCGCACCTATTGCCCGCACAAGTTCTACAACGAACGGGCACTCAGGGCACCATAATGTTCACAAGAAGGAGCGTTCCATCGATAAGCGTGACGGCAGCAGCGGTGGAAGCTCTAATGAGAACCCAGAAGTTGAATTGGCTGAATCTGCACAAGATCACAAAAGCAAGCAAAATCGTCAACATAACGATAATTCCCCAATAACAATGAGCATCAACGCCATGTCTTTGTTTCTGGAACCTTTACCTTTCACGCCACCCCCTCATATTTCTTAGAATCATGCTGATATTGTGGATGATTCGCGAAGCAGTTCTCCCCAAACCTAACTGCCGTCTTATTTGAGTTGGAGCTCAAACAAGAAGGCAATCTGCCGCTGAGCCTATTATTCGATACATCGACGAACCTGATATGGTTGTTGCAGGCTATACCGTTGGAAAGCGAGCTATTCAACAAAGTTCGACAGTAGGCTTAGATAACTGACATTCGACAGCGAGAACGAGGCCTCTGGGGCAGTCCCTTCGAGCAACTTGAACAACAAGTCGAGATGTTGGAGCCGCCTCAGCTCCCAGAACCGCTTCGGGATCTCCCCACTGAAGGAGTTGTTACAAAATAGAACGGTCCCCAAGCCTTTCGGCAATGCCGAAAGCTTGGAGTCTAGCTCGTTGTCTCTCATGTCAAGAACCTCGAGCCGGGACAGGCCGGCAAGGCCCGATATCCCCCCAGAGATCCTGTTTCCCGACAACGAGAGATCCGTGAGGGAGTTACTTCTTCCACCACTGCTTCCGCCACGCTTGGCGATGGAGCACTCAATTCTTGTGCTTGTTCTGGTGCTCCCAAGTGCTCGTCCGCTGTAGAACTTGCGCGTACAGTAGGTGCACGAGAACGTGTGCTGCGTCCCCGACTAGAGCGACGATACCTCTCTCTTTACCTCCATTACTGAGAAAGGTGCATCGAGCAGTCTGATCAGATCAAACTCGATCACTACCGCACCCAGTGGTGGTTGCTACAAAGACGATCGCTCACACATCCTTGCTTCCTTTTCCACCTTCTTCTATCTTCTTCTGAATGTTCGAATATTAGCACCAAGACTATCTATTTCTATTGGCTTGAATATTATTCTAGATAGTTCTACAACATTTATCCATTTAAATATGTTTACTAGGAGTAAAAGAAGCAACTACGAGAGATTATTTGTACTTAATGATATATGACGTATATGGAGAAAACTTTCTTTCTCATTCATTTCTTTCATTACATGTGTATTTTATGAATCTAAGTCATTAAATATATACTATTTATGATATTTAGGTTCTTACTATAAGCAGATTTGGATTTTTTTGGTTGTAATATATAAGGATAATGATTAAATTGGCTTACGTTCTGTATGACGGAAATATTAACGATAATTTTACTGAGAGAAGTTTTCTTCAGTTGTCACAATATATATGTGTTATGGTATATTGTAAGTTATTAACCCTCATGTATATTCTTATAATCGACTTCCACGAGTAGCCAAGGGACTTTATTTGTTATTGGCTGAGGTGTCGGCATTTTTGATTGTTTAATGTTTGTTTTGAGTTTGCAATTTGAAAAGTCTATCTAATTTTCATTTATTTTTAGCCAATTTTGTAATCATTTTCTAAAATTCAAAACTACGGCCTCACTTGTACGTGGTTCTTGAATATATATATATATATATATATATATATATATATATATATATATATATATATAATATTGGGGTTAATAACTTACTATATATATACCATAACACATGTATATTGTAATAATTGAAGAAAACTTCTCTTCGTAATATTATCGTTAATATTCTCACCACACAGAGTCCATGTCGATCCAGTCCTTATCCTTATATTCGCAACCAAAAATGGCTGATATACTTTATTGTAAGAACCTAAACCCCATACATAGTATATATTTAATGATTTAGATTCATATAATACACATGTAAGGAAATAAGTGCATGAAAAAGAAATATTTATTCATATACGTTATATATCACTATGTATAATAATCTCTTGTAGTTTTTTTACTCGTAGCAAACCTATTTAAATAGATGAAGGTTGAAGGACTATTATAATAATATTCAAGACATTAGAAAGAAATTAAGTTTTTGTACCAATGCTCGAGCATCACGAAGAAGATAGCAGATGGTGGAGAAGGAAGAAAGAATGCATGAGCGGTCGTCATTGTGGCAACCACCATTGAGTGCGGTGGTGATCGAGTTGGATATGATCGGACTGCTCTATGCACTTTTCTTAGTTGTGGAGGTGAATAAAGAAGTATTATCGTCCGAGCGGAGACACGACGCAAGTTCTCGCGCACCTATTGCCCGCACAAGTTCTACAACGAACGGGCACTCTGGGGCACCATAGTGTTCACAAGAAGGAGCGTTCCTTTGGCAAGTGTGACGGCAGCAGCGGTGGAACCTCTAATGAGAACCCAAAAGTTGAATTGGCTGAATCTGCACAAGATCCCAAAAGCAAGCAAAACCATCAACATAACAATAATCCCCCAATAACAATGTGCATCAACGTCATGTCTCTGTTATTGGAACTTTTACCTTCCATGCCACCCCCTCGCAATTCTTAGAATCATGCTGATATTGTGGATGATTCGCGAAGCAGTTCTCCCCAAACCTAACCGCCCTCTTACTTAAGCTGGAGCTCAAACAAGAAGGCAATTTGCCGATCAGCCTATTATTCGACACATCGATGAACCTGAGATGGTTGTTGCAGGCTATACTGTCGGAAAGCGAGTTGTTCAGCAATGTTCGACAGTAGGCTTAGATAACTGACATTCGACAGCGAGAACAAGGCCTCTGGGGAAGTCCCTTCGAGCAAGTTGAACAACAGGTCGAGATGCTGGAGCCGCCTCAGCTCCCAGAACCGCTTCGGGATCTCCCCACTGAAGGAGTTGTTACAAAATAAAACGGTCACCAAGCCTTTGGGCAATGTCGACAGCTCAGAATCCAGCTCGTTGTCTCTCATGTCAAGAACCTCGAGCCGGAACAGGCAGACAATATTAGTTAATAATCTAGATTTGATTTTTTCTAGGAATAGAAATTGCCAAAGCTTCCTTGTTAGGATTACTTGTTATTAGGAGTACTTCCTACAGTGTTGAATAACTCAACGTGAGGAACAAGTTTGTTCTCAGTGTTGAACTATTCATGCTCCACTATTATAGGATCTGCAAATTCGTGGGTTGTTTCTTCCCTTTCTATGTTGGTGTTAGGCTATTTATTAGCCGATGTAATTGTTCAAAAAAGATAACAGACTCTCCAAGCATTCACAGAACTCTCTATTTGCTCTTGATTCTAACATCTGGTATTTTCCGCTGCTTTTAGCCAACATCTGGTATCAGATCCAAGTGTAAGCCAAAGTACCTTCGACTCAACAAGATGTCAATCGTCGAGCACTCGACGGCACCAGCAACAAAGGAGTGAAGCATAACCTTGCACTGCCCGATGCTGACATCTGTCAACTACTCCACTTGGGCGATCAAAATGGAGGTCTTCATGGAGGCTCAAGGCGTTTGGGACGCCATTGAACCCGCGGCCGGGGTGGTCGTAGAAAAGAAGAGAGACAAGATGGCGTTGGCGTGCATTTTTCAAGCTGTCTCCGAGGAGATCCTACTCCAGCTGGCCAAGCACAAAACGGCTAAGGAAGCTTGGGAAAGCCTGAAGATAATGTACCTCGGCGCAGATCGAGTGAAGAAGGCAAGGATTCAAACCTTGAAGAGTGAGTTCGAGGTTTTGCGTATGAAGGGAACAGATTCCATCGATGAGTTTACGGGAAAATTGACGACCCTCGCAAACAAGATTCGTGGATTGGGAGACAAGACGGAGGATGTTGTCATCATCAATAAGTTGCTCGTCTCCGTCCCAGACAAGTACCTGCAAGTCGTTGCTGTGATCGAGCAGTTTGTGGATGTAGAGACCATGTCGGTCGAGGAAGTGATCGGCCTCCTCAAAGCGTACGAAGAACGTATACGTGGTCAAGGCGAGAGCAACAACGGACAACTCCTGCTTACTCACACTGAGTGGCAGGCGCGATCGAAGAAAGGCAGCGCTGATTTGTCGTCGAGCGAAAAGGGGCACTCTAGCGACGACCGGGGCCGTGGCAAGCCCCGTAGACGTGGCCGCTGGCACGGCAGGGGTGGCCGTGGCGGCCAAATAGTGCAACACCAGGAGGGTGAGGGGACTCGCGGTTCAAGCTCCAACCGTGACAAATCAAAAATCAAGTGCTTCAATTGTGAAAACTATGGGCACTATACGTCGGAGTGTCGCAACAAACATCGTGATGAGGAGGCGAACCTCGCACGAGCGCAAGACGAGGAGGCCGCATTGCTGCTGGGAGAGACTCAGGAGGAGACGCCTGACCTCGTCATGCTCAATGAAGAGAAGATAATACCTGACTTGCGAGGTGCTGGAGAAGCACAGGCCGACACCGATGTGTGGTACCTCGACAACGGCACTAGCAACCACATGACGGGCCACCGAGGAAAGTTCAAGGACCTTGATCAGGACATCACCGGCCGTGTCAAGTTCGGTGATGGCTCAACCGTGCAAATTGAGGACAGGGGATCAATCATGTTCCAATGCAAGAATGGCGAACAACGTCTTCTGTCGGAGGTATACTTTATTCCAAGTTTAAGAAGTAATATATTGAGCCTTGGTCAATTAACAGAAGATGGAAACAAGGTGGAGATTGTCTGTTCCTACTTGAGGGTGTACGACAGGAACGCCATTTTGCTGATGAAGGTGAGGAGATCACCTAACCGCCTGTACAAAATAGCTCTTGAATCTTGCAGGCCGATATGTCTAATGGCCAACGTACAAGACCCAGCCTGGTTGTGGCATGCAAGGCTCGAGCACGTGAATTTCTTCGCGCTCAAGATGATGGAAGAGAAGGGAATGGCCACCGAGCTGCCGAAGATTTCTCATCCAAACTAGCTCTGTGAAGGGTGCCTCATCGCCAAATAAGCACGACTACCGTTCCCTCTACAGGCAAGCTTCAGATCTGAGAGGCCACTACAACTTGTGCACGCTGACATTTGCGGCCCGATTACACCCGCTACACTTGCTGGTAACAAGTACTTTCTTCTACTTGTTGATGACTTCACTCGCATGATGTGGGTGTATATGCTCAAAGAAAAGAGTGATGCCTTTAATGCTTTTAAGAAATTCAAGTCTCTTGTGGAGAATGAATGTGACAGCAAGATAAAGACACTAAGAACTGATTGAGGAGGTGAGTTCCTGTCCAAGGAATTCACAAGCTTCTGTGAAGGCGAAGGCATACAACGGCACCTCACCGCACCATATATACCACAACAAAACGGCGTAGTAGAGCGTCGGAATCGTACTGTGATGGCTACAACAAGGAGCTTGCTCAAGAGTATGCATGTTCCTGGAAGTATGTGGGGCAAGGCAGTCAGACATGCTTTGTACCTGCTCAACCGGTTGCCAACTAAAGCTCTCAGTGCGCTCACGTCATATGAAGCCTGGACTGGTAAGAAACCAAACCTCGAACACTTAAAGGATGTTTGGATGTGTCGCACACATGAAGACTGCAGGTCATCATAAGAAACTTGATGACCGAAGCACGCCATTGGTGTACCTTGGCGTGGAAGAGGGCTGCAAAGCACACCGTCTCTATAATCCTCAACGTAGCCAGATCCATGTGAGCAGGGATGTTGTGTTCGAGGAAGAAAGGAGATGGGATTGGAACAATGGTGATGGTACCGAACCACAAGGCTGGGTAGAACTCTCAGTCGAAGATCCTGTTGTCGAGACAATGATCACTCCTCAGAGAGCAGTGGGCGCGGCTATGCACACGCCGAAGGGCATAGGAGATGCGGCAACACCTATGACACACGGAGCGGCAATGGCATCAAGGGAGCCCACTACACCACAAGCTGCGGCCACAACTTCGAGCGGCTCACCCACACCGACGATAGACTCGAATGAGCCAAGGAGATACTGCTCAATTGTTGACATATATGCTAAAACTGAGGAGACCTTTCTTGATCCAGAGATGTTGTTTTTGTCGGCTGAAGAACCGGTAAATTTTTAAGATGCTACACTTGAACATGAATGGCGGGAAGCTATGAAGAAGGAGGTTGAAGCCATCGAGATGAATGAGACTTGGGTGCTTACTGAGTTACCATCTGGGTACAAACCTATCGGTTTAAAATGGGTATACAAGGTGAAGAGAGACAGTAAAGGCAAGATCATCAAGCACAAAGCAAGACTTGTGGCAAAGGGCTACGTCCAGCAACATGGAGTTGATTTTGATGAAGTATTTGCTCCAGTTGCCAGACTTGACACAGTTTGCTTGATCATTGCCCTCGCAGCCCAGCACGGATGGGAGGTTCACCATTTGGACGTTAAATCTGCGTTTCTGAATGGTGACCTCAAAGAGGAGGTATATATAGCTCAACCTGAAGGCTTCGTCGTCAAGAACCAGGAGCACAAGGTGTACAGGCTGTCCAAGGCTCTCTATGGATTGCGACAAGCACCGAGGGCCTGGAACACACGCCTGGACAGCTACTTAAAGGAGCTGGGATTCATCAGATGCACTCAAGAGCTTGCTGTGTACACAAGGAGCAATAGGGAGGGTGCACTCATTGTCGGAGTGTACGTTAATGACTTAATCGTCACAGGCACAAGAGCAACTGCAGTAAAGGTTTACAAGCAGTAGATGATGCAGAAATTTGAGATGAGTGATCTTGGGTTACTCTCTTATTACCTTGGTATAGAGATAGACCAACAGGGTGATCGCATTATATTGAAGTAATCAGCATATGCGAAAAGAGTTTTGCAGCAGTTTGGAATGGGAGATTGCAATCCAACCAGGTATCCCATGGAAGCTAAACTGCAACTCAGCAAGAACCTTGAAGGAACACCAGTCGATCCGACGCAATATAGGCGAATCATTGGCTGTCTCAGGTACTTAACTCATACTCGCCCGGACCTTTGTTATGCTGTCGGAATGGTGAGTAGGTACATGGAGAAGCCAACAACCATGCATCACCAGGATGTGAAACAGATCCTCAGATATGTTAAGGGAACACTTGAGTATGGACTCATGTATGGAAGAGGACATGGTGAAGATGAACTGCACGAATTTACCGATATCAACCTAGCCGGAGATGTCGACAACAGGAGGAGCACCAGCGGAATGGCGTTCTACCTCAACAAGAACCTAATCACTTGGGCATCTCAGAAGCAGAAAACTGTTGCGTTGTCCTCCTGCAAAGCTGAGTTCATGGCGGTAACAACTGCAGCGTGTCAAGCTTTGTGGCTGAGGAATATAGTTAGTGAAATGACTGGCCGCGAACCTAAGCCAGTCACGCTCTATGTCGACAACAAGTCTGCAATTGCGCTGATGAAGAATTCAGTGTTTCATGGGCGCAGTATGCACATTGATACTCTCTTTCATTTCATTCGCGAGTGTGTTGAAAGAGGGTAGATAAAGGTGGATTTCGTGAGCACTGAAAAGCAACGTGCCGACATTCTCACGAAGGCTCTCGCCAAAGTGAAGTTCGCTAAGATGCAGCAGGTGCTTGGAGTTATCAACCTTGATCAAACCTAGATTAAGGAGGAGAATATTAGTTAATAATCTAGATTTGATTTTTTCTAGGAATAGAAATTGTCAAAGCTTCCTTGTTGTTAGGATTACTTGTTATTAGGAGTACTTCCTGCAGTGTTGAATAACTCAACGTGAGGAACAAGTTTGTTCTCAATGTTGAACTATTCATGCTCCACTATTATAGGATCTGCAAATTCGTGGGTTGTTTCTTCCCTTTCTATGTTGGTGTTAGGCTATTTATTAGCCGATGTAATTGTTCAAAAAAGATAACAGACTCTCCAAGCATTCACAGAACTCTCTATTTGCTCTTGATTCTAACATCTGGTATTTTTCGCTGCTTTTAGCCAACAGACAAGGCCCGATATCCCCCCCAGAGATCCTGTTTCCCGACAACGAGAGATCCGTGAGGGAGTTACTTCCACCACTGCTTCCGCCATGCTTGGCGATGGAGCATTCATTCTTGTGCTCGTTTTGGTGCTCCCAAGTGCTCGTCCGTTGTAGAACTTGTACGGATAGTAGGTGCACGAGAACGTGCGCTGCGTCCCCGACTCGAGCGATGATACCTCTCTCTTCACCTCCACTACTGAGAAAGGTGCATCGAGCAGTCTGATCAAACTCAATCACGACCGCACCCAGTGGTGGTTGCCACAATGACGATCGCTCACACATCATTGCTTCCTTTTCCACCTTCTTCTATCTTCTCCTGAATGCTCGAATATTGGCACAAAAACTCTCTCTTTCTAATGGCTTGAATATTATTCTAAATAGTTCTTCAACCTTTATCCATTTACATATGTTTGCTAAGAGTAAAAGAAGCAACACGAGAGATCATTTGTACTTAATGATATATGACGTATATGGAGAAAACTTTCTTTCTCATTCATTTCTTTCATTACATGTGTATTCTATGAATCTAAGTCATTAAATATATACTATATATGATATTTAGGTTCTTACTATAAGCATATCTGGATTTTTTGGTTGTAATATATAAGAATAATGATTAGATTGGCTTGTGTTCTGTGTGGCAGAAATATTAACGAAAATTTTACTGAGAGAAGTTTCCTTCAGTTGTCACATTATACATGTGTTATGGTATATTGTAAGTTATTAACCCTCATGTATATTCTTATAATCAACTTCCACGAGTAGTCAAGGGACTTTATTTGTTGTCTTTGGCGGAGGTGTCGACATTTTTGATTGTTCAATGTGTGTTTTGAGTTTGCAATTTGGAAAGTCTATCTAATTTTCATTTATTTTTAGCCAATTTTGTAATCATTTTCTAAAATTCAATAAAGACTACGGCCTCACTTGTACGTGGTTCTTTTATATATATATATATATATATATATATATATATATATATATATATATATATATATATATATAATATTGGGGTTAATAACTTACTATATACATACCATAACACATGTATATCGTAATAACCGAAGAAAACTTCTCTACATAATATTATCGTTAATTTTCTCGCCACACATAACCCATGTCGATCCAGTCCATATCCTTATATTAGCAACCAAAAATGACTGATATACTTTATAGTTAGAACCTAAAACCCATACATAGTATATATTTAATGATTTAGATTCATATAATACACATGTAAGAAAATAAGTGCATGAAAATGAAATCTTTATCCATATATGTTATATATCACTATGTAAAATAATCTCTCATAGTTGTTTTTTTACTTATAACAAACCTATTTAAATGGACGAAGGTTGAAGAACTATTAGAATAATATTCAAATTATTAGAAAGAAATTAGGTCTTTGTACCAATGCTCGAGCATCACGGAAGAGATAGCAGATGGTGGAGAAGGAAGCAAGAATGCATGAGCGATCGTCATTGTGGCAGCCACCATTGGATGCGGTGGTGATCGAGTTGGATCTGATCGGACTGCTCTATGCACCTTTCTCAGTAGTGGAGGTGAATAAAGAGGTATCGTCGCCCGAGCGGAGACACGACGCACGTTCTCGCGCACCTATTGCTCGCACAAGTTCTACAACGAACGGGTACTCGGGGCACCATAATGTTCACAAGAAGGAGCGTTCCATCGGCAAGCGTGACGGCAGCAGCGGTGGAAGCTCTAATGAGAACCCAGAAGTTGAATTGGCTGAATCTGCACAAGATCACAAAAGCAAGCAAAATCGTCAACATAACGATAATTCCCCAATAACAATGAGCATTAACGCCATGTCTCTGTTTCTGGAACCTTTACCTTCCATGGCACCCCCTCGCAATTCTTAGAATCATGCTGATATTGTGGATGATTCGCGAAGCAGTTCTCCCTAAACCTAACCGCCGTCTTATTTGAGTTGGAGCTCAAACAAGAAGGCAATCTGCCGCTGAGCCTATTATTCGATACATCGACGAACCTGAGATGGTTGCTGTAGGCTATACTATTGGAAAGCGTGTTGTTCAGCAATATTCGACAGTAGGCTTAGATAACTGACATTCGACAGCGAGAATAAGGCCTCTGGGGATGTCCCTTCGAGCAAGTTGAATAACAGGTTGAGATGCTGGAGCCGTCTCAACTCCCAGAATCGCTTCGGAATCTCCCTACTGAAGGATTTGTTAGAAAATAGAATGGTCACCAAGCCTTTGGGCAATGCCGACAGCTCGTAGTCCAGCTCGTTGTCTTTCATGTCAAGAACCTCGAGCCGGGACAGGCCGGCAAGGATCGATATCCCCCCAGAGATCCTGTTTCCCGACAACGAGAGATCCGTGAGGGAGTTACTTCTTCCACCACTGCTTCCGCCACGCTTGGCGATGGAGCGTTCATTCTTGTGCTCGTTCTGGTGCTCCCAAGTGCTCGTCCGATGTAGAACTTGCACGGACAGTAGGTGCACGAGAACGTGCGCTGCGTCCCAGACTCGAGCGACGATACCTCTCTCTTCACCTCCACTACTGAGAAAGGTGCATCGAGCAGTCTGATCAAATCAAACTCGATCACTACCGCACCCAGTGGTGGTTGCCATAATGACGATTGCTCACACATCCTTGCTTCCTTTTCCACCTTCTTCTATCTTTTTCTGAATGCTCGAATATTAGCACAAAGACTATCTCTTTCTAATGGCTTGAATATTATTTTAGATAGTTCTTCAATCTTTATCCATTTAAATATGTTTACTAGGAGTAAAAGAAGCAACTACGAGAGATTATTTGTACTTAATGATATATGACGTATATGGCAAAAACTTTCTTTCTCATTCGTTTCTTTCATTATATGTGTATTCTATGAATATAAGTCATTAAATATATAGTATTTATGATATTTAGGTTATTACTATAAGCAGATCTGGATTTTTTGGTTGTAATATATAAGGATAATGATTAGATTGGCTTGCGTTCTGTATGACGGATATATTAACGATAATTTTACTGAGAGAAGTTTCCTTCAGTTGTCACAATATACATGTGTTATGGTATATTGTAAGTTATTAAGCCTCATGTATATTCTTATAATCGACTTACACGAGTAGCCAAGGGACTTTATTTATTGTCATTGGCTGAGGTGTCGACATTATTGATTGTTTAATGTGTGTTTTGAGTTTGCAATTTGGAAAGTCTATCTAATTTTCATTTATTTTTAGCCAATGTTGTATTCATTTTCTAAATTTTAATAAAGACTACAGCCTCACTTGTACGTGGTTCTTTAATATATATATATATATACATATAATATTATGGTTAATAACTTACTGTATACATACCATAACACATGTATATTGTAATAACCGAAGAAATTTTTTCTTCGTAATATTATCGTTATATTCTCGCCACACAGAACCCATGTCGATCCAGTCCATATCCTTATATTGGCAACCAAAAATGACTGATATACTTTATAGTTAGAACATAAAATCCATACATAGTATATATTTATTGATTTAGATTCACATAATACACATGTAAGAAAATAAGTGCATGAAAAAGAAATCTTTATTCATATACGTTATATATCATAATGTAAAATAATCTCTTGTAGTTGTTTTTTTACTCGTAGCAAACCTATTCAAATGGATGAAGGTTGAAGGTCTATTAGAATAATATTCAAGTCATTAGAAAGAAATTAGGTTTTTTACCAATGCTCGAGAATCACGGAGAAAATAGCAGATGGTAGAGAAGGAAGCAAGAATGAATGAGCGGTCATCATTGTGGAAACCACCATTGGATGCGGTGGTGATCGAGTTGGATCTGATCGGACTGCTCCATGCACCTTTCTCAGTAGTGAAGGTGAAGAAAGAAGTATTGTCGCCCGAGCGGAGACACGACGCACGTTCTCGCGCACCTATTTCCCGCACAAGTTCTACAACGAACGGGCACTCGCGGGCACCATAATGTTCACAAGTAGGAGTGTTCCATCGGCAAGCGTGACGACAACATCGATTGAAGCTCTAATGAGAACCTAGAAGTTGAATAGGCTGAATCTGCACAAGATCACAAAAGCAAGCAAAACCATCAACATAACGATAATCCCTCCAATAACAATGAGCATCAAAGCTATGTCTCTGTTTTTGGAACGTTTACCTTCCATGCTACCCCCTCGCAATTCTTAGAATCATGTTGATATTGTGGAGAAGGAAGCAAGAATGCATGAGCGGTCGTCATTGTGGCAACAACCATTGGGTGCGGTGGTGATCGAGTTGGATCTGATAGGACTGCTCTATGCACCTTTCTTAGTAGTGGAGGTGAAGAAAGAGGTATTGTCGCTCGAGCGGAGACACGATGCACGTTCTCGCGCACCTATTGCCCGCACAAGTTCTACAACGAACAGGCACTCAGGGGCACCATAATGTTCACAAGGAGCGTTCCATCGGCTGGCGTGACGGTAGCAGCGGTAGAAGTTCTAATGAGAACCCAGAAGTTGAATTGACTGAATCTGCACAAGATCACAAAAGCTAGTAAAACCGTTAACATAACGATAATCCCTCAATAACAATTAGCATTAACGCGATGCCTCTGTTTCTGGAACCTTTACCTTCCACGCCACCCCTTGTATTTTTTAGAATCATGCTGATATTGTGGTTGATTCGCGAAGCAGTTCTCCCCAAACCTAACCGCCCTCTTACTTGAGTTGTAGCTCAAACAAGAAGGCAATCTGCCGCTGAGCTATTATTCGACACATCGACGAACCTGAGATGGTTGTTGCAGGCTATACCGTCGGAAAGTGAGCTGTTCAGCAATGTTCGACAGTAGGCTTAAATAACTGACATTCGACAGCGAGAACAAGGCCTCTGGGACAGTCCTTTCGAGCTAGTTGAACAACAGGTCGAGATGCTGGAGCCACCTCAGCTCCCAGAATCACTTCGGGATCTCCCCACTGAAGGAGTTGTGACAAAATAGAACGGTCACCAAGCCTTTGGGCAATGCCGACAACTCGGAGTCCATCTCGTTGTCTCCCAGGTCAAGAACCTCAAGCCGGGACAGGCCGACAAGGCCCGATATCCCCCCATAGATCCTGTTTCCCGACAATGAGAAATTCGTGAGGGAGTTACTTCTTCCACCACTGCTTCCGCCATGCTTGGCGATGGAGCGCTCATTCTTGTGCTCGTTCTAGTGCTCCCAAGTGCTCGCCCGCTGTAGAACTTGCGCGGACAGTAGGTGCATGGGAACGTGCGCTGCATCCCCGACTCTAGCGACGATACCTCTTTCTTCACCTTCACTACTGAGAAAGGTACATCGAGCAGTCTGATCAAACTCGATCACGACCGCACCCAGTAGTGGTTGTCACAATGATGATCGCTCACACATCCTTGCTTCCTTTTCCACCATCTTCTATCTTTCCTGAATGCTCGAATATTGGCACAAAGCCTATCTCTTTCTAATGGCATGAATATTTTTATAGATAGTTCTTCAACATTTATCCATTTAAATATGTTTGCTAGGAGTAAAAGAAGCAACTACGAGAGATTATTTGTACTTAATGATATATGACGTATATGGATAAAACTTTCTTTATCATTCATTTCTTTCATTAGATGTGTATTCTATGAATCTAAGTCATTAAATATATACTATATATGATATTTAGGTTCTTACTATAAGCAGATCTGGATTTTTTGGTTGTAATATATAAGAATAGTGATTAGATTGGCTTGCATTCTGTATGGCGGATATATTAACGATAATTTTACTGAGAGAAGTTTCCTTCAGTTTAAGAGTTAACTACAATTAATAAATTATTTCAATTCTCATTTGTAGTCATCTAGATAATTCACACAAATACTAAAATTAGTCTAATATAGTTAATATGGAAGTATTATCATGTCATTGTATTTGTACTTATAGATAACCATATATGCAATATATAATTACAATAAGGGATCCATATGTAAAGTAATTCTATAAAATTAATAGCTAATATGAAAACTACTAGCATGTTGCACATATGATAGTTATTCAAAATAATATGATAATTAATTTGTAGCCATTCAAAGCAAAAGATTTAATTAAATATTCAACTACAGATATAATTATTTTAAAATCAATATAATTATTTCACATTCGATTTGTAGCCCGTCAAGGTCATTCAATATAATTATTTCAACTCGCTAGCTCGATGATTCCTAACGAGAGGGTCCGTAAGCACAGATTCATTAAATGCTTGAATGACGACCTCATGAACTATGTGATGAACCGAGAATGTACGTCATATATTAAAGCTTTTGAGGCAGCAGTTCAGAACGAACAGTTCACTCCATGAATTGCTCTAGAAAATGTGTCGGCTAATCGAAACCCTTCTGTCAAAAGATACCATGACGAAGAGAAGAAGGCCAATACTGAAAATAACCGAGGGACTGAATGTAGTTTCTGCGGTCGTCGGGGTTACACCAAGGAAGTTTGTTGTTCTTCTAACAGGGAGTGCTTCAGGTGTGGACAACATGGTCACAAGATCAGAGATTGCTCGAACAAGAGGTCTGCACCACCGCACCGCAACGACAATGCAGAGCGTAGGAAGAATTGGCTTTAAAGGTGGAGTATGAGCATCAACTACACGAATTGGCTTTAAAGGTGGATCTGACGAGTCAAAGGTGGAGCAAGATGTTGTGGTTGACACACAATTGTGGTATTGATGAACGTGTCATGTTTGGTCTGTGGTTGAACGGATCGAGATGACAATATGTTGGATCTCCTGGGTATCTCCTGGGTGCTCGGTTAGCTGGAACGAACAAAGGTAGCCGGATTATGCTAAGATTATTCGGTTGGCGGGAACGAGCAAAGGTAGCCGGGGTGTGCTAAGGTTGTTCGGCTAGCGAAAATGAGCTAAGGTAGAAATTGTTGGATTGTATCTCGTTTCCGGTTGAGCGCTTAAAGGTGGGTGACAATGGAGTTGGTAATTTAGTCCCACTTCGGATAGTAGGTGGGATCATGAGATGTAGATAATTGAATTGGTTCAGGCTTTACATGAGAATTCCCTTTTAAGACATAATCGCACCTCATGGGCCAACTCCGATTCGGGTCACACCATATTCCCTACAGGAAAGTCATTTTTTTTAAGACTTACGAGGCGGCCATTAGTAGGATCTAACTTACAGGAGCAAGCGAATCTATGCATCAGCTCTAAAAGTTTCGGTGTGTAGACAATATATTTCAGAACCCAGAGAAAAGAATTTAAATCAATGTGTGCATAAAGGGTTATCTTATTGTAGTTCTATGATCTTCAGGATTTACCTGACTCTAGAGTGATTGGTCAGAACCATGAATATGAGCATGAACTGATAATGAAAGAACTCTAAGGGCCCTGTCATCAAGCGCATGTAGAAATTTAGTCACTGTCATTGAGGTAAGTCTTGTTCTATTTCAGTACACCATATAATTTCTGGTTGTATAGACATCAAGGGATTCCTTAGTTGAGTTAACAACAATTTTACTTCTACAGAGATCAGATATGGGCAAAGCCAAAACAGTAAAATTTCACCCAGTGTGTTGCCCACACAGATCACCACAAAAGTAAGCTACTTTTCACACATAATATCCCCGTAACTCTTTATTCTTCTGAAACTTGAGATTCTTTTGCAGATTGTGGAAAACTGGATTCTAAGAAGAATGGTTACATTCTTATATATGCAAATGGAGGTTTAAACCAAATGAGATTCGAGGTATGACTATTATCTACAGATTTAATAGGCTGTTGTTGAAATTTATATTGCCTTTCTCCTATAAAACTTACTTTAGACTGCAGATTACTGTACTAAACTGTTGAAAGGGAGTTTATTTCTTCAAATAATCACCTTTTGGTGTATTTTTTTTTCTTTAAATCTTGCTATTTCCTTACATCATTAGAATATCCAGATAAATGCCTCTAATTTGGATTTTTTTTCTCAGAGTAAAGGTAGAATCCAGCCTCTTAAGGACTACCCTTGCAGTGAATATCCTTTCATTCTAAATAATATTGACTTGAGAATTTAATTTCACTTGCGAGTCCATACAGTGTCCTACATATCCTAAGTCCGAGTATCGACCCCTATGGATTTTACAAGTTATCTAAAGCTTTTCACTAACATAGTGTAATTCAATTTTTAATATGTGACTAAATCTTAAGATTTGGGTAATTTTGTATTTAACGGTTTTCGAATCAAGAATCTGTTATCTTCCCTTTTTTTTCTAAAAAATGTCAAATCTCTTTTGTATTTCATGAACGAAAATTCTATAAACATGAATTTATCAACCCGATGCAACTTAGCTTAGAATATCATGTCCAATCAGAACTTCAACGACTATATAGGCATGCTAGAACCATAACCAATCACCATTACAGATATTAAAACATGAGAATAGGCAAAAATAAATGATGGCATGACAAAAAGACTATAAATAGAAATATGAAATCCTAAAACACAATATAATTGAAAGAGTAGTGAAACCTAATGTCCAAGAGTCAATTTGAAGTAAAGATATATTATCAAATTTTTATAAGCCTAAACCTTAGGTTAAGAGGTAGGGTCGGTGTCCGATATGGGCCTAAAAAGTGTATGTAAATGACATTACTTGGTTCCAAGTGATTCTAATAGGTTAGGCAAGTTTACTTGACTTCAATAAGTTATGCTAAAGGACATATTGACCAATTACATTATATGATCAACAATCATGTTGGATTTCTAATGGATTGGCCAAAATGACATGATCATGATATTATTAATTATTTCACATTGAATTGTCCATACCTAATGCTAGTATTCTGGATTACGTTAAACTTGTTATCTTATAATTTGCAATTAGTAATTACATATGACTAGTATATATGGTTATGTTTGATCACCATATGGAATTTGTTTATTCTAATATTAAATTATTTTTTTATGTCATTGTTTATGCTGAACAAAGGAATATGAAATATACCCCTAAAGATGTCCCTCTTTGTGGTGACCGGAACTTTTTGGACTATCAACATCTAGGCTGTCATCTAGTTCTGGTAGACCGACTATGTCTAGCTTTTCATTTCTCGCATAAAATTTATAAAACCTATTTTACATTAATATGCATTATGTACTAAACCTTCACACACCTTGTAATCAGTTGGTGCATTATATTACACAACATCATTGAAATAATGCCAAGTATTGTGCAAAGAGAATTTTATGACTTCGCCTCTTGTTTTCAACTGGATTTGTTAAGATTTCGTAGAATTTAATGATTTGGTTGGATATGCAAACAGTTATTTTCTTGGGATCCCTTGAAGATAGCCCTAGGTGGTTTTAAGAAAGAGCGAACAATGCAAGATTTATTGAGGGAGCAGATGCAAAAACAAGAGTTCGATGGCAATGGAGGTGGTGGCGGTCCATATATGGTCAACTAGTAAAACTTGTAAGAAACTTCAAAATATATTAAATGGGACTGATCTTTGTCGTGCCAGGTACGTGTTCACGCAACATGGACATGGAACCAACGAATTTTGGAGCCTGCGCTTCTTAGTTGTTTACTGATTTTTTAGCCTGAGAAACAAACGGTTTTGATTGGCAGGATGCTTGTTCTATTTACATCATTTTAAATGCGTATTTAACTATATATAGTAAAGTTAGGTTGCTTGAATTGGAAATTTTGATTGATCATCTTGATCTGCCATGTCTGCAATATATGAGAAGTAAATTAAATTCTTTGATGTTTCTTGATTTTTCTTAGAGTAACAGTGAACAGTTAAAATTACTAGGTCACTTGTCATGATATGGTCATTCTTTCTAGTACCAAGCTCTTTTTAATGTAGTCTCTCTATTGGTTCCCAGGAAGTGAACATTCATGTGAATTTTCTAGACAAGTGTAAATTTGTTTATCTGTTTTACTAGTTGTGATTGATGTTAGAAATTATAGTCACTTCTAGATATAAATGTCAAATTTGTTTATCTGTTTTACTAGTTGTGATTGATGTCGATATTGACACTTCTAAAATATCATCATGCAGTCCTCTTTAATTTTCTATTATTCAAATTCTAAATCTGATTCTGCATTACGAGTGCAGGATGACATTTTAGGAGTGTCAATAACGCAATCCTAGGAAGCCATTATTGGAACTCCTAAAATATCATCATACACTCATTCCTCCATGCATGCACAAATTAATGTCAGATTTAATATATGGGCAGATTTGGAATATGAATGATATAAAATTAAAGAGGAGTGTCAGATGACGTTTTAGGAGTGTTAATAATAGCACCATATATATAAAAACTTAATTAATTGATTATGTTTGTGGTATAATGATAGTTAGTTTAACTCCAAGTTTGTAGGTTGTGTGTTTGATCCATACGAGGTTCATACTATATTTATATTATTTTCTTTAAGAACAAAAATTATTTATAGTTTAGTAGTTTATCATTCTTTTTTTCCAAAAATATTATCATATATTCTAAAATTACTCTAATATAGTTAATATGGAAGTATTACCATATCATTGTTTATTTAGTATATACTTGTAAAATTAATAATAGATAATATGAAAAGTAATAGTTCTTCAAAATAATAAGACAATTAATTGATAGTCATTCAAAGTAGATGAGTAATTAAACATTATAACTATAATTAATATAATTATTTCAAATCTCATGTACAGTCGGCTAGGTCATTCACCAAATACTAAAATTATTCTAATATAGTTAATATGGAAATATTAACATATCATTATTTTTTTTAGTATATACTTATAGACAACCCACTATATGTAGTATCTAATTGCAATAAAATACCCATTTGGAAAGTAATTACATGAAATTAATAATAGCTATAATATTAAAACTGCTAACATATATGATAGCTATTAAAAATAATAAGACAATTAATTGTTAGTCATTCAAAGCATAAGAGTTAATTAAGCATTTAACTACAATTAATAAATTATTTCAAATCTCATTTGTAGTCATCTAGACAATTCACACAAATACTAAAATTAGTCTAATATAAGTTAATATGGAAGTATTACCATGCCATTGTATTTGTACTTATAGATAACCCATATAAGCAATATATAATTACAATAAGGAATCCATATGTAAAGTAATTCTATAAAATTAATAACTAATATGAAAAGTACTAGCATGATGCACATATGATAGTTATTCAAAATAATATGATAATTACTTTGTAGCCATTCAAACCAAAAAAATTAATTAAATATTCATCTACAGATATAATTATTTTAAAATCAATATAATTATTTCAAATTTGATTGTAGCCCGTCAAGGTCATTCAATATAATTATTTCAACTCGCTAGCTCGATGATTCCTAACGAGAGGGTTCGTACACACCGATTCATTAAATGCTTGAATGACGACCTCAGGAACTATGTGATGAACCGAGAATGTACGTCATACATTAAAGCTTTTGAGGGAGCAGTTCAGAACGAATAGTTCACTCCATGGATTGCTCTAGAAAAGGTGTCGGTTAATCGAAACCATTCTGTCAAAAGATACCATGACGAAGAGAAGAAGGCCGATAATGGGAAGAGGGCCGATACTGAACATAACCGAGGGATTGAATGTAGTTTCTGCGGTCGTCGGGGTTACACCAAGGAAGCTTGTCGTTCTTTTAACAGGGAGTGCTTTAGGTGTGGACAACGGGATCACAAGACCAGAGATTGCCCAAACAAGAGGTCTGCACCATCGCACGCAACGACAATGCAGAGCGTAGGAAGAACCAGAATCCGTACCCGCTCCAGCCAATAGATAGACTGATCAGATGGGAAGGCCTAAAGTTTATCAGCTGAATATTGAGCGCGATGCGAGCGGTCACGATGTTGGTAAGTCTGATTCCTTTGACCTCTTTGTGCTTTGGTTCTTGACTCCTTGATTTCTTAAGTTTCGATGACGAAACTCTTCTCGGTGGGGTATTC
This sequence comes from Iris macrosiphon, assembly GCA_036927795.1. Classification (NCBI taxonomy): domain Eukaryota; kingdom Viridiplantae; phylum Streptophyta; class Magnoliopsida; order Asparagales; family Iridaceae; genus Iris; species Iris macrosiphon. The sequence continues at coordinate 131,754,627 of JAYESA010000007.1, forward strand.
TGTAGTGTCCCGCTTCCAGCGTTTCACTAATGTAATTCCTACGACTTTGACTCGGTTGAAAATCGAGTATCGGGAAAACCTTACCACCCAATCGATCACGGATGAAATGCAATGAACCCTTCCAACTGATGGAAAAGCTTCTATTGAAATGAGTCCAAGAGTTTTCGTTGGTTGTTTTTGCTGCTTGGTTTTGTGTTGATTTGTGTTTTCGTGTTGCTTTGATGATATTGTTTTCATAGTCGCTTTTCTCGCTTACACGTTCATTCCGAAGCGTAAGAGAAAGATATCGAAGGATGCTAACCAAGGGTTGTTGCAATTTTAGGACGCACTACCAAGGAGTGATCGTTGCGCAAGGCTTCATCATTCTCTCGTGTTGATTCAATCGGTAAGTGGCTTCGGCCCTTCGATGAATCATTTTATCTTCACACCTTAATAAAAGAATCTCTAGCCTACTCTGTTGCGTGTCCCTTAGACAGGTTTCCTTGGCCTTAATCATATCCCCTTCAATGATAATTCACTTAACAAGATAAGCTAAAAGAAATAACTATATGCTTGCATTATAAAATTTGTTGCTTTACTTCCAAGTAAATGTTGCATCATATGTTGCGCAACAGGTGGTAGATAGAAATTTTTTTTATTAGTTAACAGTGTTCCGTGTGAAAATAACAATAGATGGAAATGTGTGCTTGCTGTTCAGATCTGTGCATAGTAGTATTTTATTCTGATAGATGTTGCATGTCATGCATTGGTCTCGGACAACTTGTGCACAAGGTGATAGTCTCTCACACTACACCAAAATACTTGAATTGTAACGATCTAGACATGTTACAAAAATTAATTCTAACGGGTAAGTTCCGTAAGTATTCAGGCATGGATAATATTACTAACTGCCCTCATAACGGCTCATGCCCGTTAGTATTTTACTTTTTCTAACGGCTATAGCTATTAGTATTTTTTTCTAACAAACTATAAATATATGTACAATTGAATTCTAACAGGTTTTGGCCGTTAGTATAATTAAAAACTATGAAAAAAATTAATTTTATAAGATGAAAAATATGACCGCTAGTAACTTTACCTACTGCTAGGATGTCCACAATGCAAAATCTAATAGGCTAACATTTAGAAGATAGTGCAAAGAAATATGATAACAAAAACAATCACAATAAGATTAATTTTGAAACACTCCAAATTTCCAAGTTGATGTTTGTTCAAAGTATACAAAGGTTGTTCTACATATCCAGACTTTTGGAAGTATGCAAAGGTTGTTCTACATTGATGAGAATGAGGCAATGATGATGAAACACAATTAACTTTATCTTCATGCTCTGGAGCCATATATTTCTTCTCATCTTTGTTCCCTGTTGTTTGATGATAAACGAAAGAAATTGGAACTAGGTTTATACGAAACCCTTTCTTTGTTTACAAACAAGAAAAAGAAGTACAATTAATCCTATACGAGGATGTTAAGTACAAAAAATGATTCTGGAAAAAATATTGCTATAGGAGTCTGATCTACGGTCGATCACTTTGTCCCTTGGACCACACGATGACGAAGAAGGGCTGTAGAAGACAGAGAAGAAGCTTCAAAGACTACAGGAGGGATTGAACTCTCGTTGCCAAAGTAGTCAATCAACACTCTCTGGATGTGCTCTCTCTCTGATTTTGACCTTGACCTCTGCTCTTGACCTTTCCGACCTCTGAATGTGACCCCTGTCTCCTTTGAATTCGACCTCTGTCTCCTGTGGCCGGAGATCTCTATTTATAGAGTTCGGTCATAGTCGGCGTAGAAACCGAACAGCGGAGAGAGCTGCACCTTTTACGCGGTGGTTATAATAACTGCTACCCACGTCTGAATGATCTCTTGAATCTGCGTGTGACGCGTGTCCCATTATGCGGTAATGCGTATAATCCCTCATCGAAGATCACGGCATGCAAGCCATGTAGGTAACTGCCCCTCGTGTAGAGAATGTTGGCATAAAAGCCAAATAACTGTCTCGTTGGCGTAAAAGCCAAATAGTTATCTTGTTGGCGTAAAAGCCAAATAGCTGTTCTGATGGCGTAAAAGACAAGTAGCTGTCTTGTTGGCGTAAAAGCTAAGTAGTTGTCTTGATGGCGTAAAAGCCAAGTAGCTGTCTTGTTGGCGTAAAAGCCAAGTAGCTGTCTTGATGGCGTAAAAGCCAAGTTCTGCGTAAAGCTTGATGCTGCATGGATAGGTAATCAGCGTAAAGATAGCCAATTTATCCTTCCTTGATTGAGGTCTTGAGCGTATTCTGGGCCAAATAGCTTTATCACGTACCTTCGCAAATATAGCCTGAGTTGGCATATTTTGATGAGATAGCATACGGCGTACTCCTATAGTTGAAAATAGCCAGGTTGGCATATTTCGATGAGATAACATACGGCGTGCTCCTATAGCTGAAAATAGCCTGGTTGGCGTAATATGCAGGGATGGTGATGTGAGCGTATTAGCCCTAATTATAGCTCTCCCAATCATTAAAAATAGAACCAAATCTCGTGCATTAAATGCAGAGATCTGCCCCCATCTCGCGCATTAACTACAGAGACGTGCCTCGAGTTCTGTACGAAGAACAACTTTTGACGTGGCGGTTGGTTTCGTCTCATCCTGAGCATAAAGCTCATCTCTGCCTGTCTAGAATAGGTAGCGTATTCCTTGAATGCGTAAACAATGTCTTATATCAAGGGTTATGTCACTAGACGATAGTCTAGGGCTCTGTGCAGAATCATCATAACAGCCGCCCTCTCGATCGTCGTACAGTACTCTTTGTCAGGAGTCAGGTTCACTGCTTTGTCTGACAGGTTCATTCGAGGAATACGAAGAGTTTCTCGTACAACTTCCCACTGCATTAAAAGCAGACCGGTTTTACGCCGAAGTAGCGATGTAGCAACCTTTTTACGCCGAAGCAGTCTGGAAGTACTGCTTTACGCGGGTTGTTTTGGAGATTTGTTTTACGCTGAACAGCGTTGAAGCTCTGCTGTACGCCAATGGCTCTAAAGTCATGTTTTATGCCACCCAGTGCTGGAGCTCTGTTTTACGCGGGCTTTCTGCATGTTGGGGGTTTTACGCGTATAATTCCCCAGCATATTTTTCATGCTTCTACATGACCCCCTTTAAAGTTTTCAAATTCCTCGTAATTTGAAATACTTTGAATGAAGCATGAAACAGTCAAATTTGACTCGTTCTGCGAGGCTGATTTCTCGGCAAATTTTTAGGAATTTGTTGGGATTTGATGTGTTCTCTTCTGCCTATATAAAGGCAAGTGAGTGAACCTGTCTTTCCCATACTTTCTTCACCAAAAAAGAGAGATGGTTGCCGAGATTTGTCGGGCTGACTTGAGGAAGAAGAAGATCATGTTCTTCCAACATGTAAGGAGCCATAAAAAGAGGCATCTTCGAGCAAATATCCTCTGCAATGATGGATCATGAAAGGATATCATAGCTTCCTTTGCTCGAGATGATTAGCAATTTCATATGGCGATTCGTCCAGGAGAGAGGAAGGGTCTCATTTGGCCACACAGCTTGCAAGCTGTATTCTCTCCCGTTATGATGTTGGACGAGGGTAGGCAGTTTGGCCCTGTCTTCCAATATTGTGTTGGGTCTGAATCCCTAACACAAATCTGGGCATAGCTGCTATGGCGTAAGGAGGGTGAGCTTGAGTAATTGATACATGCCCAATTCTGTATCCTCCCACCATTAATCATTTTCTTGTTCATCGGCCGCAGAAGCCGATGAAGTGCCGTAGAAGACGAAAAATATCTACACCAGTATGAGAACATGGCACAACAGATTCTCGGTCTGATCTAAAATGAGAATGAGAAAACCTTTGTAGAAAAGGGATTTCCATCATATGTAATCATGAAGATGAAAAACCCTTTGTAAACTGGATTTTCATCATATGTAATCATGATTAATAGACTTGTCTTCTTTTACGCATCTGATGATTTGCCATATTTGCTGTGAGGAAGTCTGATAATCTGCAGCTTCGACATGTCTGAATAATTTTATGCTGACTCTGATAAAAGATTATCCGATCTCGTCCGACTTTTACGCGTAATGAAAGATGCGTAGAAAGCTCCTTAGCATTAAGTTGTCTTGAAGATCAAACTGTCATGCTGTTTTGGACGAGGAGTCGCATAGAAATTCTGAACTGTCACTTCTCTGATGCAAAGAATTCTTGTTCAGACCATTATCTTCAAGAATGGTTTCCCAAAAATCCCTTGAAATAGGGCGAGAAATGTCCGTTGAACAGGCCATGCTTGAACTTTAGTAAAAGATTTCGACTGGACTTCAGATGAACTTCCAATAGCCCAAGAAGAAGAGTCATCTTTAATGCTGAACTCTGTGTGTTTCAGGCACTTGGAATATTTTATAGCCAAAAAGGAGCATTTTTTGCGTAAACCCTTGTAATTGGCCATCTGTAGCTTTTGAGCGTAGAATCGTAGATTTGTAGCTTCTGAGCGTAAAAAGCTTCTGAGCGTAAAATCGTAGATTTGTAGCCACTGAGCATAAAACCGTAGGTTTGTAGCCTTTGAGCGTAAAAGCTCCTGAGCGTAAATGCTTTTGAGCGTAAAACCATAGATTTATAGCCTCTGAGCGTAAAATCGTAGATTTGTAGCCTCTGAGCGTAAAAGCTTCTGAGCGTAATATCATAGATCTGCTCTGCACGTAAAATCTGGATCCACTGATTGTCCGTCTACTTTTTTAAATAATAGGCTGACGTGGTCCCAAATCATAACCGAATATTAAATATCGGATTTGGTTAGGGATTCGAAGAGTTATCCGAACTCTATAAATAGCCCAAGGTCTTGAGAGAGAAACTCTTTATCTGTCTTCGCAAAACCCTTGCTTTCCAAAAACCCTTCTTCTTCGTCTCTTTCTTGAGAACTCAGATTCGCCATGGCACCTAAACAGGTTTCCACTGCTAAGGGAAAGAAGGTTGCTTCCTTATCTCGCTCCATTGCTCAAGCACGAGCAACCCCCATTAGGCTGAACGAGCCCCGATCGGAACGCAGTGCTCCACCGTCGAGTTGTGCTCCGGACATTACAAGTAGCGATTGCAAGAAGAAACCGAGAACCCTCCGCGCACGTTGTACATGTATGCGAAACCATACGCCCATATTTCTAATCTGTCAGCATAAAAACTCCATTTTTTCGCAGTCTGGCGTAAAAACTCAAGACTGTCAAAATTTGGTGTATACTACAAACTTTGAATTTTACGTGCAGGATGTAAATTCTGGCGTAAAAACTCAAATTTTGGCAGTCTGGCGTAAAAAGCTCAGACTGTTAGATTTTGGCGTATACTGCCAACCTTGAATTTTACGCCTCGAAAATAAGTTCCAGCGTAAAAGCTCAAGTTTTTGCAGTCTTGACGTAAAAGCTCAGAATGATAATCTTTGGCGTAAACTGCAAGAGTGTAGCGTCTAGCGTAGAAATTGACTTGTTTTCTTGTATTTTGCAGTGGACTTGCAGATCCCTCCTTTGGCCGAGGTGATGGGCTCTGCTATCGGAATGCTGAACTCAAACTATTTGGAGGGCTTGTCCCATGTGACATACCCCATCTCTGGAGCCAATTATCCTGAAGAAAGGGGAACCCTGATCTCGTCCCAAGGGGAACGCATGCTGCTGAGTATGATCAGCGAGGAGCCCCTGACATACATAGATGGGACTGAGTATAAAAAATTAGGTTTCTTGTTCGGGGATGTTATCGACAAACAATCCCAGACTAAGCCCAAGAAGGAGGATTGGGTGTTTACTGCTGAGGGCACGGTCATGTATCTGCCCAGGATGCCCAGAGATTACCCCATCTCGGCCTTCTTTCATACCACCCATCCCAGGAAGATGATGTGGACTTTGACTCCCGATCTTCACGGCCGACCGGGGAAGATTTTATATAACAAAGGACTGAACCGAGGGGCCTATATGAGCAGACCTTCAGGCCCAGTTATGTCCGTTAGGGGATTACTGCCGGGTAGCGTCCCGAGCGAGGATACTTCACTGATCCAGCCGGTTCAGATATCGACTTTCTGCAATAATTTTATGGGGCAGGGAGGAGTGTACCCCAAAGTTAACGCTTGGACCAGTGGATGGCTTAGCCCGAGGAATCTTCGATGGGCCAGTTTAACTGCCTGGGCCCTGAAGCACTTCCAGGTGGAGCTGGAAAATATTGGCTTGTTCGCGGCTGTGAGTGCCACAAGTGTTGGGCTGCCTGTCAACCCTAACTTATTCTTAGCCTTGTTGGAGCGATACAACTCGCTCACCGGGACTTATGCCACTCCGCTAGGTGAGTTGGGCTTGGCCCTTCATGAGATGGCAGAGATTTCAAAGCTGCCAATGGGGGACACTCCTTATGAAGAGTACGTTCCCACAAATAGGGAGATGAGGGATACAAACCCTCGGGCAGTGGCAGTGTACCAGGAACTGATGTGCCACTATCTTGCCTGTACCACTTTCTACAAACAGCCCTCTGATTTGGCTTATATCAACAAGTGGGCAGCCTACCTCTTCTTCCATCAGGCCAGAAATGCTAAGCCGGACAAGGTTTTGGATAGCAGAGATAAGCCCTTGAACCTCTTTAGCATGCTCAGTGCCAATACGGTCGATGACCTCATTGAAGACGCAGGGGCTTCAGATCATATTCTTGACGAGGAGATAGGGGGTTATCCTGCAGGCACAAAAGCCTTCAGTTATATGAGGCATTGTCACAAGCCTCTGTTAAGGGAAGATCAACTGGCTGGCTTCCTCTCTGTCTGGCTATGCCGATGGGTAGTGCCTGGCTTCGCGTCTGTGGATCGCATACATCGCTACACCTTATGGCCCGTAGTGCGTTTGGTGTTCGGAGCAAGACTGGGCCTTCTCCCTGCCATGGTTTGTAGAATACAAGCTGGCCTGAGGGCCCTTACTGATGGGCTGCTAGCTGATGAAACGCAACGTGAAGGATTTCCCAGGATGGAATTACCATTCTTATACCTGATGGGATGGTTGATCCTTCACAACACCAGGGTGATGTCTCCCGGCTCTGCCAGCAGTTTGGGAAATAACTTCTTGTTGAACTACAAGAATTCCCTTTGGAATGTGGTGACCGTCATAGATTGCCGGCGAACATTAAATTTTGCCCATGGCTGAAAGCTCTTCTGTACCGTCCTCCCCGTACATATCAATCAACAGGGGATGAAGCTTAAGGATGCGGGCCATGGGAGGACCATTCTTTCTCCTGAAGCCTTCTACTGGTTGGTCTACATTAGACCTTCCCATTTGTTATACAGAAGTGAGGACCACTGCTACTTGGGGCCTTATTTGCCTAGTCGGTTAGCTAGGCAATTTGGGTATGACCAGTTGCATGTGGGGAATCCCATCACCAGCTTCAAGTCCAAAGGTGGACTTATTGATGGAGCCAGAGGATGGCGTTACTTCATCACGGGCTGTACTGGTACAACTTTTGCTGTTCCTGCGACTTCTCTCTCCATGGAGTTGCACATCCTTCACTCATACGTGCAGTTCTATGCATCCATCAATATCTTCCATCGCAATTTTGATGTGTATGGAAGTTTCCGGATGCCCTCCCATAGGTCCACTGCGAGAGAGGAGATTCCGTCTGTTTCCTCGGATGAAGGTGAAGACACCACCGGGGCAGACGAGTTCTTGTTGATAATACCGAGAGGCGTAATAGCTCCGCCAGCAGAGCCTCTCGTTATCTCCAATAAACGGAAGGCTTCAACTCCGAAGGAGCCTTCCCCCCACAAGAAGAAGACTGTTAGAGGTCCCAAAGGGGCTTCCACCAAGGGGGCTTCTAGGAGTGAGCCTGTTGTTTCCCCTGTTGGGGATGATTCTTTGGTCAGAGGTTCTTTGCCTTTTAGAGAGGAAACCTCCATAGTTCCGGCTGATAGTGCTGGAGATTCTTTGCTCGCGGTTGTGCCGCTACTACTTCTACTGGTAGTGCTTCGAGGTCGCCTTCGAGGCCGAGCATATTAAGAATATCTTTATCCAGACAAATAATGGGAATAACCCCTCCTTCGTTTGTAAGTATTTCCAGCGAGATTCCACCCGATGAACCTCGAGTGGATCTTGGTGACGACTGGGAAGACTATCCTCCAACGTCAGTTGGTGCACCCTCTTCTCCAGGTATGACAGCTCGCTTAGCATCATTAAAAAATAATTTAGCTATACAGGCTGCGGACGCAACATACATACAATCGGCTATGGGTAAATGTTGTCTTTACGCTTCTTTTAGAAAAATTAACATCAAATTGATATTAACTTTCTCTTGTCTTCTTTTCAGGCCAAGACATCTCTGGGAAGGGCGAAATTAACGCAACCTTTGACTTTGTTGCGGATTCTGTCGATGAAATGGCAGTGTTCGTCATCGAAGAGGCATGCTTTGAAGCTGCTGATCCTTTGTCAGCAACATTTTTGGGTGGCATCCCGCCAATAGCAGTCCAAATAACATCGGAGGAGGATGAGCCCATCATCACGACTGTGCCTCCTTCGTTGAGTACGCCGGCAACTTCAACCGTTGCTGGTGTTCTTTCTTTTGTCGCGCCATCTGTAGAGGCAACGGCCGTGTCAACATCCTCCGTGGTTATTCCTGAAAGAAGATTTCCCGGTATCGCAGCCACTCCCAGTATTCCGATATTTGATATGCTGGTTGAACAATATACCAGCCTATTCTGCCATAGTTTGAAGGAGTTGATTTCCATGGCGCTGGAGAAGAACCTGGGTTTTGATACTCTGCTGACGTCCTTCCAGCTTGCGATATCGCCGATTAGAAATTTCAACGACTCTAGAAAAGCTGATGCTCTGGAGCAAAATAATTAATGGTTTAGAACAACCTATTAACGAATATTTGCAACTATCTCGAGGCAGCGTCGATAATATGGTTCAGGCCGAGTACGACTCCTTGACTGCGAAACTTGCTGAGTAGATGGAATGCTTAAATAAATCATCCAGGAACAGCAGTAAGAGATGGATGAAGAGCAGGCTGTCTTGGCGGAGGTTATTCCTCAGCTAACGAAGTGCGAGGCCGAATGTGAGGGAAATAAAGCGAGGGTTCGCAAATTAGAAGCTAAACTCGCTCAGGCAAAGGACCGGGCTCTCAAGACGTCGGCAGCTCGAGGTGTTCTGAAGGGCCGAATGGATACAACTCAGCAGAACTTGGCACATGCGGGCGTCATCCGTACCGGTTTTGTTCATGCTCGGTCCGAACTATCCCTCTTGAGAGATGACGAGGCACGACTGGAATGGGCTCGCACTAACATCTTGAACTCCAGGAATGAGAGGATGGCTGCTTAGGCGCAGCAGATTCGCGACTTAACTACTCCTCCCTAATGATGTACTTTTTGCTTTTTTTGTAATTTGCTTTTCCCGGAGATAATAAAGAGGCTTTATCTGACTTTGTGGACCCATCATTTTTGAATATAAATGATAGGTTATGGTGAAAGTAATATCAGAGGTAATATGGACATGATATACTTTCGGTAAGCTTCAGCTGGATATATCTATTCAGAGGTTATATGGACATGATAGAATATGATCCAACTAAATTTGTATACAAAATACTATCAGAGGTAATATGGACGTGATAGGTTTTGAAGTTCCAAATTAGTTAAACATATCTATTCAGAGGTCGTAAGAACATGATAGAATATGATCCAACCAGTCTTTGTACGTAGTATCGTCAGAATGAGATCTTCACCATACTCCGTTTAAGCGAGGGAGATTAAGCATAATACTTCTTCAGGAATTTGCCGTTGATATGAGCCATTAGGCTTGGCTAATCTGTAAGCGCCGTTTGAAAACATCATTTCAATCACATAAGGGCCCTCCCATTTGGGCTGGAATTTACCCTTACTTTTGTGCGTGATGATCATTGGCCTCTTCACAGCTAAAACTAGCTCACCAACTTTGAACACTCTTTCGTTCACTTTTTGATTAAAAGCTCTGGAAATGCGTGCATGGTAGTACGCAATGCGCTGTTGGGATTGAAGGCGTTTCTCGTCTAATCCTTCTAGCTCTTGAAGCCTTAGTCGATCATTATTTTCCTGAGTCAACTCATTAGCCACTGCTATTTTGAGTGATGGAATTTGGATTTCAATGGGGAGAACTGCTTCACACCCGTAGACTAATGAGAATGGGGTACAACCCGTCGGTGTTCGTACCGTTGTGCGGTATGCCCAAAGGCATTCTCCCAGCTTCTTATTCCAATCTCTTTTGTTCGAGGAGACGAACTTCTTCAAGAGTTTGATGATGGTTTTGTTGAAGGCTTCTGCCAAACTATTAGCAGCAGGATTATATGCCGTTGAGGCCATATTTTGTATACGATTCTTATCGCAAAATTGGTGAAACGCTTATCCGAAGTGAGTTCGTTGACGGTAGGGATTACCATGCAACGACATTCGCCTGCCTTTTCCATAGTTGAGGACTGGCTCTGACTTCAGGTCATAACCCAGGCTTTGCATAATCCGTAAAGCTTGTGGGCTATATCTGTGTACCTGCATTTTTCCAGGATCGGACTCGTAAGAATCTTCTTGTACAATCGGTCTGTTCCGTATGCGACCGAAGACTATTTGATGCTGATTGTTGCGAGTAGGCGGGATAATAAAGATAGAATCTTCATGCGGCCCATATGTCGTGATGACATTAGATATTGATGCTGCTTCCCACACGTACGGATGATAGGAGTCTATAGCTTCCAGGAATTTTTGTGCTATAGGCTCTATATCGTTATGAGGGGAGGATTCCTGATTTAGAAATTGAGCGTCAGTATACTGGAAAAGAGAATCTTTATTATTGTCAGAAACTATGTTCCCGCTTGTATTTACATCGGTCGGCTGCGAGCTGCGCCAAAGGTTGATGACCAAAGGTGGAGGCTTCTGGTTCAGAGTGATAACTAGGGGATCACCTCCTCCTCCTAATTTGGTTTTGTTCAAGTGAATAGCCATGGGTTCCATGACTTTCAGACGGGTAATCCACCCTTTCACCTGGATTGACATAGGTTGCTCAACAGATGGTTCTCCTGGCTTCCGGTGGGATTCCTCTTCCGTCTTTGCCTGACACCTCCTTCATGTAGTCTTGGGTGTATAACATGGCATCGGAATAGTATAACTCAACTCCTTTGAAAGGATTGAGATCAGCAAACTCCGTTTTCACTGTCCCTTGGGCGTCTACGTATTTGAAGCATTGATGTAGAGTGGAAGGAACAATATTGTGGTCGTGGATCCATGGTCTGCCCAACAGAATATTGTAAGATACCTCTGAATCAATGACGTAGCAAGTAGACACTGATCTAAGGTCACCAATCTGAATCCTCAGACGAATCTTCCCCAACGGCTTGCTTTTCCTGGCGTTGAAGCCCACGATTGTAATGGTGGTGTAAGCCAGTTCGCTTGTAGGAATCCTCAACAGCCTGAGCAGACTATAAGGGATAATGCTGATCGACGATTCCGGATCTATGTGAATCTGGTCTACCTCCATGGAACCGACGTATCCGGATAATAGAGGGGCCTGTCATGCTTGCCATGTTTCAACAACATGTCCTCTTGAGTGAAAGTGATGTTAGGGACCACTTCCATCACACTATGGCATTGAGGATATGCCATAGGCTCTTTATCCGGGGACTTGAGCTGGGTCAAGCATACGTCCGCCTGCATCAAAGTTTCACTCAAGGCTTGACGAGTGTCGTTGGATAGCCTAAGCAGCTCAAAAATGGACAATCTGGCTGGAGCATTGGCCAACTGGGCCAAGATGTCAAAGTTATATGGTTTCTCTAAACCTTTGTTTTGAATATTCTTCAAAGGTTTATCGAAACGAACTTCTTTCTGCTTGCCTTTGTCCGCCGAAGTTGGTCTAGAAGGACCTGCCTCTAGTATGATAGGTTCGGGTTCTGAAAGTTTGGCAGCCGAGGCGTCTGCCATTGCTTCTTCCTAATTTCCTCCATAGTCCTTGAGGTAGGCTTTCCCTGAACGGGTTCCGGTAGCCAAAGCCTGTTCTTCTGATGTCGGGGATATTGCAACCATATGGCATGGTTTGCATCTTGAGTTCTTTTTAGACCTAGCCTTAGCAGCTTGAGTCTCTTCCTCAATCTCTGACACCAGATCAGGATGAACCCACATAATCTCACCACGCTGAGTAGTTAGGGGTACCAGGTCATGGTTTTGACCCCTGGTCGGAGGGAGATTAACAATGTTCATCATCGTCCAAAGAATAGGTACTACACCATCCGAGACTTCTTGAGGGGGCAGATTGCCGAATTGGAGAGAGATCATGTTGGCGGTGACCGTCTTCTCGCTATTATGCAGAGTGATAGCCTTGGCGTCGATAAACTCCTAGATTTTCCTTTTTAGTACATAACACGCCTTTGTAGGGTGATGTATGTACCTGTGGAAAATGTAGTACTTAGGGTTATTGGTACTGCCGACTTCATTGGCCGCTTTACCTCGGGAAGGGTGAGCTTGCCGCTTTTGACTAGACAATCGAATATGCTCGGAATATCGTCGTCGTCAAAAGAATATTCTTCTTTAGGCCTGGAAGTCCCAGGATTTGTTTGTGTAGTCCCTGGAGTATATTGCCTGGACGTGTTGATCGCCAGAGCTTCCTTTCCTTTGGAACCACGAGGATGGTCTCTATTGGAGGATGACCTCTTCCCTCTTTCAGAGGTAGAGATCATGATTCCATTGTCGCGCGCCTTCCGACTGTTATCTTCAGCGGCTACCGCTGAGATGATAAACGAGGGCCAATCATGGAACTGATATGGTCCTGTGAACACCGAGATCAGTGGAAGAAGATTCTTCCTGCAAATGTCCACCAAGGCTGAATCCGGGACTCCGGAAGGCATATGTAAATTGGCATGACAAAAATATTCAATGAAAGTACGAACATTCTCTTTCTCCTTCTGCTTCACTTCGATGAGCGAGGACATAGACGTGTCCATCCCTCCTTCGTAGAATCGAGCGAAGAACAGAGTCTTGAAATCTTCAAAGGAAGTAATGCAGTTGTCCGCAAGACTACGGTACCATTGGTAGGCCACTCCAGACAGACAACCCTTAAATACTCGAGTGAGAAGGGCGTCATCCCCTTGCAGCAACACCGTCACCATGCTGAAGTAGTTTATGTACTGGCTGTTTGATAATAAACGGAAGAAATAAAACTAGGTTTATACGAAATCCTTTCTTAGGTTTACAAACAAGAAGTACTATTAATCCTATACGAGGATGTTAAGTACAAAATTTAATCTAGGTAAATATTGCTATAGGAGTCTGATCTGCGGTCGATCACTTTGTCCCTTGGACCACACGATGATGAAGAAGTGCTGTAGAAGAAGAAGAAGCTTCAAAGATTTCAAAGGGGAGTGGATGCTTGATGCCAAAATCGTCGATCACTACTCTCTGTCTATGCTCTTGATTCTTCTCTCTCAAAGAAAATCAATTTCTGACCTTAAGTTCTCCAGCTACAAATCTTCGACCTTGGACCTCTGTGGACAAAGGTCTCTATTTATAGAGTTTTAGTGACAGTAACCGTCCAGTCGTCGTAGAAGCCGGACAGTGGAGAGTATGGCACTTTTTACGCGGCAGTTATGATAACTGCCACCCACTATAAATGATCTTCTGAATAAGCGTGTGACGCGTGTCCCATTAAGAGATATTGCGTATAACTGCTGCGAAGATCACGGCATACAAGCCACGTAGGTAACTGCTCCTCGCGTAGAAAATGTTGGCGTAGAAGCCAAATAACTGTCACCATGGCGTAGAAGCCAAATAGTTGTTAAGTTGGCGTAGAAGCCAAGGTACTGCATGGATAGGTAGCTAGCGTAAAAGATAGCCGATCCTCCTTCTTTGACTGAAGTCTTGGACGTAGTCTGAACAAAATAGCCTTATCACGCACCAATACAAATATGGCCTGAGTTGGCGTATTCCGAGGAGATAGCATACGGCGTACTCCTATAGTTGAAAATAGCCAAGTCGGCGTATTTCAAGGAGATAGCGTACAACGTGCTCCTATAGCTGAAAATAGCCTGATGGCGTAATATGCGAAGGTGATGATGTGGACGTATTAGCCGTAATCATGACTCACCCAGTCTTTGAAAATAGAACCAAATCTCGTGCATTAAATGCAGAGATTTGCCCCCATCATGCGCATTAACTTCAGAGACGTGCCTCGAGCTCTGTACGAAGAACAGCTTTTGACGTGGCAGTTTGTTTTGTCTTCTGCTGAACGTAAAATCTCACATCTGCCTGTATAAAACTAGGCAGCGTATTCCTTGAATGCGTAAAAGTAATTTATATCAAGAAAATGTCACTAAACGACGGTTTGGGTCTCTGTGCCGAATTATTATTACAACCATCGTCTGGATAGTTGTGCAGTACTCTTTGTCAGGAGTCAGGTTTACTGCATGATCTGACAGGTTCATTCGAGGAATACGAAGAGTTTCCCCTACGACTTCCATGCTGCATTAAAAGCGAGCAGGTTTTACGCCAAAGTGGCGGTATAACAACCTTTTTTACGCTGAAGCAGTCTAAAAATACTGCATTATGCGGATTATTCTGGAGATATATTTTACGCTGTATTAGCGATGAAGCCCTGTTGTACGCCGATGGCTCTGAAGTCATGTTTTACGTCGCCCAGCACTGAAATAATGCGTATGATTCCTCAGCGTATTTTTCATGCTTCTACAAGACCCCCTTCAAAGTTATCAAATTCCTCGTAATTTGAAACACTTTGAATGAAGCATGAAACGGTTAAGTCTGACTCGTTCCTCGAGGCTGATTTCTTGGCGGATTTTTGGGAGTTTGTTGGGATTCAATGTGTTCTCTTTTGCCTATAAAAAGGCTGATGAGTTAACCTGTTATTCTCACATTTTCTTCACCACATAGAGATGATTGCCGGTGTTCGTCGGGTCGACTTGAGGAAGAAGAAGATCATGTTCTTCCAGCATGTAAGGAGCCAAAAAAGAAGGCATCTTCGAGCAAATATCCTCTGCAATGATGGATCATGGAAGGATATCATAGCTTCCTTTGCTCGGGATAATCAGCAACTTCATATAGCGATTCGTCCAGGAGAGAGGAGGGGTCACATTCGACCATACAGCTTGTAAGCTGTATTTTCTCCCGCCGTTGGTGGACGAGGGCAGACAAACTAGCCCTGTCTTCCAGAATTGAGTTGGGTCTAAAACTTTAACTCAATCTGTCATGGCGTATGGAGGATGGGCTCTTGAATAATTTATACAGGCCCAGTTTTGTATCCTCCCACCATTTATTATTTTCTTGTTAATCGGCCGCGAAAATCGACTAACTGCTGAAGAAGACGGATAAAGATCTCCACCAATACGAGAACCTGACAGAACAGACACTTGGCGTGATCCTAAGTGAAAATGAGAAACCCTTGGTAGAACAAGGATTTTTATCATATGTAATCATGAAGATGAAAAACCCTTTATAGACTGGATTTTCATCATATGTAATCATGATTAATAAAATCATCTTCTTTTACGCATCTGATGATTTGCCATATTTGCTGTGATAAAGTCTGAATATGTGTAGCTTCGACACGTCTGAATAACTTTACGCTGACTCTGATAAAAAGAGTATCTGATCTCGTCCTGTCTTTTACGCGTAATTGAGGGCGCGTAGAAAAATTGTTTTAGCATTTAAGTCGAATATCCAAACTATCATGCTATTTTTGGACGAGGAGTTTGCGTAGAGTTCTGAATTGTCACTTCTCCGATGTGAAGAATTCTTGTTTAGATCATCATTTTCAAGAATGATTTTCCGAAAATCCTTTGGAAAAGGCGAGAAATGGCTGTCGAAACTGAGTCGCCATCTTGAACTGTAGAGAAAATATTCAGACTTGA
The DNA here is from genome assembly GCA_036927795.1 of Iris macrosiphon. NCBI lineage: Eukaryota > Viridiplantae > Streptophyta > Magnoliopsida > Asparagales > Iridaceae > Iris > Iris macrosiphon. The sequence goes on from JAYESA010000007.1 coordinate 131,770,486, forward strand.
TTTTGGATAAACTTCCAATCGACCCAAGAAGAAGAGTCATTCTCTATGCTGAACCCTGTATGCTTTGGGTACTTGGGATATTTTGAGGCCAGAAAGGAGCATCTTCTGCGTGAACCCTTGTAATTGGCCGTCTTGAGAATTGTTCAGATATACGCATACTCTGGCCTGCGTATTTTAAGATATGCGAAAAGTCATAGGTCCGTAATGTAGATGAACGTAGGATCATAAGTTTGTGGCCTCTCGAGCGTAAAAGCTGCTGAGCATAAGAGCATCCGGGCGTAAAACTGTAGATCTATAGTCTCTGAGAAGAAAACTTCCGAGCGTGAAGTCGTAGATTTGTTGCCTCTGAGAGTAAAAAGCTTCTGAGCGTGAAGTCGTAGGTTTGTAGCCTCTCGAGCGTAAAAGCTACCGAGCGTAAAAGCATCCGGGCGTAAAACCATAGACTTATAGCCTTTGAGCGTAAAATCGTAGATTTGTGGCTTCCCGAGCGTAAAAAGCTCCTTAGCGTAAAATCACGAATCTGCTCTGCACGAAAAAACTTTTTGAATTCGCTGACTGTCCGCCTTCCCTGAATAATAGGCTGACGTAGTCCCCAATCATAACCGAATATTAAATATCGGATTTGGTTAGAGATTCGAAGAGTTTATGTGAACTCTATAAGTACCCCAAGGTCCTCAGAGAGAAAATTTTTCATCTGTCTTTTGCGAAAGGAAAACCTTCGTCTCTTTGAGAGCTCTTCTTCGTTTCTTCTCTGAGCACTCTAAGTTTTTAGCAATGGCACCAAAATAATCTTCCACCACCAAGGGAAAGAAAGCTGCCTCCTCTTCTCGTTCTTCTGTCCAAGCAAGAGCGACTCCCATCGGGCAGAGCAAACCTCGCTCGGAATGAAGTGTCCCACCGTCAAGCTGTGCACCGGGCGTTATAGGTAAAGCTTTTGGGACGACAAAAAAATAAAGAAAACCTTTCGCACATGTTGTACGTGAACGAGCTAGGTCATCTTCTGTGCTGAGAGCCTCTTCGAGGAAGATAATGCACAGGGATGTTTTATTATTTACGCCCACATTCCTAATGTGTCAGCGTAAAAACTCCATATTTTCGCAGTCTGGCGTAAAAGCTTTGACTGTCGAAATTTGGCGTATACTACACACTTTGAGTGTTACGCTCTGGATGAAAATTCTGGCGTAATAACTCAAACTTTGGTAGTCTGGCGTAAAACACAGACTGTCAGTTTTTTGTGTATACTGTCAATCTTGAATTTTACGCCTCGGAAAGAGATTCCAGCGTAAAAAACTCAAGTTTTTACAGTCTTGGCGTAAAAGCACAGACTGTTGCTCTTTGGCATAAGCTGCAAGATTTTGAGGTCTAGTATAGAAACTGACATATTTTTCTTGCACTTTGTAGTTAACTTGCAGATACCTCCGTTGGCTGATGTGATGAGTTCTACTGCTGGGATACTGAACTCCAATTACTTGGAGGATTTGTCCCATGTGACATTTCCTATTTCCGGACCCCAGTATCCTGAAGGAAGGAGAATCCTGATATCGTCTCAAGGAGAGAGAATATTGTTGAGCATGGTCAACGGGGAGCCCTTGACGTATATAGATGGGGCAAAATATATAAAATCAGCTTTCCTCTTCGGGGATATGATTGATAAACAATCCCAAACGAAGCCCAAGAAGGAAGACTGGATTTTTACTGTTGGGGCATGGTCATGTACCTGCCCAAGATGCTGAGAGATTACCCTATCTCGGCATTCTTCCATGCTACGCATCCGGGAAAGATGTCGTGGACCCTGACCCCTAATCCTCACGGGCAGCCGGGGAAGATATTTTATCAGAAAGGGTCCGACCAAGGATCATTTGTGAGCCGCCCTTCAGGCCCTGTGATGCCTTTCAGGGGATTATTTTCGGGCAGTGTCCCGAGTGAAGACACTTCGCTGCTCCAACCAGTCCAATTGCCGACTTTCTGTAATAACTTTATGGGGCATGGAGGAGTGTACCCCAAGGTTAATCCACGGACCGACGGGTGGATTAGCCCTGGGAATCTTCGATGGGCTCGTTTAAGTGCCTGGGCCTTGAAGAACTTTCAGATGGAGCTGGAGAGCATTGGTCTGCACGCGGCTGTGAGTGCTACCAGTGTTGGGTTACCTCTCAACCCCAACCTGTTCTTAGCTTTGATGGAGCGATATATCTCGCTCACTGGGACTTTCGCCACTCCGCTAGGGGAGTTGGGATTGGCCCTTCACGAAATGGCAGAGATTTCAAGACTGCCAATGGGGGATACTCCTAATGAAGAGTATGTTCCCACAAACTGGGAGCTGGGGGATACAAACCCTCGGGTGGTGGTAGTGTACCAGGAGCTGATGAGCCATTATCTTGCATGCACCGCCTTCTATAATGAGCCCTCTGATTTAGCTCATACCAACAAATGGGCATCCTATCTCTTCTTTCATCATGTCCGAGATGCTAAACCAGACAAAGTCGTGGATAGCAGGGATAAGCCTTTGAGCCTTCTGAGCGTGCTTAATGCTCAAGTAATCGATGATCTTATTGAAGACGCTGGGGCTTTAGATCGGGTTCTTGATGAAGGGATAGGAAAATATCCTGCAGGCACTAAAGCCTACAGTTATTTGAGGCATTGCCGCAGGCCTCTGTCAAGGAAAGCTTAACTGGCTGGCTTCCTCTCTGTATGGCTACGCCGATTGGTAGTACCTGGCATTGCATCTTGGATCGCATTCACCGTAACACCTTATGGCCTACAGTGCGTTTGGTGTTTGGGGCAAGACTGGCCTTGCTCCCTGCCATGGTATGCCGGGTACAAGCTGGCCTGAGGGCCATTACTGATGGACTGCTTGCCGATGAAACACGACGTGACAGCTTTCCTAGGGTAGAATTACCGTTCCTGTATCTGATGGGATGGTTAATTCTTCATAACCCTAGGGTGATGTCTCCCGGTTCTGCCAGTAGTTCGGGGAATAATTTCTTGTTGAATTACAAGAATTCTACTTGGAACGTGACGACTGTAGTAGACTGTCGGCGAGCATTAAATTTTGCTCATAGTTGGAAGCTCTTCTGTATCGTCCCCACTGTACATATGAATCAACAGGGGACGATACTTCAGGACTCGGGCGAAGGAAAGACCGTTCTTTCTCTTGAAACTTTTTATTGGTTGGTCTGCATTAGACCTTCCCATCTGTTGTATAGAAGTGAAGACCATTGCTTTTTGGAGCCATACCTGCCTAGTCGGTTCGCCAGACAGTTTGGGTATGACCGATTGCACGTGGGAAATGTCATCACCAGCTTCAGGTCCAGAGGTGGACTTATTGATGGAGCGAGAGGATGGCGATACTTCATAATGGGTTGTACTGGAGCAGCTTTTACTGTGCCCGCGACTTTACTCTCCATGGAGTTGCGCATCCTCCATTTGTACGCCCAGTTTTATGTGGCAACGAATACCTTCCATCACGATTTTGATATGCATGGGAGTTTTAGGATGCCTTCACATAAGTCCTCTGGGAAAGAGGAAATCCTATCAGTTTTTTTTGACGAGGATGAAGACTCTGTCAATCCAGATAAGCTTTTGCTGACAGTATCGAGAGGCGAAATACCTCCGGCTGCAGAGCCTCTGGTTATCTCTGGTAAGCGAAGGGCTCCTGTTCTAAAGGAGACTTCCCCTCGCAAGAAAAAAAAGACTGTTAGTGGTCCTGTCAGGACTTTCGGCCATGAGGCTCCTCGGAGTGGGCCTGCTGTTTTCCCTGTTGGGGATGATTCTTTGACTAGAGGTCCTTCGCCTATTAGAGAGGGAACCTCCACAATTTTGGCTGGCAGTGCCGGGAAATCTTTGCTCGAGGCTGCTGTCGCTGCTACCGCTTCAGGTAGTGGTACGAGATCACCTTCGGGGCCAAGCCAAATAAGAATATCTTTATCCAGACCAGCAACGGGAGAAATCCCTGCTGCGTCTGTAAGTATACCCAGCGAGATTCCACCCAATGAGCCTCGAGTGGATCTCGGTGAAGACCTGGAAGAATACCTGCCAGTGTCAGTTGGCACACCCCCATCTCCAGGTATGACAGCTCGCTTAGCATCATTAAGAAATGATTTAGCTGTACTGGCTGCAGACACGCCATATATACCATCGGCCATGGGTAAATGTCGTCTTTATGCCTCTTTTATAAAAATTAACATCATATTGATATTAACTTTCTCTTGTCTTCTTTTCAGGGGAGGACATCTACGAGGAGGGCAGCGTCGACGCAATTTTTGACTTTGTTTCAGCTCCTATCGATGACACGGAGGTGCCCGACTTTGAAGGGGAAACATATTCGGGTGCCGGTTCGCCCGAAACAGTTCCGATATCACGAGAGGATGATGAACCTGTCATTACGACTATGCCTCCTTTGAGTATGCCAGCCACTTCGACCGTTGTTGGCGCTTCTTTTTTTGTCGCGCCATCTGTTGAGGCGACGACTGTGGCAACATCGTCTGCAGTCATTCCTGGAGGGAGATTCACCGATATCGCAGCCACTCCCGGCATCCATTCGAATCTCGCCATGTTAGTTGAGCAGTTTTCAAGCATTTTCTACACCACTTTGAAAACGTTGATATCGATGGTGCTGGAGAAGAATCTAGGCTTCAAGGCTCTGAAGACGTCATCCAACTTTAGTATAGCGCAGATTAGATATTTCAACGATAATAACAGAGCTGATGCGCTAGAGCAAATAGTTAATGGTTTGGAATAACCCATTAACGATTATTTGCAGCTATCTCGAGGCAGCATTGAAGGTCTCGTTCAAGCTAGGTATGACTCCTTAACTACAGAGCTTGCTGGGCAAATGGAATCTCTGAACAAATCTGTCCAGGAACAGCAGCAGGAGATGGATCAAGAGCGTGCCGTATTGGGGTATGTCATTCCCCAGCTGGCTCAGTGCGAGGCCGAATATGAGGAAGAGGCAGCGAGGATCCGCAAATTGGAAGATAACCTCGCTAAGGCCAAGGAGAAGGCTCTCTCTTTATCAACAGCTCGCGACGTGTTGAAGGATCGAATGGAGACGGCTCAGCAAAACCTGACGCATGTGGGTGTGATCCATGCAGGTTTTGTACATGCTCGGTGCGAGCTATCTTCTTTGAACAATGAGGCGGCAAGGTTGGAGCGGGCTCGCGCTGACGTTTTGAGCTCCAGGGATGAGAGAATGGTTACTCTGGCACAACAGATTCACGACTTAACTGCTCCTCCCAAATGATGTACCTTTTTCTTTTTTATGTAATTTGCTCTTTCTGGAGATAATAAAGAGACTTTATCTGACTTTGGTGGACCTATTATTTTGGAATATAAACGATAGGCTAGGGTGAAAGTGATATCAGAGGTAATATGAACGTGATATACTTTTGGTAAGCTTCAGCTGGACATATATATTCAGAGGTTATATGGACATGATAGAATATGATCCAACTAAAATTTATACACAAAACACTATCAGAGGTAATATGGACGTGATAGGTTTTGATGTTCCAAATTAGTTTAGACATATCTATTCAGATGTTATATGGACATGATAGAATATGATCCAACTAGTTCTTTGGAAGTAGTATTGTCAGAATAAGATCTTCAGCGTACTCCATTTGAGCAAAGGAGTTTAAGCGTACTACCTCTTCAGGAATTTGCCGTTGATAGTAGCCATTGACAAATTTTATTAGGCTTGGTTAAGATGAAAGCACCATTTGCAATCATACAAAGGTCTTCTTTATGATTGTTTGTGTGCACTTCGGATATTGTACTAGAGGTAGTATGGACGTAGTATAATATCGTGTTTGTCGAGGACATCCCACTGGGAGATTTTGTATGGACCTATTATTTGTTGCGCACTTTTAGTGCAAATAATAGGTTTAAGACAAGTCCTAGCGGAACATGTAAAATATAACTCTGAGGAGATGAACAGAGATTGACTTTTTCTTCGCTGGGAAATTGAGGATAGTTCAGAGATAATATGGACATAAACCATTCATTTTTTTGGACTTATTACTTCTTGCGCACAAGAGTACAAGTAATAAGTTTAAGACCAGCCCTGCCAGAGGTAATATGGACATGGCAATTTTTGTGGGCTTAACACTACTGGCGTACTTAGGGTTTAAGTACGAGTGTTAAGTTGAGCTGACAACCGATATCAGAGGTAATATGGACATGATAATCGATAGCCGAAAATTCAGAAAATTTGTTCAGAGGTAATATGAATATGACAAAATTTTGTGGACTTATTACTTCTTGTGCACAAGAGTACAAGTAATAAGTTTAGGACAAGCCCTGCCAGAGGTAATATGGACATGGCAGTTTTTGTGGACCTAACACCACTGGCGTACTTAGGGTTTAAGTACAGATGCTAAGTTAAGATGACAACCGATATCAGAGGTAATATGGACATGATAATCGATAACCAAAAATTCGAAAAGTTTGTTCAGAGGTAACATGAACATGACAAACTTTTGAGTTGTGACTCCATTGGGGATGGAGGTATATATCTGCTCAGAGGTAATATGGACATGGCAGGTTCTAAAAATATCTTACTCAGAGGTAATGTGGACATAGTAAGATAGTTCTTTTGTGGTGATAAAGGAAAACACGACAGAGGTAATATGACCATTTTTATGATGATAGATTTTACCCTGCCGGAGAAAGTGGCGAGACGAAGTTCAGAGGTAATATTTGACATGAACTAATCGTAGCCATAAGCTGAAAGGTTTTGCTTAGAGGTTACTTGAACGTGGCAAGATTCAGCTGGGAAAAATGTTTGGATAACAATTCAGAAATAATATGGACTTGAACCGATATCCAGAAAATTCACTGAAGAGTGATTTGATGAATGGAGATAGATCTGAAGGTTGTTCCTCTGGGGAGATTTTAAGGACCCATCATCCATGCTTCCCGAGGGGCAAATTGCTACGTTGGAGTGATATAAATTTGCCATGACCGTCATCTTATTTTAGAGATGCAAAGTGATGACTTTGGCATCAATCAACTCCTGGATTCTCCTTTTCAGTATGTAGCACACTTTTGTGGGATAATGAACATACCGATGAAAGAGACAATATTCTGGGTCTTCGACTTTGCCAGCCTTTTCAGGGTGTCTGATGTTGGGTAGCTGGAGCTTATTTTCTTTCATCAATATGTTGAAGATTTCAATGATGTCATCTTCATTGAAGGAGAAAGTACCCTTCGGCCTTCGGGCTCCCGATGTCTGAGTTTTACGATCTTCCAGGAAGACGGTCATCGCCGCATCATCTTCAGACTTAGAGAGAATTCTACCCCCAGCTTTGGATGTTGTCCTATTTTGTCGAGGGAGACTACCCCCAGACTTGTCGTTGCATTCGTCCACAGAAATTGATTTAGAAGGACCTGGCTCTGCCATTACAGGATCAGACTTTGGAGGTTTGGGGTTTGCTAGAGATGTGGTATATTCCAACCCAAAACGAGTTCGTTGACAGTGAGAATTACTATGCAACGGTGTTCGTCTGCCTTTTCCATAGTTGAGGCCTTGTCTCAACTTTAAATCATAACCCATGCTTTGTATAATCTTTAAAGCCTGTGGGCTATACCCGTGGATTTGCATTCTCCTAGCATCAGACTCATGAGAATCTTCTTGTATAATCGGTCTGTTCCGCATGAGACCGAAGACTATTGGACACTGATTGTTGCAAGTGGGTGGGATAATAAAGATATAATCTTCATGTGGCTCATATGTTGTGACGACATTAGATGTTGGCGAATCTTCCTACATGATCCCTCCATACTTGGTGTTTAGGGGTACTGCATCTTGCTTTTGACCCTTGTCTTTGCATTTTTGGATCAAGTTTTTATGCAAATCAAGGGGATTAACAGAAGCAGAAGAAGTAGAAGGCTTATTTTGCCTTTTTACATTGGTCGGAACACGGATATTGGGAACCCCTACTCTCTCACTGCCATATGTATATAGCAGTTCAGCCATGTGGGTAGCAGCTGATCCATAAGGAGCGAATCTATCCATAGACTGGATTTTCTTTACGTCGATGGGCTTCTCCTCGCGTAATTTGGAATTTCACTCAGGTTGGCGTAAAATATGAGAAGTCTTCAAACGGCCATCAGCTTCTCGAGTAATCTGGAGAGCAGGCAGATTCGTCTTTTGATGGCGTAAAGGCCGAGAAGTCGAGAAATCCGCCGCTTGTTTTCCCTTGCGGAGATTGCAGGGACCATCTGCCTCCTTATAGGCGGGAGAGGTATTTTTATGCGCATAGCGCATTTGAAGTTTCTGACTTGGCATTGAGGCTTTGCCAAAAATTACGTCTGCCCCGCCAGCGACGGGAGACGAGTTTTTTATGCGCAGTGCGCGTTGTATACTTCTGGATTGGCGCTGAGGCATTGCCAGAAGTTTTGTCTGTTCCATCAGTGACGGGAGACCGAGTTTTACGCGCAGTGCGCGTTGTATACTTTGGCGCTGAGGCATTTCCAGAAGTTTTGTCTGTTCCGTCAGTGACGGGAGACTGAGTTTTACGCGCAATGCTCGGAGTCGACTTCTGGATTGGCACTGAGGCATTGCCAGAAGTTGTGTCAGCCACGTCAGCGATGGGAGATAGGTCGATAAGCATAGAGCGTATAGGTTGGGATGCCACAACCTTGTCGATTGGATTGAGAGAGTCTGCAGGAAGGGTAGAGGATGTCCAGGGCATCCATACTTTATGCAGCTTCCTACTGTCCTGACCAGAGAGGGACTGAGAGCTACCCTCTGCGCAAAGCATTTCTTCATAAGCAGATTGGTCGAATTGAACGACAAAAGTCTTCTTCGACAAAAGTCTTCTTCGATGATCTGCATGATCTGACAGGTTCATTCGAAGAATACGAAGAGTTCCCCGTACGACTTCCATGCTGCATTAAAAGCGAGCAGGTTTTACGCCAAAGTGGCGGTATAATAACTTTTTTTACGCTGAAGCAGTCTGAAAATACTGCATTATGCAGATTATTCTGGAGCTATATTTTACGTTGTATTAGCGATGAAGCCCTGTTGTACGCCGATGGTTCTGAAGTCATGTTTTACACCGCCCAGTACTGAAATAATGCGTATGATTCCTCAGCGTATTTTTTATGCTTCTACACTGGCTTGGTGACGTCTTTCCCTCAAACAAAACCATAGCCTGTGGTTTATATTTTGGTGGGAAAGGGATCTCGTCCCAGATAGCGGGGTATGGCTAGTTGATTCCCAATTTCTTGAGCTGATCCTTATGCTTCAAGGTATCAAATTGGGCTTTCAATTTCCGAACTGCCTGCATCGGATATTCAGCTGGGAAAGGGACCGTAGAGAGGTGAGAGGTCGGTTGTATTGTAACTCCAACAGGAGGCAATACATTCTCCGGATTCAGAGGTAGAGGAGCCGTTGACTCTTGATTTGGAGCAGGCTCATGGCTTGTGTTGGATGGTGGCATGTCCATCCCCACATGCAGTTGAGTCGGAGGAACCAACGCTTGAGCTATAGCTGCTGCATATTGAGTCACCATCATCTGGCACATACTCTCCATCAGGGAATACATCTTTTTCAGCGATGTTTCCAATACAGCGATGCGTTGCTCAGTACTCCCTGACGGGGAAGCTTCTTCATGTTCATCTCCGATGGCATAGACTCCCATTTCTCTGGGTGCTACTGAGGGATTAGTATAGATCTCTGTGGAGATCGAGTCTATACTGTCAGTATCACATTCAGGAAACTGGCGACCCCAGTGTCGGAATCAGAGGAATATAAAGCTGATTGTCGCGACCTCGAGCGAGTATTTCGAAAGACACCTGCTTCAATATTCTCAAGGAGTCTGTCAAATCTCCTTTGGCTTGGAGTTCTAGAAGGGTGACGTCTTGAACTTGACCTTCCTCTAGGAATGTGTGAAGCCATGTTCACTGATACGAATGTAGGCTCTTCTTCCTGTAAGGGCAAAGAGTAGTTTAACCGGTCAAAAACTGACTGTTTTGCCTTAGAATAGCAGTAGTTAACTACAACTTTATGACTATTACAACAGTGCTACCTAGGAGATATAATAGACCTATTAGAAGATCCCCTGACTTTGTGCTTCTGGATCAAGAAATTACGCAAATCAGGGCGATTAACAGGAGAAGAAGAAGGCCTATTTTGCCTTTTTACATCAGTTGGGGTATGGAGATTGGGAACCATAACTCTTTCCCTGTCATAAAAATACAGCAGTTCATCCATGTGAGTAGCGTACGATCCGTCATCCGTCTGAGGAGTGTATGTTCCCGTGAACCAGGTCTTCTTTACGCTGAGGGGCTTGTCCTGGCATAATCTGGTATAAAACTGAGGAAGTCCTCAAACGGCCTCCAGTGTCCCGCGTAATCTGAAGAGTAGGCAACTTCTTCTCTTGATGGTGTAAAAGCCTAGAGGCCGGGAAATCCGCCACTTGTTTTCCCTTGATGTGATCTAAGGGTCCATCTGCCTCCTTATAGGCGGAAGATGTATTTTTACGCGCAGGGCGCGTTTGGAATTTCTGAATTGGCGCTGAGGCATTTTCAGAAATTTTGTCTACCACGTCACAGACGGGAGACAAAGTTTTACGCGCAGGGCACGGTGTAGACTTCTGGATTGGCACTGAGGTATTCCCAGAAGTTTTGTCTGCCACGTCATAGACGGGAGACAAATTTTTACGCGCGAGGCACGGTGTAGACTTATGGATTGGCACTAAGGTATTGCTAGAAGCTTTGCCTACCACGTCACAGACAAGAGACATATTTTTACGCACGAGGCGTACAGGTTGCGATGTCACAACCTTGTTGGTCAGAGAGAGAGAGAGCCTACAGGAAGGGTAGAGGATGTCCGGGGCATCCATACTTTACGCAGCTTCCTGTTGTCCTGGACAGAGAGGGAACGAGAGCCACTCCATGCGCGAAGCATGTCTCCATAAGCAGATTGGTCGAATTAGACGACCAGAGTCTTCTTCGTTGATCCAACGGATACAACATCGTGTTGAGCATTGGCTTTCTCGTCAGATGAGAAATTAGTCCCCAGCAGAGTCGCCATCTTGTGTTTGATAATAAACGAAAGATATTAGAACTAGGTTTATATGAAACCCTTTCTTTGTTTACAAACAAGAAAAAGAAGTACAATTAATCCTATACGAGGATGTTAAGTACAAAAAATGATTCTGGAAAAAATATTGCTATAGGAGTCTGATCTACGGTCGATCACTTTGTCCCTTGGACCACACGATAACGAAGAAGTGCTATAGAAGACAGAGAAGAAGCTTCAAAGACTGCAGGAGGGATTGAACTCTCGTTGCCAAAGTAGTCAATCAACACTCTCTAGATGTGATCTCTCTCTAATTTTGACCTTGACCTCTGCTCTTGACCTTTCCAACCTCTCTGTTCTTGACCTCTGAATGGGACCCCTGTCTCCTTTGAATTTGACCTCTGTCTCCTGTGGCCGGAGGTCTCTATTTATAGAGTTCGGTCATAGTCGGCGTAGAAACCGAACAGCGGAGAGAGCTGCACCTTTTACGCGACGGTTATAATAACTGCTACCCACGTCTGAATGATCTCCTGAATCTATGTATGACGCATATTCCATTATAAGGTAACGCATATAATCGCTCATCGAAGATCACGACATGCAAGCCACGTAGGTAACTGCCCCTCGCGTAGAGAAGGTTGGCATAAAAGCCAAATAACTGTCTCGTTGGCATAAAAGCCAAATAGTTATCTTGTTGGCGTAAAAGCCAAATAGCTGTTCTGATGGCGTAAAAGCCTAGTAGCTGTCTTGTTGGCGTAAAAGCCAAGTAGCTGTCTTGATGGCGTAAAAGCCAAGTAGCTGTCTTGTTGGCACAAAATCCAAGTAGCTGTCTTGATGGCGTAAAAGCCAAGTTCTGCGTAAAGCTTGATACTGTATGGATAGGTAACCAGCGCAAAGATAGCCAATTTATCCTTTCTTGACTGAGGTCTTGAGTGTATTCTTGGCCAAATAGCTTTATCATGTACCTTCACAAATATAGCCTGAGTTGGCGTATTTCGAGGAGATAGCATACAGCGTACTCCTATAGTTGAAAATAGCCAGGTTGGCGTATTTCGAGGAGATTGCATATGGCGTGCTCCTATAGCTAAAAATAGCCTGGTTGGCATAATATGCAGGGATGGTGATGTGAGCATATTAGCCCTAATTATAGCTCTCCTAGTCATTAAAAGTAGAACCAAATCTCGTGCATTAAATGCAGAGATCTGCCCCCATCTCGTGCATTAACTGCAGAGACGTGCCTCGAGTTCTGTACGAAGAACAGCTTTTGACGTGGCAGTTGGTTTCGTCTCATCCTGAGCGTAAAGCTCATCTCTGCTGTGTAGAATAGGCAGCGTATTCCTTTAATGCATAAACAACGTCTTATATCAAGGGTTATGTCACTAGACGACAGTCTGGGACTCTATACAGAATCATTATAACAACCATCCTCTCGATCGTCGTGCAATACTCTTTGTCAGGAGTCAGGTTCACTGCTTCATCTGACAGGTTCATTCGAGGAATACGAAGAGTTTCTCGTACAACTTCCCGCTGCATTAAAAGCAGACCGGTTTTACGCCGAAGTGGCGATGTAGCAACCTTTTTACGCCAATGCAGTCTGGAAGTACTGCTTTACGCAGGTTGTTTTGGAGCTTTGTTTTACGCTGAACAACGTTGAAGCTCTGCTGTACGCCAATGGCTCTGAAGTCATGTTTTATGCCACCCAGTGCTGGAGCTCTGTTTTACGTGGGCTTCCTGCATGTTGGGGGTTTTATGCGTATAATTCCCTAGCATATTTTTCATGCTTCTACACCTGCTGCTTATAATCTTGCACCTATAAAACATTAGGCATAATAACATATTTATCCATTGTATATTTGATAAAAAAAAATTAGTGAAAGTCAACAACAGTCACTGGGATCACAAAAAACCAGGTAAATCGAATAAAATTGATCACAAGCACACGACAGTGCACACTTCACAAACCTGTGAGTGAAGGTTCTCTGTTTTGTAAACAAGTTCATTCTCCTCCCCTCGATCTAAAACCTGAAATAGAAAAGAGATGTGAACTATGAGAGCAGCCTTGTCCAAGATTTATGATCTCTAGGATATTCCACACAATATTTCATGTGTTTTTCAGTTTTGATCTATATTGACATACATAGAACCTTCGTCAGGTCAGGCGTTAATGAATGTGTGATTAACTTGTTTCTTCTTTTGTTAAGATTTTCTTCATTTTTGTCACTTTCTATGACCAAATAAAGCCTTAAGATATTATTTGATTTGGGAAAGAAGGATCGAACTAGCTTACCTGATGGAGAAGCAGCAGACAGACTCTTCTTTCGAGCTTCTCATGGTTCTTTTGATGTTCCACTATTGTTAATGTCTTTCCGCTTGAACTTGTACCTTGCTGGCAACTATTGGTCACATCTATTACTGCTTTACGCTTTTGCCGAGCTTGCTCAGCCATGAATTGTCACTTGGTAAGCATATAATCCCCCCTAACCAACAGCTCGAGCAACAACATTCACAATTGCTGATCTTATTTTGTTGATCTGCATTTAGTACAGACATTTCAGGTGGCACAAAAGGTAAATGATAAAATTAGAAAGCTCCAGTACAAACATTTTTTAATATTTGGAAAAAGAAGGCAATACCTCCTGTCTATGGAAGACTAAAACGATACTGACCCAATACAATGCCTCAATTATGAGCAGATATTATGTTATTTTATTTCTTCTTTTCAGAAATTACATTCCTTCGACTGTAAGTGATAGGCATGTTATACAAATACTTGGTAATATATCATGTTTCTCCTTTTTCTTTATTCCTTCATAATATCAGATGCTCTGTTTGCATTGTCTTCTTTAGAATTTGAATTCTACATTTTTTAGAAGGAAAACATGGACACTTATTTGATAAATAATATTATGAAACTACTTTTTATCACCACTGTGCAAATCATCAAAAGTTTAAAAAAATGGATGTGGATATATCCCTCGTGGTTAATCTCTAGAAAGAGTTACATCTTTGTTTATTAGACAATGAGAAAGAGTCTTCTTAGACAATATTTATTAGCTCATCAAAACTAAGAAATCAACATTGTACATGAAGTTCAAAAATAATTCCTCCCTTTTGGAACCAGTTCTGACTATATTAAAAAATGACTAGAAGGTGGTTTTTTGCATATTGTTCAAGTGATTATTCTATTGCTTGAGAGATGCTGAATAGATACAAATGGTTGACATTATACATCAGTTGGTCTTTTGCCTCTTTTCAACTTAAAAGGTTTATAATTATCATTAATCTAGGCCTTGTTTATCTGAATGCTAAAGGTGTCAACAATGATACTTGTTTATCATTAATCAAGACCTAATGCTTACTTGATCTTGTATAAATTTGATGTTATAGAATTGAAGACTTTTAGTTATTTATGTGCACTTATTTTTAGTTGTAGCTTATTCATGTCCTGGAGTATATTACAGATGAATGCATAGGAACACTATTACCTGTTGTATAATTTACTACATAGATCTGCTATATGTTATAGTATTGTATTCTCAAAGTGAATAAGTAACATAGTTTAAGTGGAGTGAGCATTTTTAGGTTCCTTTTCTATGTCCATGTTATACCATATCGTATCATATCCGTGTTCGTGTAGCATAGGTTACACTACCAGAATAAGTCAAATTAGCGACATCTAGAAACGTCGCTAAATGGCCTAAAAATGTCGCTAAAAATGTAGCGACGTAATTAGCAATGTTTCAATGAAGTCGCGTTTAAGCTAGTCACTGACAGGAAAAATGTCGTAAAATGTCGCTATAGCGACATTTTCTAACGACGTATTTGCGTCGCTAATATTTTTCATATTAGCGACGTTTAACGACACAACGTCGCTAAATTAGCGACCTATTTTGTGTCGATATACGTCGCTAATTTTTTTTATTTAGCGATATTTTGCAACACATTTAGCGATATTTTATTGACCTGGCAAATACTGCCATGGCATCAATTTAGCGACATTCAGCGACGTATATAAACGTCGCTAAAAGTCACTAATTTTTTAGTGAAAAAATAAAAAAAGAATATAGAATGGTTTTCAAACCAATCTCCTTGCAGTTTATGAATTCATATTTTATATAAATAGACCAGGAGAAACCCTTCGTTGAATTTCCTGGGTTCGACGACCCCTTCGGTGGAATATAACATCGATAAATTAACATACATTTAATATGAATAATCGTACTGCTATGAACCATTAGATCTTGCATCATCGTCAGCCTCTCGCCCATGGACAGCTGTGATGCTTGCAACTCTGTCACGCTGCGCTCTGTCGACGCTCTAAGATTAGCTGTCATATCCCTGAGCTCCATGATGCTGTGCTCGCGCGTATCAAATCGTGCGATGAGCGTCGCATCGTCTGCCTGCGGCTGGGACAGGGGCTCCTCCTCCATCCTTCGCAACAACTCATCATGGAGAGAAGCAATCTGATGGCCAATGGTCTCCTGGACTCAGGCCAATGCCTGCGAAGGCTGTGGGGAATGCGAACTTGTAGTGGAGGTCCTAGAGGACTGCGTCGCAACAAGGGAAACATAGGATCATGTACCATAGTACGTACCCCTCTAGAGAGCACCAATGGCGGTCACCCATATCTCGTCCGCTGACGGAGCTGGAGAGGGCTGCGAGGAAGTACATGCCTCTCCCGCTGTAGGTGCACTAGCAGTCGCCCGCTCACGCAGCCACAGATACTCGGCCTAGAAAAGTTTGGATACTCGATAATTGCTAATGTGTCTAAGGTACTAATTACTAACTATATGGATATTTATTTGTATATTTCCTAAGTTATATTAAAATTAACACAAAGTAAAGTAATACTTACATAGGTCTGCGAGGCCCTCTCATCAATGAGATTCCTGCCCTTTCGATGGGTGGCCAGGAAGACGGTCATCGTGTTGGCATCCTCACCCCTCTATACATGTTAAAAATATATTATTTAGTACTAAAATTAAATATTTTATCCTACTACCATTTTATCATACTTGCATTAAAATAATATATCTGAAATAAAAAATATTCCAAACAACGGAAATGTTTCGTCATCAGAATTGAGCCACCACACCACTTTGCTGTCTTCTTCCTAACCGCCTTGGCCTTCTCAAACATTTTTTTGTATCTTAGATCGTTAAATCTAGACCTTTCCTTGTACATCGGAGATGCTAAAAATTGGTACACTGGAGTACTCTATGACGAGAATCCGGAACTAGTAGCCTGTATCGGATGAGCACTCCGTCTAGAGGATCGACCTATCCGCATCGTCCGACCATACCGGATAATAACATATGATGATAAAACAAATACACAGACTTATAATAGTTCATAAAAATAGACATACCCGGAGCAACCCTCTGTTGAATTTTCTGGGTACGAAATATCATAAAGTATATAAAATATCACAGTCACACAATAAACATAAAATAAAAGTATCGCAGTCATACAAAAAGCATAATATAAAAGTATCATAGTCACACAATAAGCACAATAAAAGTATCACAGTCACACCATAAGTCTTATCCAATTTCTAAATCTCTCAAGAAAATTTAATACGCTGGGGCAGAACCCAGTCCCTCAGATACTTCGCATAAGCAACGTCTAGGTGATTAATCTCCACTATAGGTGCTGGATGACTAGAATCCCCCCCCTGAGCTGGTGCTTGCCCAATAGTAGGAGGTACCACTCCCTCCTTAACAGTAGGAGTTGCCACTTCCTCCTTAACAAACACTTCTAATTTAACAGTAGGAGGTTTCACTTCCTCCTTAACAGTCACTTTCTCCTTAACAGTAGGAGGTACCACTTCCTCCTTAACAATAGGAGGTACCATTCTCAAGCGACGTGCACGTGCTCGGGTCATGAGTGCCATCTGGTAAGATAGATGGAAACAAAGAATATAATTGATAACAGATATAAATATATGTATCCATATAGTTAAAATAGATGTTACATTCCATATTAAAAATACAGTACATGTATCAGTAACGGCATATCGGGTCGATATAGGCCGATACTAAGTTCAAATTCATCCTTTTTTTTCAAGCTTTGGTGCCACACTAGATATATATATATATATATATATATATATATATATATATATTCAAACACCAACAATAAAATATGCATTATAGTTGTCTAGAGGTCTTGTAATAATCTTTATTTTTGTAATTTTTCAGACTAAATGGTGGAAACTTATATATACTCGTTTCAATGGGCCGGACAGATCTAGTTTTGCTTTAGCCCTACCTCCGCGGAATCTATTTCTTGGTTATGAATTCATTCAACCTGTAGCTGATGACTGGCTTTCAGTTCAAATCAACATATGTCCATGTCTCTTAGTCGTGTGGTAGGATGGTATGAAAGAAAATACGCCTATGCTCTGTAGAGCAATCTTTTTGCATGTCTTGATATATACCATGATCCTGAAACTGTAATTTGCATGACTAATATTTTGTTTTTTCTTATATTCTTTGTGTCAATTGGTTTATCTATAAATATTCTGTGAAATAACGTTTAATTTTTTGTACTTCTAGTGTATTGGCAGCAAAAAACCTAGGTGAAACAACTTACGATAATTTCTTGGATCAAACTTTCATTAGTGACCGGAAGACGACCATTCGCCAGTATTTGGATTCTACTGGCTATGGTATCATGGAAGAAGAGCCTCTTGAAGAACTCATGACTCGCTACGGAGGATGAGAATTCCAGATAATGTATCAATAAAGACTGAAGACTTCAATTCTTACAACTTGCTACGTAATGGCCCGCATATTGAATACAAATGGTTATCATCTTGCAAATGTTAGAAAACAAACCTAGTGATGGTGTAATAAAATGGTTATCATCTTGCAAAATATGTGCAAGCAATAAGCCTAAATATTTTTCATCTATTGGTGATGGTAGTAAAGATTTATCATATTTTCAAGCTATGCAATTATAATTCTCAATGCACGATATTTGTGAAGTATCATATTTGCATCAGATTCTGCTCGTGTTGTACATATTCTCTTATATTTTCATATTTGTATGCTATTGACCTTTGTGTTAGGTAGTCGAGGAGAAATTATTAATGGTTGGCATATGAAGGATATAGTGCCTCTGGAACACCCAATAATTTCTCGTAGTTGAGAAAACCAGAATAAAAACATTTCTCGTATTTATATGAAATGAATGCTTACATATATATTAACGTCTAGTGGGAAAATAAACGTCGATGTTGCAGTAAGTTGGGTAAATAGAAAGAAATCCAACATAGTACCAACATAACAACGCAAATGAAACAATATCAAAAGTTAATCTCAGATATGTCCCAGCCCAACCTGTTTCAAAAAGACAAAAATGCCCAAACAGTTCATATATAAGGCCGCCGCAGCTGATCACCGGAGGCGATGGATCTCTTCAAGACTCACATATGAGGCTATGACATTGAACTAGAAGAAAGTCGCAACGAATTATGATTCAAAATAGATGCAAAAAGGAGCATTTATTTAACTTAAACCTAAATCGGGCACGGTTCACTCCAACTATGTCTGGTTTGAATGGTTCATGCAGATCAACACAATTTAGAGGGGTTTAACCGATTTTGGACTGTATTTACTGTCTAGACCCAGCCTGTTAAAACCCGGTGTGTGTGTCAGGGTTAGGGTTGTGTCCTGTGTTATCCATGTGTCCTGATTGTGTACAGTATGTGTGTGTGTGTATGTGTGTCCTAGTTGTGTCCGGTCTGGGTTAGGGTTTATCGAGCCCGGAGGAAGGGAGGAGGAGCGTGTGGGAGAGGGGTCGACGGAGGAGGACCACGCAAGAGGGGAGGAGCCGCGCCGGAGGGGCAGGAGCCGCGTCTAGGGTCGCCTGTGTCGGGGTTAGGGGCCGAATATGGTCGCGTCGGGGTGGGGACAAGGGAGGCGGTCGAGGGGGTGGGTGGGTCGCCGGAGCCGCGAAGGGTCACCGAGGGAGGGTGGATTGCTGGTAGGGGCGCAGGGGAAATGAAAAGTTAGGGGAAAAAGAAATAAAAAGTCGAATAGACGAGGGAACCCTATATTCAGTAATTTAGCGACGTCCGCTTGAGACGTCGCTAAACGTCGGTAATTAAAAAGTTTGCGACGTCAGAGACGTCGCTAAAAATGACCCTAAAAATAAAAAAAGCAAAGTCGGTAAATACGTCGCTAAACGTTGATAAATCATAAAAATCAGCGACGTTTAGCGATGTTAAAGAAGCTTATAGCGACTATTCTTTAAAAAACTGAAGTAAAGTCGCTAAATATTGCTATGTGTCGCCAATAGCGACGTATAGCGACATTTATTTTAGGAGTCGCTTAAGTCTTTAATATTAGCGACGTTTTATTTTAACGCCGCTAAAAATGTCGCTATTTCATCATATTTTGGTAGTGTTAGATGATGCACATATTAAGATGCAAACTGCAGTAATTTACTTATATAATACTACATCAATTTTTACATCTGAGCATGTCTTTGTACTTGAAAATAAAGTAACAAAAAATTAATACATAGAAGTAGGACACAAGAACTTAAGAGCAACCAAATTAAGAAAACCAATGTCTACCTTCTTGGTTATAGTTGTTAAAAATAGGTAAGTTCTTCGACCTTGAAGAAGAGGTTTCAAGATTTCATCAATGGACTTCTCAAACTCCTGGTTAAGGAATTTATCAGCCACATTAAGAATCTGTAATCAGTCAAATATGTTAAATATGCAATATTACCTTGCATTTTGTAGGCAAACATGAGAAGTAATATCAGTAAGTGAAATCAAAACTGACTAAGAGTAACAAAACAACATTGATTAAAAGAATAATATAACAAAGCCAATGCATTAAATAAAGAAACAAGTATAGCTGAATCAGAAAAATCAAAATTGATGCATTTGTCGGTGCTAACGATAAGCTTATCATCCCTCCACGCATCTCATTCAGAACGTATGTATGTAGCTGCTTGGAAACATGAATACAAATTTATCCTTTTGGATAAAAATTGCATAATATATTTATATTGTTAGAACTTACATTATCCTCAATCTGGCTAGTGCAGGCATAAAAGTACCACCAGAAGTCCAATCTCCTATTGGTATCAGATACTTAAAGGAAAAAAATCAAGTCCAGAAAGCATGGATAATTGGCAAACAATTTAGTTAACTTATCTTGTATTGTTGTATACATGATAATCATAAGCTACAATTAGCAAAGCCAGACCAGCGACAACAAACACACTTATCAAGCAGTCTTCATCGCGGAGTGATGAAGAACCACCAAAAAAAATATGGAAAGGAAGAGCTCCCGATCATTATTGAACCAACGAAACATAGATATATATGTGATAGACTAACATATCATATACCTGCAAAAGAAAGAGAAATTAGTATTTTATCATCTTATCATCATTGGCTATTTTTTAGGAATCAGGAAGAAGGTAGTACGGTATTCTTACCTTGATCGGATATGGAAGGAATAGAGGCAGCAACAGAAGTATGATCGGTTGGCGAGACAGACAGGTTCAGTGGGTCCGACGGTCGCGGCAAGGACACTCGACAGCGAGGCTTTGGCTTCACACACGCAAGCGGTCAGGCTCCATAGTATAATCAACTATTCAAACAAAAGGTGAATTAAGAAGTCATCCATTCATTTTGATTATGGTTATACCTTTCCATGTTGGCAGACCAGACAAACTTGTCAAAAATAAGAACACAAGGTGAAGAGCTAAGCCTCTTCGAGACTTGCACTTTTGCTACCTTTTCTCCCAACTGTTGTTTTATCCAATCATATAAAAGATTACATTCTTGTTCGATTTTTCTTTCTTTCACCTCATCCCCCCACCTGTGTTAGAATTCAAGAAAGCAACTATTACCAAAATTTGGTGGTGTAAACAAAAGCAAATATTACCTAAATTTGATACACTGGGTTTCATTACTAGTATCATACCAAGAAATCAATCATCTGATTCTCCAAAATCCTATAAATTTGATTCAAACTTTGGCTTTGCACATGCAAAGATTGCAGATTGTGTTAAACGCTTGGCAAGATAATCAGCTAATTAATATTTTCTTGTTCAATGAACTAAGAATTAGTGGTTAATTAATATCAACTTACCAGTTCAATGTGGTATTGGAACAAAGGGATCCTAGAGGTCAGTTGAAACCTATGTTCTCACCTAAACCAAGTGTTCCAGTTGGTGAGAGCAATATCCAAGAAAAAAAATTAAGAAACTAAAAACAGGATGAATAGTATTTAGATAGCCTTAATGTGCAAAAAAATATACAAAAGGCAACATCAAATTCTAGTGCACTTTGACACATTATACTATCATTGTATGAGTGTTTAAGCATCACCCAAACACATAATCGATATGTCAATGAAGCCATTAGAAACAATTAGATAAACTGGATAGAGTGAGCTTCAAAAATAAAAGGATTCAATAATTAGCAAAATAATTAGAAGTCATGATTAAAATACTTCAACAAAACATGAGGAGAACATCAAGAATTATCTAAGCCAAGTATCAATATATATATATATATATATATATATATATATATATATATATATATATATATACCATATCAAAAAATTTGACAGTTTTGAAGGTTCTTATCGTTTTGGAAAATTTATCAAGAAGCACCGTGGGATATCGATAATATCTTTGGTTGTGTGGGTACATGCATATAGTGGAACTCTAGGAAGTCTATCATTTATCAAAAGAGTTCTACAACCAAAACTTTTTGAGAGAGAATGGATGTGATCAAAGTAATTCCAGCCAGCATAAATATAAGCAATATATAAAATCAGTACACAATTTCATGAGCGTTCAAGCGACTTGAACTTGAACGAGAGCACAAAAATCTAAATTCCATACATGTCTTAATTGTGTTTAAAAATCAAGTTAAACATGTTTGTTTCATTGGTACCACTAGAAGTAATAGTATTATTCCCATATCTTAGAAAATACCATAAGGTTTCAATAAATTAGCCCAACTTTGTACTTAATAAGATCCATGTATTCTCGTGTATGTGTCAAGGTGCAAGACCCGTTGTCACGACCCGATCCCAATAATCTGGGTCCAGTCGGATCATGCCCAGCCTGCACCGTTGTGAGACGGCGGCAGTAAGCTGTATCAATCCGTAGTAACACACAGACATTCAGAATACATGAAGAAAATTCAATTTTTATTGCTAAGTCCGAAAGAGAAATCCTTTTACAAGCAAATATCAAGCAAAACATGCATCCAGGGTTATTACTTCAACCCTGATTATTACAACTTGGAATTTAAAAGGGAAACAACTAAACATCGGCCTCCTGGCTAGGTTCAGCTAGACCTTCAGTACTCTGGTCCGGACCATAAAATGTGTCATACGCCTCATCGCCACCGTAATCACCTAAAATTGTTAATCTCCAGTCAGGAGGGAGCAAGAACATATATCCAATTCCAGCATCTTAATGATAATTAAAATGATGCAATAAAATAGTTTTGAACAATATTTATATTTTGTATGCAACAAATATGAGACAAGAACAGTAAATGTCGATGAAGCAAATGATGACAAACTACAATCACTAAAAGTGTTTTGAGAAAGGTAGCGTCCCGTGGCCGGTTGGGGTTGGAGGCAATATGTGTTCTAGTGAACACGGTCCGGCGTCAGTCCAGTGAGGTTGGACTTCAGCTATCCACAATGAGGCAATAAGGGGGCTTTGACCACGGGTGCTAACTTTTACTCCCCAGTTTCCAAGGCAATAATCAATGAGTCAATGAGTCAATCAATCAGTCAATCAGTCGGTTCCGTGAATCAAGTGTCGTCCCAATATATCTATATGACATGCAACATATTTAATTATAACTAAAATACAGGTTTTGAATTATATGAAACTTGCCTGGAGTTGGTTGGTGACGCGATCGCGACGGTCTCAACCTTAGTTACAGGAACCTACATTTATTAATAATCCGATTTTAGAATTAAAACAAAAACCCTTTAAAAACTTATTTAATATTTTATCGTATAAAATATTACATTTTATTTTAAGGTGAAAATCATTTTGTTTCTAATAAGATAAAATAAGAAAGTACGATTATAATAAATTAATATCATTTGTTTTAGCAATCAATTTATTTCTAACAAACTAGGCTTTAGGGGAAAATATTACTTAATTTTATTTTGGTAATGTTACAAATCAATTTGTAAGAGAATAATATTTTTGGAAAACTTATTTAAATACTAACGTATTATATTTTGAATACTAAAAATCATTTCAGAAATATATACTAAATAATTACTAATCTACGTAATTAACTATAAGCATATCAATTTCTAAGCTACCCCGGGATTGACAGAGCTTTATTCTGTCAGTCCCGGTCGGACAGGAGAATGGTTTTGGATGGAACAGCGCGTTCTGATAGTGGCACCTACCGGGAAGTTGATGGAGGAGCACCGAGGGGAGGCCTCGGACTCGGGATCGGGCACGGACGGGATCGGGGTGTTTCGAGTCCGACACGCGGTTCTGTGTCCTGGACGTGTCAGCGTGTCCAGCGGCTAGGGCTCCCTGTGTCCGGGTCTGCTGCCGTGTCCGAGGCTCTGGGTACTGCTGGAGGGTACGCCGGAGGCTGGCGAGGTCGGCCGGGGCTGCGGCGGCTCAGGCGAGGGGCTGGGCGGTGGCTGTGGCTCCGGCGGAGGGGAGACAGCAGCGGGAAGGAGTCGGGGTTGGCTCCGCCTGGGGAGGAGGAGGAAGG
The DNA here is from genome assembly GCA_036927795.1 of Iris macrosiphon. Classification (NCBI taxonomy): domain Eukaryota; kingdom Viridiplantae; phylum Streptophyta; class Magnoliopsida; order Asparagales; family Iridaceae; genus Iris; species Iris macrosiphon. The sequence continues at coordinate 131,794,263 of JAYESA010000007.1, forward strand.
GAAGAGGAGGAGGTGGTTCTGGCTGGGGAGGGTGGTCGCAGGGCGGTCTGGGAGGTTCGGCGCTGGTGGCTGAGGGCAGTCGGGGTCGGCGGACGGGGCTCGCCGGAGTTGGTAGATCTAGGGTTAGGGTTTGCGGGGGAGGAAGAGGGCTGAGAGGGGAGAATTTATAGGGGACTGCGAGGGCTCGGCCGGGGCATCGTGGGCGGATGATCCGGAGGGGAGGCGCGGTTGTCGGCGGAGAATGCGGGGCTGCGTGCGGGTCGTGGGGAGAGAGGAGCTGGGGACGGGTCGGGTTGGAGGAATTGGGCCGGGCAGCTGGGTTGGGTTTTACAACCTTCCCTCCTTGAAGAATTTCGTCCTCGAAATTAACTACAATTGAAGGGAAGACAAGGGTAAACATACCTTAAAACAGATGAGGGTACTTCTGTCTCATCTCAGCCTCTCGTTCCCAGGTGGATTCGCCTGGGGAGTGGTGAAGCCACTGAACCTTGACCAGTGGAATCACGATGTTCCGCAACTGCTTCTCCATACGGTCTACGATCCTTACTGGCTGCTCTGGTACTGTAAGACTTGGTCCAATCTCCAACTCTGAATGATCCAGGATGTGGCTCGGGTCCGGAATGTAACGCCTCAGCTGCGATACATGGAAGACGTTGTGCACGCCTTCAAGATTAGGTGGTAACGCCACTCTGTATGCCACCTCTCCAACTCTGCTCAATATCTCGAATGGGCCGATATACCTGGGACTCAGTTTCCCAGCTCTGCCAAAACGGATAGTTCCTCTGGTGGGGGAGATCTTGACGAAGACACTATCACCTGCTTCGAACTCCACAAGTCGGCGACGGCTGTCCGCCCAATGCTTCTGACGATCTTGAGCCACCCGAAGTCTGTCTCTGATCACCTTGACTTTTTCAGCCGCATCTGTAATCATCTCAGGTCCCAGCATGACTCGTTCTCCTATGTCGTCCCAAGCCAAGGGAGTGCGGCAACGACGTCCATACAGAGCCTCAAAAGGAGTCATGCCGATGCTGGCCTGGTAGCTGTTGTTGTAAGCAAACTCTACCAAGTGTAGGTGGTCCTCCCATGACCCTCCAAAATCCAGGACGCAAGATCTCAGCATATCCTCTAACGTCTGGATGGTTCTCTCTAACTGTCCGTCGGTCTGTGGGTGATATGCAGTGCTGAACTTCAGTTGGGTCCCCAGACTCTCTTGCAAGCTCTTCCAGAAGTGAGAAGTAAAGCGGCTGTCTCGGTCTGATACAATGCTCACAGGAACTCCATGTATCCGGACAATTTGCCTCATGTATAGGGCAGCTAACTTCTCGATGGATAAACCAACCTTGAAGGGAATGAAGTGGGCAGACTTAGTCAATCTGTCTACGATCACCCAAATAGCGTCCTTCCCTCCTTGGGATCGAGGCAATCCTGACACAAAATCCATAGTGATGTGCTCCCATTTCCATTCTGGAATGGGCAGCGGCTGAAGAAGTCCTGCTGGTCTTTGTCTATCTGCTTTCACCTGCTGGCAGATCAAGCATCTGGCAACGAATTTTGAGACATCCTTCTTCATTCCATACCACCATACGTGCTCCCGTATATCGCGGTACATCTTATTTGCTCCAGGGTGGATGGAATACTGTGAGTGATGAGCTTCCTGCATCAGCTGTTCCCTCAAATCACCAGCAGGTACACAAAGTCTGGTGCCATTCCTCAGTGTTCCGCCGTCTGAAATAGAGAATCCCTCCAGTGTGCCAGCTAACACCTGGTCCCTGAGCTTGCACAATGCTCCGTCCTCGAATTGAGTCTCCTTGATTTTGTCCATCAAGCTAGACTGCACTTGCAAATGCATCATGGGAAAGTCGGCGCCGGGTACTATTGCTTCTCGTCCAAGCTTCTTTATTTCTTCTGCAGGCAATACGAGTTCTAGTCCCAGCTTCTCCATGTCCTCCAGTAGGTACCGGTCTGTCGTCAAGAACATCGCCATCGGATATCGACTAAGTGCGTCGGCGACCATATTAGCCTTTCCGGGATGGTACTGCAGGCTGATATCAAAGTCCTTCATGAGCTCCAACCATCGTCTCTGACGCATGTTGAGCTCCTTCTGTGTAAAGACATACTTGAGACTTTTGTGGTCCGTGTATATCTCTACTCTTTCGCCGTACAGGTAGTGCTTCCACAGCTTCAAGGCGAAGATGACTGCTGCTAGCTCCAGGTCATGCGTCGGGTAGTTCTTCTCATGAGTCCATAATTGCCGGGAAGCATAAGCAATTACCTTTCCATGTTGCTGGAGCACACATCCTAATCCTTTGCCGGACGCGTCGCTATAAATTGAGAATCCTCCTGATCCTGAGGGTAGCGACAAGATCGGTGCTGTTGTTAGCCTTCTCTTCAGCTCTTCAAATGACGCCTGGCACGCTTCGGTCCAGACGAACTCTTCATTCTTCCTGGTTAGCTTGGTCATGGGCTCAGCAATCTTTGCAAAGTCCTTCACGAATTTCCTGTAATATCCAGCTAAGCCCAGGAAGCTTCTGATCTCTGCAACTGAACTGGGGGTATTCCATGTCTCCACGGCAGCTATCTTCTTGGGGTCCACTGATATGCCTTCTCCTGTGACAACGTGGCCGAGAAAGTCCACCTTGTCTAAGAAGAATTCACACTTGGACAGTTTTCCATATAGCTTCTCCTTTCTGAGGGTTTCCAAAACTATCCTCAAATGCTGCTCGTGTTCTTCCTTGGTCTTCGAATAGATCAGAATGTCGTCAATGAAGACAACGACAAACTGGTCCAGGTATTTGTGGAAGACCTTGTTCATGAGATTCATGAACACTGCTGGGGCATTTGTAAGACCAAAGGGCATGACCAAGAATTCAAATTGTCCATACTTGGTGTTGAATGCCGTCTTTGGAATGTCTTCCTTCCTCACCTTGATTTGATGGTAACCCGATCTGAGGTCTATCTTCGAGAAAACCTCAGCTCCACTCAGCTGGTCGAAGAGGTCGTCGATCCGGGGCAGCGGGTACTTGTTCTTGATAGTGATGTTGTTCAATGCCCGGTAGTCTATGCACATTCTGACTGTCCCATCCTTCTTGGGTACAAACAAGACTGGTGCACCCCAGGGTGAGGCACCGGTCCTGATGAATCCTTGTGCCTGAAGCTCGTCAATCTGGTCTTTCATCTCCTTGGACTCCTTGGGATTCACTCGGTAGCAGCGTTGGGAGATTGGTGCTGCGTCGGGTACAAGATCGATCGAGAATTCCACATCTCGATCAGGGGGTAGCCCTGGAAGATTGTCTGGGAAGACGTCTATAAATTCTACTATGAGAGGATGAGGGGGTCCAGTTTCTTCAGTGATGGATGTGTAGGACACACACTCCACGCCTTCAGGTGCTCGAATCACTTTGAGTTTAGGTCCTCCAGGTGGATCTAGAGTTACGCAGCCTTCTCGACAGTCTATCAGAGCATGATGCTGACTAAGCCAATCTATGCCCAAGACTACGTCATAGTTTGGCAGAGGCATTATTAGGAACTGAGTCTGAAACTCATGTCCTGAGATAGTGACTGGGCAGCTACAAGTCTCACTAATGGGTATTGGTCCTCCACCAGTCATAACTCTACAAATTATCTTACTTATGCCAGTAACTAGATGGTGTGCAGAAATGAAGTTTGCAGAGATAAAACTGTGTGATGCTCCAGAATCAAATAATGCTAAGGCAGGGTGCGAATGAAGTAGAATGGAACCTGCGATGACATCTCCTTCTGTCTCGGGTTCAGCTTCTGGCTCTTCCACAACCAAGGCAAAAGCTTACCCGGCTCTGTGCTGGTTGTAGCGCTGCTGCTGGGTAGGTAGTGGACCTCTCTGCTGTCCAGCTCCAGTTTTGTTGAATGCTATGGGGCAGTCCTTCACTTGATGGGTGGCAGATCCACAAGCAAGGCAGTGTCCCAATTTCTTCCTGCAGATCTCTGCGGTATGACCTGGCCTTTTGCAGTAGGCGCAGTTGACCGCCTTTTGTTGGTTGTACTGAGGCGCTTTGTTGGCCGCTGCTGGCTGTTGTTGCTGGGACTGCTGGGGATAGGAGGGCCTATTGTTGTTGTTGCTGTGCCTCTTGTTGTTGCCCTGATAGTTGTTGCTTGACCCTGGATGCTCCCTCTTGGGTCGGGCAGGTGAACTGGCCTCTACATCTTGGGCCACCTTCAACATCTTGTCATAAGCCTTCGCACCGTTAGCAGCTACCAAGGTGCGGATCTCTTCACGTAGTCCGTGCCGGAACTTCTTAGCACGTTCCACAGGGTTGTCCACCAGGTGACTTGCAAACCTGCCAAGCCTGTTGAACTCAGCCGCATATTCTTCAATTGTGCGGTCTCCTTGCTTTAGATCTTGAAACTGTCTTCCCATAGCTTCGAGGGCAGCCTCTGGAAAGAACTTCCGCTTGAACTGCTTCTTGAATAGCCGCCAGGAAATCCCTCCAGCTCGAAATCTTGGCTCGTTGCGGTACCAAATGTTAGCCAAATCTCTCAGCTGGAGTGCTACGGCCTCAACCATGAGGTCGTCTGGGAGTCGAGCGACGCTGAGGAGTCGCTCCATATCATCTAGCCACTCGTCTGCGTAGATGATGCCTTCGGTCCCCTTGAAGGGACGCGGGTCCAACTTCTTAAAATTTTCCACAGTTCCAACCTTTACCTGGATAACAGGTTTGTGGTTAGACCAGAAATTCATTAATGGAATCCAAGCTTTTAAATCCTTAATTACCTTGGCAGGCTCCTGTTCTGACTGGGATGTTCCTAGCGCTGCCATGGCTACATTATGGGCGTTCTCCATGCCCTCTTTCATAATCGCGGTCTGCTCGCGATTTGCTTCAGCTTGGACCCTCTGGGCTTCAAGAACTCCTCGTAGCAGGCCTACGAGTTCAGCGGGGTCCACTGGCACAGGTGGTGCAACAGGAGGAGTCACATCGGCTGGAATTGATGTGGTCCTGGGAGGAATGGGTGGGGCTGCATGCACTACTGAAGTGTAGGCAGCGCGGGGAGCTCTTGCAGCATGGGGGCGATCTGTGAGCTGCAACGGAGAGGGGTCGGACTGAGCTTGAGTTGGGGTGTGCTCAGAAGACGAAGCCTCTTCTTCGGTTGGGCCGGAACGGGTTGTCTTTCCTCGTGCCATCTTCTGGAAGGTTTAGGAAGCAAGCATAAGCAAGGTAACCTATGTTCTATAAGCAAGCAAAAATAATTATATATATGTATAGATAGAAGAATTTTGGTCCTATGATGTGACAGATTGAAATTTTCTCAAGAATTCTAAGTGTTCTAATTGTTTTTAGAGTCTGTTTTCCTAAAGTCATACTAAACCTAAAGTCAAAGGCAAGTCGGTTTGTTTGGCTAGCCTAAGTTGACTAGACCAAAGGTTGTAAACTGGACCTGCATGGGCCACCACTGTAAACATGTCACGACCCGATCCCAATAATCTGGGTCCAGTCGGATCATGCCCAGCCTGCACCGTTGTGAGACGGCGGCAGTAAGCTGTATCAATCCGTAGTAACACACAGACATTCAGAATACATGAAGGAAATTCAATTTTTATTGCTAAGTCCGAAAGAGAAATCTTTTTACAAGCAAATATCAAGCAAAACATGCATCCAGGGTTATTACTTCAACCCTGATTATTACAACTTGGAATTTAAAAGGGAAACAACTAAACATCGGCCTCCTGGCTAGGTTCAGCTAGACCTTCAGTACTCTGGTCCGGACCATAAAATGTGTCATACGCCTCATCGCCACCGTAATCACCTAAAATTGTTAATCTCCAGTCAGGAGGGAGCAAGAACATATATCCAATTCCAGCATCTTAATGATAATTAAAATGATGCAATAAAATAGTTTTGAACAATATTTATATTTTGTATGCAACAAATATGAGACAAGAACAGTAAATGTCGATGAAGCAAATGATGACAAACTACAATCACTAAAAGTGTTTTGAGAAAGGTAGCGTCCCGTGGCCGGTTGGGGTTGGAGGCAATATGTGTTCTAGTGAACACGGTCCGGCGTCAGTCCAGTGAGGTTGGACTTCAGCTATCCACAATGAGGCAATAAGGGGGCTTTGACCATGGGTGCTAACTTTTACTCCCCAGTTCCCAAGGCAATAATCAATGAGTCAATGAGTCAATCAATCAGTCAATCAGTCGGTTCCGTGAATCAAGTGTCGTCCCAATATATCTATATGACATGCAACATATTTAATTATAACTAAAATACAGGTTTTGAATTATATGAAACTTGCCTGGAGTTGGTTGGTGACGCGATCGCGACGGTCTCAACCTTAGTTACAGGAACCTACATTTATTAATAATCCGATTTTAGAATTAAAACAAAAACCCTTTAAAAACTTATTTAATATTTTATCGTATAAAATATTACATTTTATTTTAAGGTGAAAATCATTTTGTTTCTAATAAGATAAAATAGGAAAGTACGATTATAATAAATTAATATCATTTGTTTTAGCAATCAATTTATTTCTAACAAACTAGGCTTTAGGGGAAAATATTACTTAATTTTATTTTGGTAATGTTACAAATCAATTTGTAAGAGAATAATATTTTTGGAAAACTTATTTAAATACTAACGTATTATATTTTGAATACTAAAAATCATTTCAGAAATATATACTAAATAATTACTAATCTACGTAATTAACTATAAGCATATCAATTTCTAAGCTACCCCGGGATTGACAGAGCTTTATTCTGTCAGTCCCGGTCGGACAGGAGAATGGTTTTGGATGGAACAGCGCGTTCTGATAGTGGCACCTACCGGGAAGTTGATGGAGGAGCACCGAGGGGAGGCCTCGGACTCAGGATCGGGCACGGACGGGATCGGGGTGTTTCGAGTCCGACACGCGGTTCTGTGTCCTGGACGTGTCAGCGTGTCCAGCGGCTAGGGCTCCCTGTGTCCGGGTCTGCTGCCGTGTCCGAGGCTCTGGGTACTGCTGGAGGGTACGCCGGAGGCTGGCGAGGTCGGCCGGGGCTGCGGCGGCTCAGGCGAGGGGCTGGGCGGTGGCTGCGGCTCCGGCGGAGGGGAGACAGCAGCGGGGAGGAGTCGGGGTTGGCTCCGCCTGGGGAGGAGGAGGAAGGGAAGAGGAGGAGGTGGTTCTGGCTGGGGAGGGTGGTCGCAGGGCGGTCTGGGAGGTTCGGCGCTGGTGGCTGAGGGCAGTCGGGGTCGGCGGACGGGGCTCGCCGGAGTTGGTAGATCTAGGGTTAGGGTTTGCGGGGGAGGAAGAGGGCTGAGAGGGGAGAATTTATAGGGGACTGCGAGGGCTCGGCCGGGGCGTCGTGGGCGGATGATCCGGAGGGGAGGCGCGGTTGTCGGCGGAGAACGCGGGGCTGCGTGCGGGTCGTGGGGAGGGAGGAGCTGGGGACGGGTCGGGTTGGAGGAATTGGGCCGGGCAGCTGGGTTGGGTTTTACACCCGTGTCCTTGTCCACTAATCGTAGGTTACAAATCATATTGTACTACAATAATAAGAATTTAGAAAACAAAAATTAAGATGACATTAATAGGTACTGCCTCTAATAAAGAGAGTTGTGAGACTAAGTAACAAAGTCATCCTCTCTAGGTAGTTAATAATTTTGATAGATGCAAACCGCGGCTTGGTAAAAAAACCACATTGCAATTGGGTCACCAACAGAGATATTCGAATAAAAATATATATAGATAGGTAATCCGTCAGCTACCTTAGCCCTTTCTTTAGTGTCCATGTATAAATCCTTCAGAAAAGAAACAAAGATGTTGATCATATGAATCACAAACAGCAAACTTGTAGTAATTAAATAATCAGACTTGAATGTATTATCAAGCGATTAAATATCTTTCTCTAATGATATGTAATATACTTTAATGCTGGGTACTAAAAAACAAGAAGATTTCAAAAGTCATGCAACTGTCCTTGATACAGTACTCTTACAGAGGTTACTATAGTTTCAAGAATCAAATAAATAGAACATTTGCTCATTGGAGATGTGAAAATTTCATATGAAAATCAATAACAATTTCTAGTATTAAAAGTCAATAACTTTACGCTGATCCTTCAAACTGTTGGGATGCAAATCATATCATATAAAAAGCGCTAATATGACTCAGTTCAGCAGTTACCTTTCATATTGGTGCAAGTAAACTCGTACCATCCCACATATTAGGTTGTTTGAGATGCACCTTTAGAACTACTGCTCCACCCATAGATTCCCCGAGTAAGAAACTTGGAATTCTATGATATTCAGGAGTTCCCGTCCTTCACAAAGTAAATTAAATTGTAAGTAAATGAAACAAGACTCAAAATTTTCTTTAATTGACAAAAGAGTCGAGAGATTGTAGTATCAAAGAACCATTCAAGTCTAGCAAACAGAAGTGTCTTGTAGCCATACTTTACAGATAAAACATACAAATGCATCCATCCCAATTATAGTATTACACATGAATAGACCAACGATAGAATATTTTGCGAAAGAAAAATAAAATTAGCTGATTTTTTTCTCAACCATTGACAATCTTAAAGTATTATCTATTTCATGGAGGGACAATAATACTGTTGTGAACCTTTATCAGTAAAAATAAGGAAGCAACACAAAGTAATAGCTAACAATGCCATCTTGTGATTCAAAACTTAAGACCGAAGAACAAATATTGTCATATCTATCGAGTTTTAGATCTTGATAAGAGCTGAAGTGGAGGATGAAGAGAGCTAAAAGAAATCTTATACTCCTTCATAAGAATAAATGGGTTGCTAAATGACTATATCTACGGATACACAGCTAAAATGCCAAGATTTTGTTGGACTCATATAGAAAATCTATATGCTTTATGTGAGGAGGATTGTATAGAAATTATCACTGATATGCAGATTACATAGCAAGAGTGATAAACTGGGAAATAGACCATTAACTGGATCGGTTACATAACAAGAGCAATAAACCCTCCGATAACTTATATTCTTTTATGAAGGCGTCCAATGAATGAATGTGTTATGTTTGGAAATAGTTAAGGACCAACAAAAGTTCAGAAGAAAATAACTCACCTAGATCATATGAAGCTTCATAGTGCCCCTTACCAATTGATGGCATTTGTAAGTAGTAGTGGCATTTGCAAGTAGTTGATTGGTCTATTGTGCAGTCAAATGCCAAGATTTTGTTGGACTCATATAGAAAATCTATATGCTTTATGTGAGGAGGATTGTATAGAAATTATCACTGATATGCAGATTACATAGCAAGAGTGATAAACTGGGAAATAGACCATTAACTAGATCGGTTACATAACAAGAGCAATAAACCCTCCGATAACTTATATTCTTTTATGAAGGCGTCAATGAATGAATGTGTTATGTTTGGAAATGGTTAAGGACCAACAAAAGTTCAGAAGAAAATAACTCACCTAGATCATATGAAGCTTCATAGTGCCCCTTACCAATTGATGGCATTTGCAAGTAGTAGTGATTGAAAATGCACCTAATATATATTCAAACATACATGATAAAAACAGAGCAAATTTGACACTAAAAAAATTTGCTTGCTTAATAAAAATATACATAAAGCTACCAAGTAAAAGTAAAACATAGAATATTTAGAAATAAATAGTATTGGATCAATTAAAGCATCATAGTAATTTGTCCGTTGAATTGCTTGATCATATAATGATTTGGGGTAAAGTGGGAGACACATGCTCTATGTAAATTATATATTTTCTTCTTCGTTAGTTTGAATATGCGATTTTTTTTACTTTTGTGGTCAAGTTCTTTATTACAAATTGTCTTCAGGGAGGATTTTGGAACATAAAGACGTGGAGGATACTTTAATGAATATGGATATGCTTCAAATATGTTTCTATTGGAAAACTACATCTAACTCTTTTCACAAATACCGTTAACCTTCAAAATTGTGTTCAGGATTTCAGTTTGGATAAAATAGTAATTTCCACTAGGAGAAAGAAAACTTGAGTACAATGGGATGCCTTAAACTACCAAACCATATCTGTTGTAAACAATAAAAAACTGAATCTATATGTCGTTTCGATAAGGAAGCTGGACCAGTAAATCTATACATGCACTGTATCATTATCTTCATTAACCAAGTATTTTCTCATAAAAATAACCAAAACTAGAATGGATCAATGGAAAGATTAAAATAAAAAGGAACCTGTGTCGTTGAATTAGACAGATATCTCACTCATATTCGGGCATTAGTTATTAGTATATATTGTTACCAAACTTTTTATTATGGTAATACCTGAATTAAGTTCCAATCATAACTCATTTATTATATACTTTAAGGAAAATAAATTACCATCCAAATCATAGAACTAGCTGACTAAACACTTATAAAAAGTTTTAAGAAAAAAAACAGTATAACATATAGCAAAACTAGATTTCAGATGCTAGAGCCACCTATATAGAAAGAACAATGACAAGACAATATCATTCTAGAAATATAATGTTTCTAATTTCATTGAAATACCTTGTGATTCATTCTTTGAAGTTATATTATTATCATAGAGACATTTTAGTATAATGAAAATAAATGATAAATATACAAGTATCACTGTACATGTACAAAATTCTTCTCTTTCTTTCAATATTGCTTTTGTTTAATCACATAAGAGATTATATTCCTGTTCGGTTTCTCTTTCTTTCACCTCATTCCCCCCGGTAGTAGTTCAAAAAAAACTAGTAGTAGTAATTATTTAAAGAGAGAAGAGAGATTGCAATTCTCATACTTTGTTACTGATTGAAGGGATTTAATGTTGGTCACATGCTGCAAATTCGTTGGAAAGCATCAATGTTCAACGTCATGTTTAGAAAACATCAAGATTTTGCAATAATAGTAAAATTAAGGAGCAACAATCAATATGGACTAATCATATACCTTCTGTGTGAAGGCACTTTAGATAGCTCTAAATATATCGGGTGCCAATATATCCACCAGGCACACTTTATGAGGTCATACCTAAAAATAAGATTAACATGTAAGCAAGATGGGGTAGTGCAATTTTGATAAGAAAAATTGAATTTTGAGACAATAGACTAAAAAACCCAAAACCTAGGGTTTCGATTTGCCAACTTTCCTCAACATTGATCAGAAAATAGGAAAAAAAAATCAAAACTTAGGGTTTCTTACTCATATCACATATCAAAATTACTATTAGAATTAATAAACCATACTGAGATTTCTAAAAACATCTAAACCTAAATAACCACGCAAGAATCAAAACAATTAAAGGAGAAAATGTGAACTCACTACGAGAACCCTAAGTGGCCGACGCAGGTGGCCGATGCAGGTGGCCGATGGACGATCCCGCATATGGACGATGGACGACCGCCACAGGTGCATGACCGCCGCACATGCACGACGTGCCACATGTTAGGGATTTGTGAATGAGAAAGAAGAAGTGATGGTTGAGGGAATTTGTGAATAAGAGAGTTTCAGAGGGAGAAGAAACTGATAGGGGTATATTGTAAAATTGGAGGGAATTCTGCTGCCAGTTTTTGGCTATGCACCAAGAATTTTGGCCAATTAGTAATTTTAGGGTGGGGGGGGGGGTATTCGTAATGAATTACTAATAAATAATAAATAAATAGGGAGAAAATATATATTTGTAACGGCCTAAAGTAAATACTAACGGGTCTACCATGTTACAAATTTGTAATGTGTTAAGTCTGTTAGAAACTAAAAAAATAACCCATTAGAAATTGGGCAATTTGGTGTAGTGTTAATCGGTTCCTGGGGCAATGGGAACCAATAAGTGCGGAAGAGATTGTGAGAGCACCCTGAGGAACGATCATTGCGATCTAGTGGGACATTGTGTCTATTAGTGCAGAGCTGAACCTTGAGTCACAGCTGCTAATCACGAGATTTCACGTGGACTATCATGTAGTTAGGTCGCATGCTAGGACTTTTCTTCTTGCAAGTATAACCGTTTGATGCAAATTTAGATTCATGAGTTGTATACATGTATGCAAATTATTGCTAACTTGTGTGTCTACTGCAGGATAACCATTCGACCATGGATAAGATCTATCATATATATGGTTACTCTACTGTTTATGTTTCTTTACATGCATTGCTAAAAAGAACCTAGACAACTAGAACGATCACATAATAATAATGCTAGCTTCTCCTGTTTACTTAGTGTTGACTTCTAGGTGAGTTCGGCTGTTGTCGCTCACCAGTACATGATGAGTACTAACCTACTTTTGTGGGCATCTCTAGGTTCTTGTAGCGAGAGTGTGGCGAGCATTTTGAAGCTTTAGGAGCGCTCCCATCTAGCGAAACTGTGCTCGTTGCTTCCCTAGCTTTCCCTTCCAGTTTGCAAGCTTTTCCTTCTAGGTGTTTTACTTTCTGTCCTACTAAAACGATATGATGTATGGGCGTTGTGGCTAGTTTTGTATTTTAAAAGAGATATAAGTCAACTATGGCATATTTTGTATTCAGACAAGCAAGTGCATTGTAATCCATTTCAAGTATTCAATAAAGATAGTATTTTGTGTGCCTATCAAATGTGTTCAAACTTTGATTCTCTGCATTTTAAATTCTATGCTTATATATATATATATATATATATATATATATATATATATATATATCTTGTCTATTTTGTGTTTTGTGCAGGTATTATGCCTTGTGCAAGCGCAATTTAGGCTTGCACGGTGTAGAAGCATGAAATATGCTGGGGAATTGTCTGCGTATTTTACAGTCAAAATCCTCAACATACATAAAGTCCCTCCCTGCGTAAAACAGAGTTTCAAGGTTGTTTGGCATAAAATAGGGCTTCAGAGCTGTCTGCGTAAAACATAGCTTCAAGATTGTTTGGCATAAAATAGGACTTCAAAGCTGTCCGCGTAAAATAGAGCTTCAAGGTTGTTTGGCGTAAAATAGGGCTTCAAAGCTGTCCGCATAAAGCAGAGCTTCAAGACTGTTATGCGTAAAAGGTTGCTATACCTTCCTGCATAAAGTTTAAAATACGTTATTTTTAATGCAATGTAAAGTTGTACGAGGAACTCTTCGTATTCCTCGGATGAATTTGTCAGTCAAATCAGTAAACCTGACATTTGACAAAAGTACTGCACGATGATCGAAAGAACGGCTATGATGATGATTTTGCACAGAGACCCAGGTTGTCATCTTGTGACTTGGATGATTTTGTACACTTCCCAAAAGGTCTTGGACGGTGTCACACCCATTTCCCGGACCACGATGAACATCATCAATCTACCTCCAGCTAGGGGTCAAAATCATGACCTGGTACCCCTAACCACCCGGCAGGGTGAGATTATGTGGGTTCATCCGGATTTGGTATCAGAGCTCGAGGAGAAGACTAAAGCTACTAGGGCTACGTCTAGAAAGAGCTCCAAATACAAACCATGCCATATGGTCGCAACTTCTTCGCTATCAGACGAAGACGAGGTATTTGCTGCAACCCGTTCAGGAAAAGCCTACCTCAACGACTACGGAGCAAGTCAGGAAGATGCACCGGTGGATGCTTCAGCTGCCAAACCTTCAGGACCAGACCCCGTCGTACCAGATGCCGGTCCTTCAAAACCAACTCCGGCGGACAAGGGAAAATAAAGAGAAGTGCGCTTTGATAAACCTGTGAAAAATATTCCAAACAAAGGTTTAGAGAAGCCATACAACTTTGACATACTGGCCCAACTGGCTAATACACCAGCCAGACTGTCCATCTTCGAGCTACTCAGGCTCTCCCAAGACACTCGTCTAGCCCTGAGTGAAGCACTGATGCAGGCGGAGGTATGCTTGACCCAGCTCAAGTCCCCCGACGAAGAACCAGTAGCATGTCCTCAATGCCACAGTGTAATGGAAGTGGTCCCAAATATCACTTTCACTCAAGACGATATGTTGTTAAAACATAACAGGCATGATAGGCCCCTCTATTATACCGGGTATGTCGGTTCCATGGAGGTCGATCGGATTCACATAGATCCGGGATCGTCGATCAGCATCATCCCTCACAGTCTGCTCAGGCCGCTGAGGATTCCTACCATCGAATTGGCTTACACCTCCACTACAATCGTGGGTTTCAACGCCGGAAGAAGTAAGCCGTTGGGGAAAATTCGCCTGAGGATACAGATTGGCAACCTCAGATCGGTGGCCACGTGTTATGTCATCGATTCAGAGGTGTCCTACAATATTTTGCTGGGAAGATCGTGGATCCACGACCACAATATCGTCCCCTCAACTCTACATCAATGTCTCAAATATGTAGACCCCCAAGGAACGGTACAAACGGAGGTTGCTGACCTAAACCCGTTTAAAGGAGTAGAATCCTACTATTCCGATGCCGTGTTGTACTCTCAAGACTACACGGAAGAAGTGTCAGGCGAGGCAGGGAAGGAATTCCACCGGGAGCCAGAAGAACCCTCTGCCGCACTACCGCTGTCAATCAGAGTGAAAGGACGAACCACTCGTCCAAAAGCCATGGAGCCTATGGCTATTTACCTGAACAAAACTAGGTCAGGAAAAGGGAGTTATCCTCTAGTGGTCACTTTGAACCAGAAGCCTCCACCCTTGGTCATCAACCTCCGGTGCAACGGGCAGCCGACCGATGTAAATACAACCAGGAACGGAGTTCCAGATGATAATAAACATCCTCTTTTCCAGTACGTTAACGCTCAAAATTCCAAATCAGGAATCCACTTCCCGTGACGAGGTAGAACCCATAGCACAAAAATTCTTGGAAGTCATGAACTCCTACCATTCATATGTTTGGGAAGTAGCGTCATCATCCAACGTCGTCATGACATATGGACCACATGAGGATTCTATCTTCATTATCCCGCCTACCTGCACCAGCCCGATCCTAAGCTACAGGATCGTATCAGGAGAATGGGCTATTACTGGCCCACTATGATCACGGACGCGATCAACTATGCAAGACAATGCAGAGCCTGTCAGGTTCATGCAGACTTCATACACCAACCGTCTGAATATCTACATCCTACGGTTGCGTCCTGGCCTTTCGAAGCATGGGGTATGGATATCATTGGTCATATTCACCCGTCTTCTTCCAGAGGTCACCGGTTCATACTGGCCATCACGGATTACTTCTCCAAATGGGCAGAGGCGATCCCTCTTGCTGAGGTAAAGACATCTAATATAATCAGCTTCGTCAAGCATCACGTCATTTATCGCTTTGGGATTCCCCGAAGGATAATCCATGACAATGGACCTCAGTTCATCAGCCAAGCGTTTCATCGATTATGCGATAAAAATCGGATACATAATATTGCCTCTACGGCATATTATCCAGCTGCTAATGGTTTGGCGGAAGCTTTCAACAAAACCATTATCAAACTCTTGAAGAAGTTTGTCTCTTCAAACAAAAGAGATTGGGATGAGAAGCTGGGCGAATGTCTCTGGGCGTACTGCACAACGGTACGAACACCAACAGGTTGTACCCTATTTTTACTGGTCTACGGGAGCGAAGCAGTTCTCCCCATTGAAATCCAGATCCCGTCACTCAGGATAGCCGTGACTAATGAGCTGACTCAAGAAAAGAATGACCTATTAAGGCTTCAAGAGCTAGAGGGATTAGACGAGAAATGCCTCCAAGCTCAACAGCGCATCGCGCTTACCAACCACGCATTTCTGGAGCTTTTAATCATAAAGTAAAGGAAAGAGTGTTCAAAGTCGGCGAGCTAGTTTTAGCCGTAAGAAGGCCGATGATTCTTACTCACAGGAGTAAAGGGAAATTTCAGCCCAAGTGGGAAGGCCCTTATGTGATCGAGACAACGTTCTCGAACGGCGCTTACAGGTTAGCCCAGCCTAATGGAGACCTGTTCATGGCTCCTATCAACGATAAATTCCTGAAGAGGTACTATGCTTAAACCTCCTCTACTCAAGTGGAATATAGCGAGAATCTCAATTCTGACAAAACTACTTCCAAAACGAAACTAGTTAGGTCATATTCTATCATGTCCGTATGACCTCTGAATAGGTATGTCCTGCTAAAAGTTTATCGAGAGTCTATCACGTCCATACTACCTCTGATATCACTCTCGCCCAAACCTGTCATTTACATTCCAAAATAATGGGTCCACAAAGTCAGAAAAGATTCGCTTTATTTATTCCCGAAAAGAGCAGAATTACATCGGGGAAGCAAAAAGAAGAAAGGGTACATCATTGTGGGGGAGCGGTCAGATCGTGAATCAGCTTTGCCAGTGCAGCTACCCTCTCGTCCCTGGAAACCAAGGCATCAGCGCGGGCCTGTTCCAGCCGTGCCTCGGGATTGTTCATAAAGGACAGTTCGGCCTTTGCCCTAAGAGAGCCAGCTCGGGCAGCTTCTGCACGCTCCAGATCCCGTCATGTTGTGCTCAGTCGACCAGTCGCTACATCTAGACCTGCCAACGACTGAGAAGCCCACTCCTCTGCCTGAGCGAGTTTTTCCTTTAACTTGCGGGCCCTCGCTACATTCCCTTCATGCTCGGATTGGCACTTCGTCTGAAGAGCAAGAGCCTCCTCCACGACAGCTTTTTTTTTATCCATCTCCAGCTTATGTGCTTTGATGGAGTTATCTAGGCTCTCCAGCTGTTTGGTAAGCCGCACAGTTATGAAGTCGTATCTGGCCTGGACCTCAGCTTCAAAACTGCCCCGGGTCAGCTGCAAGTATTCGTTAATGGGTTGCTCCAACCCATTAACCATCGCCTCCAGGGCGGCAGCTACCCCAGAATCGCCGAACTCCCTGACCGCCCCAATCAAAAACTGGGAAGCCTTCTTCAGACGCTCAAAATCCAGATTCTTCGCCAACACCATTGATATCAGCATTTTCAAACTGGTGTAAAAGAGGCTGGTATACAGCTCAGTCAGCGCAACCAGATCTGGTTGAACGCCAGGAGTGGCCGCAATATTGGCGAGTTCCCCTCCAGGAATGATTGCAGACGAGGTGGCCACAGCCGCCGCCTCGACGGGTAGTACGACCGAAGAAGGTACTCGCAAGAGGCGAGGTCACGATAACGGGTTCGTCCTCCTCTTGAGGTGACGAAACTACTCCGGGCGAGCTGGCCCCCGAAGGTATTTCCTCCTCGAAGTTGAACGCCTCCGTATCATCGCCAGGAGCCCGAGCAGAGCCAGAAGGCGCTTCAACGCTATACTTCCCGTGGACGCCATCCCCTGAGAAGAGGACAAGAAAGTTGATATTAATATGATAGTAATCTTTCTAAGAGGAGACATAAAGATGACCTTTACCCATAGCCAACGGTATATATGTCGCGTCTGTAGCCGATGTAGCTATATCATGCCTTAATGACGCGATACGAACTGTCATACCTGGAGAAGGAGGTGGGCCAACCGACATCGCCAGGAGCTCTACCAAGCCTTCACCAAGACGCAACCGAGGTTCGTCAGCTGGAATCTCGCTAGTCATGCTCACAGACGCGGCAGGAGTTTCATTTATTGCTGGTCTAGGGAAAGATTCTCCCATTTGCCTCGGCCATGCAGGCAATTTTATTCCACTACCGGAGGCAGTGGCAGCAACGACAGCCTCAAGAGGGAGTTCTCCGGCACCACCAGCCGAAACTGAGGGTCCCTCTCCAAAAGGCGGGAAACCTCCAATCAAAGAGACATCCCCAACAGGAGAGACATCAGGTTCCTCTCTAGGAGCCTCGATGCCAGGAATCCGGAGAGAACGAGCAACCGTCTTCTTCTTCCTCTTGCGAGGGAAAGTCTGCTTCGAGGCAGGAGCCCTTCGCTTCCCGGAGACTACCAAAACCCCTGCAGGCGGAGGCACTTCACACCTCGGCACCGACAGCGGGGCTCATCCGGAGTGACGGACCCCTCACCCTCGTTGGACGAAACCGAGGGGACTTCGACTCTTCCCCCAGACTTGGGAGAAGGCACCCTAAAGCTTCCACGTATGTCAAAATCGCGATGGAAGGTGTTGATTGCCACGTAGAACTGGGCATAAGAAATGGAGGATGCGCAGCTCCGTGGAGAGTATAACGACCGTCACGATAAAGATTGCTCCCGTGCAGCCCATGATAAAATACAGCCATCCTCTGGCTCCATCATGAGTCCGCCCCTGGACCAGAAGCTGGTGACGGCATTGCCCACGTGCAGCTGATCGTACCCAAACTGCCTGGCAAACCGACTGGGCAAGTAAGGCTCGAAGAAGCAATGATCTTCGCTTCTGTACAGCAAATGGGAGGGTCTGATGCAGACCAACCAATTAAAAGCTTCCGGAGAAAGATTGGTCTTCTCTCCACCTAAATCCTCAAGCCTAATCCCCGACTGATTGCGATGCACAGAGGGGACAGTGCAGAGGAGCTTCCAGCAATGACCGAGGCTCAGCACCAGCCGACAGTTTAAGACTGTGTTCACGTTCCAGAGGGAGTCCTTGTAGTTCAGCAAGAAACTACCCCCCGAACTGCTGCCAGGGCCGGGAGACATCACCCGGGGGTTGTGGAGAATTAACCATCCCATCAAGTACAGGTATGGTAACTCTACCCGGGGAAAGCTATCACGTCGATCTTCATCAACGAGCAGTCCATCAGTTATGGCCCTCAGGCCAGCCTGTATACGACATACCATGGCAGGGAGCAAGCCCAGTCTTGCCCCGAACACCAGACGAACGGCGGGCCATAGGATATTCTGGTGAATGCGGTCCGCGGACGCGATGCCGGGCACCACTACTCGACGCAGCCATAGGGAGAGAAAGCCCGCCAGCCGGGCTTCCTCAGATAAAGGCCTGCGACAGCGCCTCAAGTAACTATAGGCCTTGGTGCCTTCAGGGTACTTTCCTACCCCGTCATTGAGAATCTGATCTGGAGCTTTAGCCTCCTCCATAAGATCCTCGACAACCTGGGCACTGAGCACGCCCAAACAGTTCACAAGCTCATTCTTGCCCCCCGAAACTTTCTCTGACTTGACGGCCCTGGCCCGGTGGAAGAAGAGGTAGGACATCCACTTAGTGGTGTGAGCCAAATTAGAAGGCTCATTATAAAAAGCAGTGCACGCGAAGTAGTGGCACATCAGCTCCTGATACACCTCTATAACCCGAGGGTCCGAGTCCTCCAACTCCCGGTTGGTGGGAACATACTCTTCATATGGGGTGTCCCCCATCGGCAGTCTCGAGATCACTGCCATTTCGTGGAGGGCCAACCCCAACTCCCCCAGTGGAATGGCGAAGGTCCCGATGAGCGAAATGTATCGCTCTATCAGTGCCAGAAATAGGTTAGGGTTGGGAGGCAACCCAACACTCGTCGCACTCACAGCAACATATAGTCCGATGACCTCCAGCTCTCTCCAAAAATGTATCAAGGCCCAGTCAACTAGGCAAGTCCATCGAAGGTTTGTTGGGGTAATCCACCCATTGCACCGAGGATTCTCCTTAGGGTATACCCCCCTCGCACCATAAAGTCATTGCAGAAAGTCGACAATTGAACCGGTTGGATCACTGAATTGTCTTCACTCGGGACGCTGTCCGGGCACAGTCCCCTGAACAACGTCACGACGCCAGAGGGACGGCTGACAAACGACCCCTGGTCAGCTCCTTTCAGATGAAAGATCTTCCCCGGCTTGTCGTGAAGATCGGGAGTCAGCGTCCACGACATCCTCCTAGAATGTGTGGCATGGAAGATAGCCGAGATGGGATAATCACTCGGCATCGTGGGCAGATACAAGATCACACTCTCGGCAGGGAAAACCTAGGGTTCTCTCTTGGGTTTCGTCTGGGACTGTTTGTCAATCATGTCCCCAAAGAGAAAGGCCGGCTTGATGTACTGGTCCCCGTCTATGTACGTCAGGGGCTCTCCGTTAATTATGTTCAACAATGTCCGCTCGCCCTGAGCCGATATCAAGATCCCTCGTCCTTCGGGATACTGGGGTCCGGAGATAGGAAATGTCACGTGGGACAGATCCTCCAGATAGTTCGAATGCAGCATCCCGGCAGCGGAACCCATCACCTCGGCCAGTGGAGACTCATGCAAGTTAACTGCGAAAGTGCAAGAAAAATACGTCATTACAAATCTTGCAACATAAAGACCAAGAGACGACAGTCTGTGCTTTACGCCAAGACTGTACAAAATTTGGTCATTTTACGCCGGAAGTCACATCCAGAAGCGTAATTGGCGGTATACAGTCCGTACTTTACGACAGACTGCCAAAATTCTAGTTATTACGCTGGAGGTCCCATCCACAAGCGTAAAACTAAAACTTTATATAGTATACACCAAGTTTTCAGCAGTCAGAGCTTTTACGCTCAAAACTGCAAAAACATGGAGTTTTTATGCTGGCACATTAGAAATGTGGGCGTAAAAGATGAAAATGTCTCCGTGCGTCATCTTCCTCAAAGAGGCTATCAGCACAGAAGATGACCTAGAGCAGTCATGTTCAACGTGTGCGAAGGATTTTTCGTCGTTCTTTGTCATCCCAACGGCTATACCTCTAAGGCCGGGTGCGCTACTCGTCGGCAGGATGCTTCGCTCAGAAGGAAGTTCACCTTGCCCGACCGAAGACTCTCACGCCGGGGCAGAAGAACGAGAAGAAGAGCCTGTGCTCTTTCCCTTAGCGGGGGGGGGGGTTGTTTCGGTGCCATTTCTGAAAACTCGGAGTGCTCGGAGAAAGAACGAGGGGAAAAACTCAAACGATCGAAGGCTCTCTTTCGTAGAAGACGGATAAAAAGTTTTTTCTTTCAAAAGTTTAGGATATATATAGAGTTCGGGCCGACTCCTCGAACCCTCGGACGGGCTCCTCGAAACCCCAACCAAATCTCACAAATTAAATATTTGGTTATGATTGGGTACTACGTCAGCCCACTACTCTCAAAAGACGGACAGTCAGCAAATTCAAAGAGTTTTTCGTACAAAAACAGGTCAGCGGTTCCTATGCTAAGGAGCTTTCTACGCTCGACAGCAACAGATCTATGGTTTTATGCTCGCAAGCTATAAGTCTATGATTTTATGCCCGGATGCCTTTGTGCTCGGTAGCTTTTATGCTCAAGAGGCTACAAACCTACGACTTTACGCTCAGCAGATACCAAATCAATGATCTCACGCTCGGTGGCGTTTAGTTTACGCTCGGAGGCAACAGATCCGCAACCTTTACACTCGAAAGATTTCTTTTATTCACAGGCTACAAATCTACAGTTCTACGCTAAGGAGCTTTCTACGCTCGACAGCAACAGATCTACGGTTTTACGCTCGCAAGCTATCAGTCTATGGTTTTATGCCCGGATGCCTTTGTGCTCAGTAGCTTTTACGCTCGAGAGGCTACAAACCTACGACTTCACGCTCAGCAGCTATGAATCTACGATCTCACGCTCGGTGGCTTTCTACGCTCAATAGACTACAAACTCAGGATTTTCAGCTCATCTACACTACGGATCTCTGACTTTCCGCATGTCCGAACAGTTCTCAAGACGGTCGATTATCAGAGTTCACACAGAAGATACTCCTTCTTGAACTCAAAATATCCCAAGTACCCAAAGCATACAGAGTTCAAATATTGAGAAAATACTCTTCTCGGGTCAATTGGAGATTCATCCAGGCTCCTGTCCGAATATCTCGTCTATCAAAATGGCAAACTCAGCTCGACAACCATTCCTCGACCCTGTTCCAAGGGATTTTTCGAGAGGTCATTCTTGAAGACGAAGTCTGAACAAAAATTCTATTCATCAGAAGTAAAAACTCTACGCGGTTCCTCAGTCTTAGCAGCAAAACAGTTCTTCTAAATGTTCAAAATGCTCAACAGCGTTCTATAGACTATTCGCTATGCATAAAGGACAGGACCTAACACTCTTTTTATACAGAGTCAGCGTAAAGAATCAGACGTATCGAAGCTACACATATTAAGACTTCACAGCAACGTATGGCAAAACGATCATATGCGGAGAAGAAAGACGATCTTATTAAAATCAAAATCATGATTATATATGAGGAAAATCCTGTCTACAAGGGATTTTTTCTTCATTTTTCATGCTTACATCTGAGGGAAACTCCGTCGACAAGGGGGCTCCCTCATCATTGTCGAAAGATCGCACCGAGGAGCTGTTTTGACGGGTTCTCACGTTGGTGACGGTCTTCCTCTTCCTCGAAGAAGATGATCGGTGGCAGGAGGATACAAAACTGGGCATATAACCCATCCTCCAACAGAAGAAAAGCAGGGTAATTCTGCTTTCCTACAGACCACCACCACTCTAGCCGGTCTGTCTGCCTCTCGTCACCAGAGGTAACTAGAGAGGGCGCCACTTGCAAGCAGCGTGGTGAAATACGATTCTTCGTCTCTCCCGAAGAACCACCATATAAAGTTGCTGATTATCCCGAGCAAGGGAGGCTAAGATATCCTTCCACGATCCATCGTTGCAGTGGACATTTGCTCGAAGACGCCGTCTTTTTCGGCTCCTTACACGCTGGAAGAATATGATCTCCTTCTTCCTCAGATCGACCCAACGAACTCCGGCGATCATCTCTGCATGGTGATGGAAATGTGGGGAGAACAAGTTAACTCCCCCAGCCTTTTTATAGGGGAAATAGGTCACACCGGTACCCAATAAATCTGCCATAAAGTCAGCATCGACCATTTTAATGCCCCATTCAGAAACGTTTCGAGTTACGAGGAGCGGTTCATGCTTCATTCAAAGCGTTCCAAATTTCGAGGATTTGAAAGCTTTGAAGGGGGTCTTGTAGAAGCATGAAAAAATACGCCGGATGGCTATACGCAGCATATTGGTGCATAGCAGCGTAAGCAGAGGCCTTCAAAGCCACCAAGCGTGCAACAGAGCTTTTTTTGCTAAATCCAGCGTGAAGTATAAGCTCAAAGGACCATCCGTGTAAGGCAGTACGTCCAAGCCACTTCAGCGTAAACGGGGTGCTTCATCTCCTCCGGGGCGTAAAACTCATCCTCTTTCAGACGCAGCATTGAGGTGTATAAGAGACGCTTCATATTCTCCGAAGTGAACCTGTCAGACCGTGCAATGAAGATCCTGCAATGAACCTGATGTCTGGACTTCTGACAAAGGGATACGGCTCGACTACCCAGACGACGGCTATAATAATGGCACAGTACTGCGACCCAGGCTGTCATTTACCGCCATCCTCTTTGCATAAACTGCTTTTACAAAGCACGAAGGGATACACTGCCCTATTTTACACAGGCAGACACAAGCTGTTTACGTTCTACAGTAGACAAACCGCCTGCCACATCAAAAGCTGCACTCCATACGGGGTTCGAGGCACGTCTTTGCGTCCAATGCACAGAGCGATGATAGTTGCTCGAGGCACGTCTCTACGTCTAATGCACAGAGCAGTGATAGTTTCTCAAGGCACGTCTCTGTGACTGACGTGCAGAAGGGGTTGCAGACCTTTAAAAATATGCCTCCACATTTAATGTGCAGGATGGTGGCAAATCTCGGCATTTAATGCAAGAGATTTGATTATATCTTCAAAAGCCGTAATTCTGGCTAAAACGTCCACATCAGCACTCTGACACGGTACGCAGCGGCTTCTACGCCCATCCAGCGCCTGTGCTTACTTGGCCTCTATGACCGCTCAACTTCAACGCCTATTCGGCTTCTACGCCTGCTCGGCCTCTATGACCACTCGGCTTCTATGCCTGCTCAGCCTCTATGACCACTCGGCTTCTACGCCCGCTCGGCCTCTATGACCACTCAGCTTCTACGCCTATTCGGCTTCTACGCCGATTCGGCTTCTATGTCGGTTTGATAACTATTTGGCTTTTATGCCATGGTGACAGATATTTGGCTTCTATGCCAACCTCTTCTACACAATGGATACCTACCTACGTGGCTTCTACGCCGTGATCTTCGTAGCGATTATACGCATTTTGTTCCTTAGTTGGACCCGCGTCACACGCTCATTCAAAGGATCATCTATACGCAGGCATTGGTTATTTTAACCGTTGTGTAAAAGGGTGCTGTACTTTCCACTCCTTGGTTTCTACACCGACAGAGTGGTCATTGTCACTAAAATTCTATAAATAGAGACCTCTATCAATGAGGAACAAGGTGGACAAATTGGAAGGTCAGAAAATTGGTCAAGAAACCAATATCAGATCCAAGGTCAAGAGAGAAAGAGAGAGAGAGAGAGAGAGAAGAATCCGGAGCTCAGGCAAAGAGTAGGGATCGACGACTTTGGCATCGTGCATCCACCCTCTTCTGCAACCTTCGAAGCTGCTTCCTATCTTCTACGGCACTTCTTCAAAATCGTGTAGTTCAAGGGCTAAAGTGATCGACTGCAGATCAGACACCTATAGCAATCATCTACCCAGATTAAATAAATTGTACTCCCATATCCTCGTATAGGATCAAATTGTACAAGTTTGTTTGTAAACCAAAGAAGGCGGGTCTCGTATAAACCCTATCCTGAATACATTTTCATTCTTTCGTTTAATACCACAAACAGTCTTTAAAGCATCAAAGCCTAGATTCTTCTCTAGCACCATGGATATTAATTCTTTTAAAGTGAGGTAGAATATGCTAGTGTATTGTTCAACTAGCATAGCAAGGCTCGAATGGAATCTGGGAGTGGCTGCAATATCAGTAAATCTCCTTTCTGGAATGACTACAGAAAATGTTGCCACAGTCGTTGCTTCAATATATGGCGCAACAAAAGAAGAGACACCAACAACAATTGAAGTTGTTAGCATGCTCGACGAAGGTATATTTCCAATGATTGGAGGCACAGTTGAGGTGGTTGGTTCATCCACCTCTGATTCTATTTGAACAGCTGATGGCAGGATTATATCTGAGCAGCGGGATTATATCTGAGAATGTTGCAGATGAGGGATCAACGGTTTCAAGGTACACTTCTTCGACAGTGGTCATAGCCGTTTCAGTAGCTGGATCCGCAACGAAAGCATAGGTTATTTCAGCTCTGCCTTCCCCAGAAATGTCTTTACCTGAAAATAAGATAAGAGAAAGTTAATATCAATTTGATGTTAATTTTCCTAAAAAAAGCGTAAAGACAACATTTACCCATGGCCGATGGTATGTATATTGCGTCTGCAGCCTGTATAGCTAAATCATTTCTTAATGATGCTAAACAGGATATCATACCTGGAGAGGAGGGTACACCAACTGACGCTTGAGGGTCGTCATCCCATTCATCACCCAAATCTACTCGAGGTTCATCAGGTGGAATCTCGCTTAAAATATTCACAGATGAAGGAGGGGCTAGTCCCATTATTTGTCTTATAAGCGATGGTAAAGATATAGTGATTATTAGAGAGCTCAGCCTCGAAGGCGATAGAGAAGCATCACCAGTAACGGTGGTAGATGTAATTGCGGCAGCAGTCGTTGGCAAAGAATCTCTAGCACTTTCAGCTAAGACTGTGGAGGCTCCTTCTTTAAAAGACGAAGGACGATGAGGGGATATAGGATCTCTAATCACAGAATCATCCCTAACAGGGAAAACAATAGGTTCACTCCTGGAAGAGGCCCCCTTGGTGGAAGTCTTTTTAGGACCTTTAGTAGTTTACTTCTTCTTACGAGGGAAAGGCTCTTTCTAAGTAGAACCCTTTCGTTTATTAGAAATTATGAGAGGCTCTGCTGGTGGAGCTGTTACGCCTCTCGGTAATATCAATAAATAATTATCTGCCCCAGTAGTTTCATCGCTTTCATCAGAGGAGACATATGGTATCTTCTCTCTTCCAGTGGATTTATGGGAGGGCATTCTGAAACTTCCATATACATCAAAATTACGATGAAAAGTATTAATGGACACATAAAATTGTGCGTATGAATGAAAAATGCGCAATTCCATGGAGAGAGAAGTTGAGGGTACAACAAAGGTTGCTCTAGTACAACCCATGATGAAATAACGCCATCCTCTAGCTCCATCAATAAGCCCACCTTTGAATTTAAAGCTGGTGATGGGATTTCCCACGTGTAACTGATCATATCCGAATTGCCTGGCGAAACAGCTAGGCAGATAAGGTTCCAGGTAGTAGTGATCCTCACTTCTATACAGCAGTTGTGAAGGTCTAATACAGACTAACCAGTAAAATGCTTCAGAAGAAAGAATAGACTTCCCCTGACCTATATCATAAAATTTAGTCCCCTGCTGATTGATATGTACAGGGGGAACGATGCAAAAAAATTTCCAACTATGGACAAAGTTCAGTGCTAGTCGACAATCTATGACGCTAGTCACATTCCAAGAAGAATTCTTGTAATTCAACAGGAAGTTATTGCCCGAACCACTGGCAGATCCGGGAGACATCACTCTGGTGTTATGAAGGATTAACTATCCCATCAGATATAAGAATGGTAATTCCACTCTGGGATATCCTTCGCACTGAGTGTTATTGGCCAGCAGTCCATCAGTAATAGCCCTCAGGCCAGCTTGTATCTTGCATACCATGGCAGGGAGTAGGCCCAATCTTGCTCCAAATACCAAATGTACTGCGGCCCATAGGGTGTTACGATGAATACGATCTGCAGACGCAATGCCAAGCACCACCCATCGGCGTAACCAAATAGAAAGAAAGCCAGCCAGTTGAGCTTCTTTTGACAGAGGCTTTCGACAATGCCTCATATAAATGTAGGCTTTGGTCCCTACAGGATAACTATCTATATCTTTATTAAGAACACAATCTGGAGCTTCTGCATCTTCAATAAGGTCATCTATTGTGTTGGAATTAAGAATACTCAGAGGGTTCAAAGGTTTGTCTTTGCCATCTACAACTTTGTTCTGCTTGGCATTTCTAGCCTGATGAAGAAAAGATAAGATACCCATTTGTTAATATGAGTTAAATCAGAAGGCTCTCTATAAAAAGTGGTACATACAAGATAGTGGCTCATCAGTTCTTGGTATATAGCCACTACCCGAGGGTTGATATCCTTCAACTCTCTATTGGTGGGAACGTATTCTTCATAGGAAGTATCTCCCATTGGAAGTTTTGAGATATCTGCCATCTCATGAAGTGCTAGGCCCAACTCACCTATTGGAGTGGCGAAAGTCCCAGTAAATGAGTTATATTGCTCCATCAAAGCTAAGAATAAATTTCTGTTGATAGGCAGTCCAACACTAGTAGCACTGACAGCATCAAATAAGTTGATACTTTCTAGCTCCATTTGAAAGTGCTTTAGGGCCCATGCAGTTAATCTGGCCCATCGAAGATTGTGGGGGTTAAGCCATCCACTGGTGCGAGGGTTAACTTTGGGATATACTCCTCCCTGCCCCGTGAATTCATTGCAAAAACTTGCTATTTGAAATGGCTGGATCAAAGAAGAGTCTTTACTAGGGATGCTGCCTGGTAGTAAACCTCTGAAGGGCACAATAGGACCTGAGGGACTACTTACGAAGGATCCTCGGTTTAATCTTTTCTTATAGAAGATATTCCTTAACTGGCCATGAATATCAGGAGTCAGAATCCATGCCATCCTTCTGGAATGTATGGCATAGAA
Source organism: Iris macrosiphon (assembly GCA_036927795.1). Classification (NCBI taxonomy): domain Eukaryota; kingdom Viridiplantae; phylum Streptophyta; class Magnoliopsida; order Asparagales; family Iridaceae; genus Iris; species Iris macrosiphon. The sequence goes on from JAYESA010000007.1 coordinate 131,821,672, forward strand.
GAATACAGAAATGGGGTAGTCTCTGAATATCTTTGGTAGGTACATAACAGTGCCCTCAACAGAAAATACCCAGTCTTCCTTCTTGGGCTTTGTTTGGGATTGCTTATCAATAACATCTCCAAATAAGAAAGCTGGTTTCTTTTACTCGGTTCCATCTATGTATGTCAAGGATTCCCCGCTGATCATAGTTAGCAACATTCTTTCTCCTTGGGCCAAGATCAGAATTCTCCTTTCTTTAGGATACTCATTTCCAAAGATGGGGAAAGTTACATTGTACAAGTCCTCCAAGTAGTTGGAATTTAATATTCCAGCAGCAGAACCCATTACTTCAGCCAGAGGGGGGATCTGTAGGTCCACTACAAAAAAGCAAGAGAATAAGTCAGTTTTACGCTGGAATTTACTTTCAGTGCGTAAAACGCAAGGTGTTACATTTCTGCGTAAAATTAATGATGACCACAAGTTTACCCAGTATAGGATTTTTTTTTTCCCAAGAGTAAAAATCTTGCAGTATACGCCAAATTTAACAGTCTGAGTTTTTACGCCAGATTGCAAAATATGGAGTTTTACGCTGACACATTAAAATATGGGCGTATTGATAAAATAAATCATCTCTGTGCATCATCTTCCTCGAAGAGTACTCTTAGCACAAAAGATAACTTTGTGCATACACGTATAACGTGTACGAAAGATTTTTATTTCTCGAAGTTTTACCTGTGATGTCCGGTGCACAGCTAGACAGCGGAGCACATCGTTTAGGATGAGGCTCGCTTGGCCTAGTAGGAGTCGTTCGTGCTTGAGCAGATGAGCGAGATGATAAAGCGGCTTGCTTTCCTTTAGCGGTGGAGGTCTGTTTTCGTGCCATGGCAGAAAAGAAGGGTTTTTCAGAAAGAGATGAAGGGTTTTTCAGAAAGAGATAAAGGGTTTTTTCTCTCTCATGACCTAGGCCTACTTATAGAGTTCAAATGACTCTTCGAATCCTTAACCAAATCTGATTTATCGTAGTCAGTTATGATTTGGGACCACGTCAGCAGATAATTTGGAAAGGAAGACAGATAGTCATGCTGCATAAAGGATTACGCACATAGTAAAGATCCACGCGCAGAGCAATGATCTATGATTTTACGCTCAGATGCTATGGATCTATGATTTTACGTGCAAAACAAAAATCTTAAATTACGCGGGACAGATCAGTTAGCAGAATACACGTATATATTGATAATCTGAGTTTTACGCTCGAAAAAGCCAGTTATAAGAGTTTATGCATAAAATGCTCTTTTTTTAAGAATCAGTATTTTTTGATTCCATATTGTTTACAAACATTGCAAGGGCCTGAAATATGCAAATATCAGCGTTTGCAAACAGACGACGATTATTCAGTAACTTCTCTTCTTCTTCAGTCGAGAGGACTTCATCAGACGAAGGGCCAAGGAGTTCCCTAAAAATTTCTGTCTTCATTGGAGATGACTTTTCTTCCTTGGCCATTGGTAGTTCATTCAAAGTTTGGCCAGGATCTTTTACATCTAGTTCAGGGATAGCCTGTTCGGCGGATATTTCTTGCCTTCTCTCGAGAATCTTTCGAGAAGCCATTTTTGAAGATGATGTTCTGAACATATGTTCTTCGTATTTATAAAGAAGAAATGACGGTTCATAATTCTATGTGACTCCTCATCAAAAACAGCATGACGATTGGATTTTTATGACAATTTAATGCTAAAAAGTTGTTACGCATCTTCATTTATGCGTAAAAGTTGGAACGTGACTGGATGCATATTTATCAGAGTCTGTATAAAAATTACTCAAGCATGTTGAAGCTGCATATTACCAGACTTCCTCACAGCAATATGGCAAATTAATAGTGCGTAAAAGAAGATAAGTTTATTAATCATGATTACATATGATGGAAATCTATTTTACAAAGGATTTTTTATTAATATTCAAGATCACGATTACATATAACAGGAATCTATTACGCTAGGTTCTCGCCTAATGGAGATCTTTATTTCTTCTTCTACAATACTTCTTCAGCTCCTATACGTCGGGTGCCAAGAAAATGATCAATGAAGGGAGGATACAAAATTGGGAATGTGTAAATTATTCAAGCCCATCCTCCATACGTCATCGGAGGCCATGCTTAGAATTGTGATTAGGATTCAGACCCAACACAATATTGGAAGACACGGCCGAGCTGCACCCCAAGATCCAGCTTCATAATAGGGGAAAATACAGCTAACAATCTGTGTGGTCTAATGCGATCCTTCCTCTCTCTTTGACGAATTGCCATATAAAATCGCTGATTACCTCGAACAAAGGAAGCTATGATATCCCTCCATGGTCCATTATTGTAGAGAATATTTGCTCAAAGATGTCTCTTTTTACGGCTCCTTACATGCTGGAAGAGCATAATCTTCTTCTTTCTCAGTTCAGCCCAATGAATCTCAGCAGTCATCTTTGTGGTGAAGGAAGTATGAAAAATCAAGTTCATTTGCTTGCCCTTATATAGGCAGAAGAGAACATAAAAATCCCAACGACTTCTTAAATATAGCTGGAAAAAAAATTAGCCTTGAAGAACGAGTCAAATTTGACCATTTCATGCTTCATTCAAAGTATTTCAAATTACGAAGAATTTGGAAACTTTGAAGGGGGTCTTGTAGAAGCATAAAATATGCTGGGGAATTATCCGCGTATTTTACAGTCAAAATTCTCAACATACATGAAGTCCCTCCCTGCGTAAAACAAAGCTTCAAGGTTGTTTGGCGTAAAATAGGGCTTCAGAGCTGTTTGCGTAAAACAGAGCTTCAAGGTTGTTTGGCATAAAATAGGACTTCAAAGCTGTCCGCGTAAAACAAAGCTTCAAGGTTGTTTAGCGTAAAATAGGGCTTCAGAGCTGTCTGCATAAAATAGAACTTCAAAGTTGTTTGGCGTAAAATAGGGCTTTAGAGCTGTCTGCGTAAAACAGAGCTTCAAGGTTGTTTGGCGTAAAATAAGACTTCAAAGTTGTCCGCGTAAAGCAGAGCTTCAAGGCTGTTCTGCGTAAAAGGTTGCTATACCTTCCTGCGTAAAGTTTAAAATATATTATTTTTAATGCAGCATAAAGTTGTACGAGGAACTCTTCGTATTCCTCGAATAAATTTGTCAGTCAAATCAGTGAACCTGATATTTGATAAAAGTACTGCATGATTATCGAGAGAATAGTTGTGATGATAATTTTGCACAGAGACCCAGGTTGTCATTTTGTGACATATTTTTGATACAAGTCATTTTTTTGCATTCAAAGGAAGAAAAATAGAGACTTCTGAATACGCTGCCTATTCTACATTGACAAAAATAAGTTTTTACGCTCAAGACAAGACAAAATCAGACACTACGTCAAAAGTTATTTCTTGTACAGAGCTCGAGGCATATCTCTGCATTTTATGCACGAGATTGAGGCATATCTCTGCATTTAATGCACGAGATTTTATTCTATTTCAAAATTTGTCATGACTGGGAAAGCTAAGACTGTGACTAATACGCTCACATCACCATCCTTTCATTTTACGCCAACCGGGCTATTTTCAACTATAGGAGTACGTCGTATGCTATCTCCTCGAAATATGCCAACTCGGCTATATTTGCAAAGGTACGTTGATAAGGCTACTTAGCCCAGAATACGCTCAAGACCTCAGTCGTGAAGGATAATTGGCTATTTTATGCTGGTTATCTATTATTCATGAATCATTAAGTTTTACGCAGGGGCAGTTACCTACGTGGCTTGCATGCCATGATCTTCGAGAAGCAGTTATACGCGTTACCTTATAAAGGGATACGTGTCAGACGCAGATTTAGAAGATTATTGGAACATGGGTAGCAGTTGTCATAACCGCAGCGTAAAAGAGGCAATCTTCTTCACAGTTTGGCCTTTTACGCCAACAAGACAGTCATTTGGCTTTTACGTCAACCAGATAGTTATTTGATTAATCTCTATAAATAGAGACCCCTGGTCACAGGATAAGAGGGGGGAATTGGTTTTGGCTGACAACTTTGGCAACAAGAATTTGATCCTACTTGCAACTTTCCTTTGGCCGGCTTTTGCCTTCAGTTCAAAAAAAGTTTGAAGCTTCTTCTACAGTACTTCTTCATCATCGTGTAGTCCAAGGAACAAAGTGATCGACTGCAGATCAGACTTCCATAGCAATACTTCTCCAGAATTATTTTATTGTACTTAATATCCTCGTATAGGATTATTTATACTTTTCTCTTTTCTCGTTTGTAAGCAAAAGTTTCGTATAAACTTTGTTTATCCAAACACACGATATCACGCCCATGCGAGTACGATCGGTTCCGCAAGGCCCAAAGCAAGGACAATCGGCCCTTGTAGGATCGGGGCATGATAGAGTGGTATCAGAGCATGGCTTTACGTCATTGTCCTCTTCAAATATTATTTTCAAAAATGATATAAGTTTTCAAGCAATTTCAGAAGTTCCCGATTTTAAAAATATTTGTGAAACTATATAATTATTTTGTTGGTTTTATAAGTCCTGATTTTGAAGAGTATGAAAACCCAATGTCCTATACAATAAGTCTATAATATGTTATGTAACTAATGCAAGCTACTTTGTTTTTGTAGAGAAATAGCTAAGACCGACAACCAAGGGACATCGGGAGCATCTGGCTCGACCGATGACAAAGTTGATCGATTGATAGCCATGATGGAGAATCAACAGGAATGATTTGAGGCTCAGTAATAGCGGGCTGATGCTCTGGCCTTGGCACAATAGAAATAGCTTGACGCTTTGACTTAGATAGTAACAACACTAGGAGCAAACAATAGTGCATCGGGAACTGCACGACACTTGTGGCAGTCTCGTCCGCGCCTCGAGAAGTGGGCCTAGCAGAAGTTCTTAAGCCTCAACAGGCAGCCAGGAAATCTACCTTTAAGGGCACCAAGTTTCTGAAGTTGAACCCTCCAGACTATGAGGGCAGGACCGCACCGAATAAGGTGATGGACTGGATCACCAAGTTGGAGGGCCTGTTTGAGTTTGCTAAGGTACCTACGAACAAGAGGGTGGCATATGCAATCATGCAACTGTGGTTACAGGCACACGACTGGTGGCAGATCCAGAAGCAGGATCTTGCCACAAAGCACCCCAGTTTGATCGAAAAATCGACTGGAAGTTGGCCGAAAAACTGTTCGGAAACAGTTCAGAATTTCATTCCAAGTACCCATGTTCATGCCCAATTTACCACAAACTCGTTAATTATTTTCAAAATATAATTGAAGGGACTTCTTCACAATATACCCAAAAAATTTACTGTTCTTTTAGTTTTTATTAGTTTGCTTTAATGGTAAAATTATTCTTGTTCCAAAATGACCAAAAACTTATTTTTAAAATATCCAAATTCTCACGATACGCGATGTGTTCCGCCAAATAAGGCAACTTTATCATGTGTGAGTTACACCAAAAGGCATATATCGTCAACGCGGATGTGTGGGCTTTCGCGGAACTTGATTTGGATGTGCGTGCACCCCGGAATCCAAGCGTATCCGCCAAAAAGCCCCGTATCAGGCCTGTTCTAACACTCGTTATAAATTTATGTGTACTTGTCATTTCGCAACAAAACTTACGCCATCAAATTTGTAACACTACGCTGGTCCTGTGACCCAAGTTTGGTTCGATTCTGAGAACGTTGACGAAACATTATTTTGTGGGCCCCATAGTTCCACATGAGGGGCAATTTTGTGATCGGCTCATCGGAATCCAGTTTTGGACATTCCGTTGGATTCGTATCATTGTTTTGGACTCATAGACACTAAGTTTAACAAATTTGGAGAATTTTGTCTTAGGCACATTTTACGGTGCAAAGTAGGCCACATGTGGACCCCGCTTTGACCCAAAACTGTCAATTTTGTCCTTGTATCCAAATTGGACTTATGGGTAGTCAATCCTAGCTATTTCTAGTATTTTGAGAATATTGGTGATGTTTGTTTCAGCATCCGGAGGTGTACGTACAGATTTTACTTTTCCAGGAGCAGTTGACAGAGTTTAGAACCCAGGTTAGTGTACCTTGCTATGATGTATAACAGTTTTTTGCCTTTATTATATTATTTAGTTATTATAGTTATTTTATATGATTGATGTGTGTGTTTACCCTAGGACCGTGAGACATTTCTTAGCATCCAAACAAGATTCGGGTGTCGACGCCGTACGCGGAGTCGTGCAACGTCACTTAGAGAGTTAATTCCACTATCCTATTTTTACGTGCTTGCTTTACCAAGTACGCTATACCCTAGGACACTTGACACTATTTTATGTGATAAAATTTTGTTGAGTTATTCATGGTGATTCTGTATAGGCTTACAGGATTCGTGACCTGAGACATGCATATTATTATGACCCGTTGCACTAGCTAGAGGTCATGATCTTGCGTGTTATGGACATGAGACATCGTGGACATGAGACGTGAGTTTACATTGGGTGGGGAGAGTCTTCATCGTGCTCTGTACTTTATTATTAGTATTTATGTGTACTATTAACATACGAAAGTGTCCATTGGGATCTTTTGTGAGTACTTTATATATACATCTTCCTCCTGGTTCCCCCACACAAAGCCTTGAGTGTACTATTAGCATACGAAAGTGTCCATTGGGATCTTTCGTGAGTACTTTATACATACATCTTCCTCCTAGTTCCCCATACGGAGCTTTAAGTGTACTATTAGCATACGAATGTGTCCATTGGGATCTTTCGTGAGTACCAGCTCGGGGTACGATACCATACTCTCATTTGCATATCACATAGTTGGTTACAGTAGTTTACCCTTGAGTATATGGCATTATACTGTTTTAATTTTGGCATGTTGTTTCTTATACATTATACTGTTTTACTTTTGGCATGCTGTTTCTTGTACCTTGTTACGTCCCTCGGAGGACCTAGTCCCTTGCAAGTTTTTGCAGCATAGACAGTTACGGAGCCTTTAGAGTTGCTGATGGAGTTGCTTGTCTTGCAGGCATTGGTATCAGGTACTTATATCATATCTATCGGAGTTACGGTTATTTATTCACATTGTTTATTCATCTGCTGATGTAGCCTAGTTTTATAGACTCATATTTCTTTCTCGAGTCTATTCGAGTTTGTGTGTTACTGGGCGGCCGACTTTAGCACATGTAGCTCATTCTTGTATATTCTATTCATTGTGGATTGTGGCATAGATATTTATATTTACTTGATTATTTAGATAGTGACCATTATAATACAGCTTATACATATTCGGACCAAAGTCTGGTCGAATGCGTAGCTGACATATTATGTATTCCTAGTCCTACGTATTTTGGGACTGGGGCATGACAGTCGGGGTCACACCAAAGAATTTTGTCGTTACTTTAACTATGAGTGCTTAAGGTGTAGACAATAGGGTCACGAGATCAGAGATTGCCCAAACAAAAGGTCCGCACTACCGCACCGTAATCCCGCGCTCGCTCCATCTAATAGATAGACTGATCAGATGGTAAGGCCTAGTATTTATCAGCTAAATATTGAGTACAATACGAGCAGTCACAATATTGGTAAGTCTGATTCCTTTGACCTCTTGGTGCCATGGTTCTTGACTCCTTGATTCCTTACGTTTCGAGGATGAAACTTTTTATCGGTGGGGTATTATGTAGTGGCTTGCTTCCAGCGGTTCACTAACATAATGCCTACGACTTTAACTTGGTTGAAAACAGAGTAACGAGAAAACCTTACCATCCAATCGATCATGGAAGAAAAGCAATGAACCCTTCCAATTGATGGAACAACTTTTGTTGAAACGAGTACAAAAATTTTTGTTTGTTGTTTTTGCTGCTTGGATTTGTGTTGATTTACGTTTTCGTGTTGCTTTGATGGTTTGGTTTTCATAGTTCATTTTTCTCGCTTGCGCGTTCAATTCAAATCGTAAGAGAAAGATATCGAAGGATACTAACTATTAGCCATTAAATGATTTCTTGCAAAGTTTGTATTTAAGGAACGAAAAAAGAGTACAAATTTTTTTAAATAGAATTGTCTAAGTACAATATTTTGATCTGGTGTGTGACGATGGACAAAAAGCGTTGTGGCGGCTCTTTTACTCCATTGACGATCTGATGCAGGGTGAAGAAGCTAATGTTCTCTCTTTGCTCGTCTCCGTATGCTCTCTCTCTCTCTGTGTTGGTGACCCCTGCGTCTCCCATTTGGGCAGGCCACCCGGGTATTTATAGTCATCATTAGACACACATATATTGGGACGCATGGATGCTAGGGGGTGCCACGTGTGCCCCCTTAACAGGGTGCAGCTATAACTATGAGCAGGCCAGGCTGTCATATGGGCCCTTATTAGGATTTTTTATTACTGAAGATCTGGGTGTTCTTGTCCTTTGTGGGCATGACTTGGTCAGCTTGATACATGGTACGCACTTGGTTGGAGAGAATCACTCATGTTATAATAACAAGATTTGCTCTTCATGGAGTCTAAAACATATACGGCCAGAGACACATGGGATGCATTGAGTCTGGGATGCATGGGGCCAAAGACGCATGGAATGCATGGAGCTTGGAATGTATGGGGCCAGGGACGCATAAGATACATGGAGTCTAGGACCCATGGGACCGTATGGAGTCTGGGATGCATGGGGCCAGAGATGCATAGGACCGTATGGAGCTTGGGACACATGTGACCAAAGACGCATGGAATCGCAAAGAACCTGGGATGCATGGGGCTAGTTGTATTATACTCGTGGTGTTGCACATCCATCAAGAGTAAAGTTATGTGTTGACGTGAGACTTCTGTCGTTTAGTGTGTTCACGTCTTTTCAGGCAATCAGAAAATTCTCTTTGTCAGGATTCTATGTTCGGGATAATCTTGTTTCTAGGATGTCATATCAGGTCCATCTGCGGCCAAATCTGCTTCGGCTGATTAGGACGCATGAATGTCGCCTTATTGGGCTGTAGGGTGATTCTGCAACCTAATATCTTCTGAGTTTTCTTTGGGGTGCATGGTTATTGGACACAATGATGCATATTTTTTATGCTTCTATAGGACCCCCTTCAAAGTTTTCAAACTGCCAAGTTTGAAATACTTTGAATAAGAAGCATAAAGGAAAAGTACTTTGGTCGCATGGATATTGTGTCGCATGGACATTGGGACCGCTTGGTCGTGGGCCGCATGGATGAGTGCCTCCAGGCTGTCACTTCTGTATTTAATTGACAGATTTGTTTTAATTTGGAGCATATATCCTAATATTCTGACTTGCCTCTTCACACGGATCCCAAGCTGATGGTTATGAAGATAAGGCTGTCTCGAGAACCGAACTGTCCATCAAAGAGACTGACAGCTGGACCCGTGAACCGAGGGGGCTGCCATTATCTCTTTGGAAACTTATAAATATTAGTCTCGGGGGTGAGAGAAGTACTATTTTTCCTTACTGAGTTTTCCTCTTCCTTTATTTGTGACCCTTTCCCTGCTCCGATCACCTTCTTCGACCATCTTCCATGGCGCCCAAGGCTTCATCCTATGCTCTCACAAAGAAGATCGACAAGGGGAAGTGCCTGACTTTCGTGCCTGGCACCTAGGAGACTTCTTCCTCTTTTTATGAGGACGTTCAGACGCCTATCCCTGGTAAGATTTAGGGGGGAAAGGAGTACAGATGTCTGGACACTTTCTGTACGGTCTGCTGCATGATTAGAACATGTGCGGACCCGTTCCTATGACCATGCTGAATATTTTATATGCGGGTCTTACTTTAACCGCATGTGCTGGTCTTGACTCGACCACATGGAGGTCTTATTGTAACTCGGCCGCATGGAGGTTCGTGGCTACACCACATGTATTATATATGTTCCTTTATGTGCTCAAGTTTATTTTTGATGCGTATGTCATTCAAAGGGCTCTAACCGTCTTCTTATTTCTAGTTTTGTAGTGACTTTACCCGTGGCTCCGTCAGGGGAGGTGCTTGTGTGTCAGGCTTAGGCTGCACTGGGCGTAAGGTTCGACCACATAGTGGCAAATATCCAGGTCCAGATAAACAAGGGTCAATATGAGGCGAGAATGAAGTTAATATTGGACCAGTCTTCGTTCTTTCTGCTTAGCCAGTTGAACTCTAGGTTGATTGAGGGTTCGAAGGGCATTTCTTATTTGAAGTCCATCTTCCTGTTTAGGGATGCTCTCACTATCTCAGATGCCAAGGTAGTAAAGAAAAATAAGAGCTGGACCTTCTCCTCTGGCGGGATGAAGATATATATACCTACGATGGAGTACCACTTGCCTTTGTCGGCCATTAATATGGTGTCCCTCCCAAGGAAGATGTTGGGTACCCTGACCAGAGACCAAAAGGGAGCCCAAGTTGGCCGCATTAGTTTTAATTCTAAACTGAAGAGAGAAGCGGCGACTAAGGAATCATTTTCTTATTCTCTTCACGGGTTGGAATCTGACCCTTTCACGGATGAGATGGGGCCGAATGTTCTATCTATGGAGCTGACACTTTTCTGAACCAGCTCGCAGATAAGGGATCCTATCTAAAGGAAAAAATATGCTTGCTCAACTGGGTGCATCATTCATCTTCTTGGGTTAATTTGCCCCTGTGGGTGATAGGGAAGTATGAGCAGCCCATGAAAGAGGCCAACCTCTATTACGCCATAAGGGGTTCATGTTACGGTTTAGAGAAGAACCCGAAATTGTTCGTGGCTTTGACCGAGATGTACAACTGTCGCACCGGGACCTTCTTTACTCCTGGTGGGGAGATAGGACTTGCCCTCCATGAGATGTATGATGTTTCGCGGTTGCCCTGGGGCAGCGAGCCGTATAAAGAGTACACGCCTGATAATAAGGAATTCGAGGAGTTAACGAAACAACATTCAGGGTTTCTTGCAGTGTACCGAGAATTATTGTGCCATAATAGCCAATGCTAGCAAATTTTAAAGAAGAAGGACAGAAGGACAGAAGCACAGAAGGGACGTTACCCCCACACCAAGACCTGGATCCATTATCTTTTCAATATTGAAGCTTCGGGTTGGGTCATCGTTCGGAGCCCTCAAACTCTGAGTAGTATCGATGACCTAGTACGCGATACTAAGAGAACGACCACATCTGGTGAGGGGTTTGGTATCTCCGGTGATACCTTCATCTACTTCTACAAAGACACCCAGCCACTGTCTGATAAGGCTATGCTGGTTAGATTCTTGATGGTATGGCTGCGAACTTGTGTTGTCCCAGGGGACTCCGGGTCGATCGAGAGGGCTAGCCACAATCTCATCCTCTCCGCTGTGAAGTTAGTTTTTGGCCATCAGCTAGCTTTACTCCCAGTGATGATTTGTAGCATTTATCGCGGGCTCCATACTTTTATGAGCAAAGTGATGGCTCATTGAGGCCCTGGGGATTTCAACTGGGTTGAGATGCCTTGCCATTATCTAATAGGTTGGCTATTAATGCACTACTCGTCTTTGATGCATCCTGGAGTTGAGGGGACGATGACAAAAGCTGATGCTTTTATTCTCTAGTATGGTAGGATGCCCTGGGTTCATACTGAGGTTTCCGTCTGTCGGCATGCACTCGCTCGTGTAACGGACTTTTACTTCTTTGTCTTGTTCCCGAAGTTCACAGAGGATGAAGTGAATAGGGTTCAGTGTGATGGTGGTGTTGACCGTCAGGTTCTGTCCCCGAAGCTCCTTTGTTGGTTACTTTCTATCCGGCCTTCCCATCTGGTATACCGAAACCAGAACCTTGCCTTTTTGGAACCTTACCTGTCGAGTAGGTTTGCTCGTCAGTTTGGATATAGCTAGCTCATGTTGAGCAATCAAAGCCCATGTCTTAGTTGTGAAGGTAGCATTATTGATGGAGCCCGAGCTTGGAATTATTATTTTGCCACCAATACAGAGGTCTGGTTTAACCTGCCCGATGCTAAAGTCCCTGCACATATCCTCCATGTAGAGGATCTCTTTCATGTACCCTTGAATGTGCCTCCCCTTGGCTTTGACTGGGATACTAGATTCATCGCGGGTACTAGGATGAAGCCCCGATGCAGGGAGTCTAAGAAAGGTCGAGAAAAAGGCAAGGGGAAGGCTGTGCTTTTCAATTCTGACTCAACGATCGGGGAAGAGAATGCTTTCTATGACCTCTCGCCTGCAGTGAATTCTCCAATAAAGCACGGGGCCTCCCCGGTACGGAGCCCTTCATCCAAAAAGAGAAGACATGAACTATTCGTGGCTGCGAGGCTGTATTATAGGAAGCGGGTTGCTATCAAGGACCCTGTGCCGGCTGGGGACGAAGAAGAAGAAATATAACAAGATGATGAGGAGGTAAGACCCATGGCTCTGGTAGCTTCTAACCCAGAGCTTATCCCAGATGTTGAGGCGGTATTCATGTGACCTCTTAGTTTAATTCTTTCTGGTCCCCTCTATAAATATATTTCTTCTGGTTGTAGACACTAGAAGAGAGGGACCGACCCTAATTTTCTACGGTCGTTGAGGTTTCTTATGTGCAGCCAGATGAAGATATCGCTTCTCCTGGGTTCGAGGCCACGTAGACTATTCCCGAGGGCTCTGGTAGTTATGTCTCGGGGGATTTGCTGGTAGAACCGACCACCTCCACCATCTTGATAGATGACTTGGGTGATCCGGAGGAAGTTTGGACCACATTGGATGAGCGTCACGTCTCGTTGTCTTCTTCGGGTATGTTATTTCATAACTTTTCTAGAGAAGACATTTTTTGGCTTCAGCTTCGCATTCTCTAGGTAAAGCTAATTGTTGGTTGTTCTGGTTCTATAAACCCTACTTCTCCTCTGAAGATCGTGGATGTGACCGTGGAGGAAGGCATCACGAAAGAAGAGGGTAGTGAGCACGTTAAGGTGAGGTCTGGGTCCCTTCTTTACTTTTCTGGAGGCAAGGAACATCCCGTCGTGCCCCCTACTGAGGCTGTGATGGAGGAGGTTCATATTGTTACAGGCCCTTTTGGCATGGTGGCTGCTCCTCCAACTGTTGTCGCCGGAGGTTCTGGGCTGAAGCCTCTTTGGAAAGCGGGCTAGTAAGCCACCGCGATGAGGTCCTTGAGGTCGCTGGGTCACCATCTGAAGCTGCCGTGACTTAGTCTAGGGATAGTACACCGGTGGAAGCCGATGAGGTAAGGCACCCCGTTACTCTTGTCCCCAGTCTTGGTACTACTTCGATGTCCGTAGCCTAGCTGCCGGGTATCCAGGCACTTCGTGCGTCCATGAAAGATTGGATCGCCTACAGGACTGCTGGTTTATCCTCTACTGCTGCTTCGCCTTCGAGGTCTCTGAGCATCATTGTGCCTCCTGCTGCACCAGCGGCCTCTTCTTCAATCCCGCTGCCTCTGACTCTGGCTACATTGGAAGAGATCAACGAGAACGTCAAGCTCTCCATTCGAAGCTTCCATATAGTCTTGAAGCAAGGGATCAAGGGCATATTGGAGCGTAATAAATCTTTTGCCTGGGGAAGGTACTTTGCCGAGGGCCAGGTCCACTCTCTGAGGGGTATCCCTTGTTTCGAACAGATGGTCGACTTTCTGGACCATAAACTGGTGGAGGTAGAGAAATGCCTAACGGAGTTGTGGCAGTACCAGCACGCAGATATGGGAATCCTGATATCCCATCAGTATAACGTGTTCTCGAAGAAGGTGGCGACAGAGAAGGCCTTTTTTGCTTTATCTATGTAGTATTTGCAGCATGATCTCTGGAGTTTACAGAAGAAGCGTGACCGGCTGGACGATCTCAGAGAAGAGTGCCTCTTATAGCAAAAGGACCTGACTGAGAAAATTAGATAGCTCCAGGTCAAGCTTGACGCACAGGGGAATAGGCTGCGAGAGGCCCAGCAACAGGAGGCGGCTATCCGAACCGAAGTGAGCCAAGTATCACAAAATATGGGTGGTATTAAGGTTATGGTGCAACAGCTGGAAGACAGACATGAGTCCTATACCCACTATGAGGATCCTGAGGTTATGGCCCAAGATGTTCAACGTCGGGCCCAGGTGTGTCGGGATGGCCATATTGCCCGTCTCCATAAGTGGATAGCAGAGTTATGCTCCAACTCATAGCACCTGTAGTTCTTTTTTTGCTCTTTTGTGTCCTCATTTTGCCTTCGATCTTAGGATCTTGAAAATCCCCCGAATGTAGTTTTGCTTTCAATTGCTCTTCGTAGAAAGAAATAAAAGTCATTCCATTCGTTTGGAATTATTTGTGTGAATATTAGATATCGTACCAGAGGTAATATGGACGTAGTACAATATCATGGCCTATCTAGGATATTCCACTGGGGGAGTTAGGTGGGCCTATTATTTGTTACGCATGTTGAGTGCAAATAATAAGTTTAAAAATAATCCCTATCAGAGGTAATATAGATATGATAGATTTTGTGGACCCATTACTTCTTGCATACCTAAGTGCAAGTAATAGATTTGGAACAAGCCCTACCAGAGGTGATATGGACGTGAAAGATTTTGTAGACTTAACACAGCTGGCGTACCTTGGTAAGTACAAGTGATAAGTGGAGATGAAAACTGATATCAGAGGTAATATGGACATAATAATCGATAGCCAAAACCTGAAAGGTTTGCTCAAAGGTAATAGAGACATGGCAAACTCAGCCGGGGAGGAATGTTAGGACATTATTTCAGAGATAATATAGACGTGAACCAATGTCCGAAAAACTCACTGGGGAGTGATTTGGTGGGTGTGGTTTATCCGAGAATGAAGATAGACCTGAGGATTGTTCCACTGGGGAGACTAGAGTCTAACGAGACTGGTTTTTGGGTGGTCCAAGCGGGAGTATGCCGGTGGACCTGAGAACTGTTCCGCTGGAAAGACTTTGAGGATCCATTATCTGTTGCATATCTAGGACTCATGGATACAGATAATGGCTTATACATAAATTTATAAAGAAAGGAAAATATTGTACATAGGCACTCGCTGGGGAGGAAGAACCAAGAGTGTAAGGACAATACATCTTGATTGCCCGACTGGGGATAAGGGGAGTTCAATGTTGTTCGACCCACATCTCCCATTGTGCGTCTAGGCGTTGGGTCCACGGTTCTACTTCAGAGAGTTCTAGTGGATCCTTGTTGTCTTCCTCAGGGTCTGCTGACACCATGTTAGAAGACAATAATTGCTTGAGCATCTCCCTGATATTGACGTCGGAGTCCCAAGAGAAATATTTTGAAGAGTAAGAGTGTAACTCATCTTCTTTATCCGAGCCTTTGGGGGTTGTGGGAGGCGTAACGTACCCTAAGTCATGCTTGGTCTTATGGTAGCAATCCTCGGATTTGCCTGCTGGAGCGGTGAGGCGCAAGGGCAGTCGTCGACCTTTACCATAATTCAGACCTCGTTTGCTTTTAAGATCATAACCCATCTTCTAGATGAGTTATTTGGCTTGACCATTGAACCGGTAGAGTTGTATTTTGCTGGTATCAGGTTCTGGCTCTTGTTCCTCTGGGATGAATCCCATGGGGCGTTCAACCCTGCCGAAGACGATGGATTTGTCTCCCCTCCTTTTTGCAGGGACCGTAAAGTAGTAACCTTGGCTAGGGACGATCTAGTTTACCGCACATGTAGTAGTCACCTGTGTCTGCAGGCGCAGGCCTAGACCGTGCTCCATGGAATACAGTATGCTTATGTGTACAACTTCAGGGTAGTTCGAAGATAGCCCTTTATTCATCAAATAAGGTATCTTTTCTCCAGGAATTACATCGTCCAGAGAAGGGACGTTTGCGTAAGCAACTACGTACTCCTCCATCTTGTCCTTTCTGAGATCTACTCCCAGTGTGATCGACGACTTTGGAGGTTTTCGATGCAGCTTTACTACCAGAGGCTCGGACGTTGTAGGAGACGGCGGAGCATCCTTCGGAGGTTGACTCGGCCTGTGAAGGCGAACGACCAGAGGTTCAGATATGGTGGATGGTGTCGGGCCTCCCTTCCGCGATCGATCCATCCTACGAAGGCAAACGACCAAAGGTTTGGGTGACTTCCTGTATAGTTTTATGACTAGGGAGAGGTTGTAGTGGGAGTGCTTGCCTTTAGACAGACTCTCAAGGGCTTTTCTGGTGTTGTCTCAGCCTCTACCTCATCATCTGCGTCATTGCCACCTTCATCTTGGTAGACCTGTTTGTAAAGGATCAAATCGGAGTAATAGGTTTTGATTCCTTTGAATGGATCAATATCAGCAAACTCTGTTTTGACTGTGTCGTATTCGTCGACGTATTTCAGGCACAGGTGCAGGGTCAATGGCACGATCATATATTCATGTATCCTTGGGCGTCCGAGCAAGATATTGTAGGATACATCTACGTCAATGATGTAGCAAGTGACCTCTATTTTTAAGTCATCGATCTAGCATTTTAGACGAATCTTGCCTAGAGGGTAGCTCCTGCCTGCGATGGTGATAGTAGTATTGGTGGCTGCGAGGTAATACATCAGAATGCCAAGGGTTTAAAGCAGACTCCACAGGATAATGCTGATTGACGAATCGGGATCTATGTGCATATGGTACACCTTGATGGCACCAATGTACCCTGTATAATACAGGGGGCGATCGTTCCGGTTATTCTTTAGCAGCATGTACTATTACAAGAATGTAATATTGGGTATCGCCTCCATTATATTGTTGCAGTGGGGTCATACGGCGGGATCATCAGCTGGCGGCTTGAACTGCACCAAGTAGGTGTCAGTATTTTGTAATTCCTCGCTAAGAGCAGCCCGAGTGTCTTTGAAGAGTCAAAGAAGCTCGAATAGAGACAACTTTGCTGGAATATTGGTGAGCTGGGCCAATATGTCGAAGTTGTAGGGATTTTTCAGCCCCTGGGCTGTGTCTTTACTCAGAGGTTTGTCGAAGCGAGTATCTTTCTGCTTGGACTTATCCGCTGGAGAAGGCTGGGATGGACCCAGATCATAGGAGGTCGACATGATAGTCGAAAGTACACCATTGTCAGGGGTATTGTACTCTCACTGGTACGTCAAGCCTGACCTCGTTGCTTTTGCTATAGCTTCCTCAGATGGGAGGGAAACCATGTTGCAGGCTTGGACTTCTTGCCCTTAGACTTGGTGGCCGAAGGTGTTATCTACTGCATCAATTCTGGAGCAAGATCGAGGTGAACACACATGAACTCCCCACGTGGCATGGTGAGAGGTATCATCCTGGCCTTTTGGTCACCAGCTGGCAGAAGATTGATGACCTCCATCATTGCCCGAGGAATTACGATTACCCCGTCCTGGGCTTTTGTCGCCTGGAAGTTGCCGAACTGGAGCGTTATCATCTTAGCGACAACCGTCTTTCATCGATATCCAAGGTGAGGGCCTTGGTGTCGAGCAAAAGCTAGATGTACCACTTCAGTGTATAGCAGTCTCGAGTCACATGATGGACGTAATGATGGTAATGGTAGTACTTTGGATTATTCTCCTCGGCTGTCTCAACAGGGCATTTGACGACGGGGAGCCGAAGCTTACCACCCTTCATCAATACGTCAAAGGTGGGTATGACTTCATCATCTTCAAAGAAGTAGGTCTCCTTGGGCTTTGGAACCTCAGCCGACTTTTGCTCAGGCTTCTTGGTTAAGTTGGCCACTAAGGCATGCTTCCATTTTTTCGTTGTAGCTGCTATTGCTGTTGTTGTTGTTTGGACATTTCCCCTATCATCGGTGACAGGGATCTGTATTACCAAGAGCCGGGCGTTATTGACCTTCTTTTCAGCCCTGACAAAGCTTATAATGAATGATGTCCAGTCTTTAAACTGATCGTCACCCATCCAGAGGCTGACTGCTGGAAGTAAGTTTCTGTGACACATGTCCATCAGTGTCGACTCGGGATTGCCTGGGGGCAACCTCAGCACTGCTTGTCAAAAATTCTCGATATAATTTTGGGCGAGTTCCCTTTTTCCTTGGGTAACATCCATCAGGGAGGACATCGTTATATCGCTTCCTCTGTCATAGAATCTTTTGAGAAAACTCTTGAGGTCATCAAACAACGAGATACAATTATCTTGTAGACTGCAAAACTAGTCGAATGCTACCCCGAATAATGACCCCACAAAGAGCTTGGTGAGGAGTGCGTCACTGTGAGGTAGGTACCCTATAGAAGTCTCAAAATAACTCATGTATTAATGGGAGGAGGTTTTTTTGTCGAATGGGTTCAAGTTGAAGGGCTTGTACTTGGGCGGGTACGACACATCCCTTCATTCGCGGGAGTATGTTTGTCGTATCCCGAGCTCGCGCAGTGAGTCCCGGCTACCCATAGAATCTAGGCAAGCCCAGAGTTCCCGAACTTCTCTCCTTGCTTCTCTGGCTTCGTCTCCGACGGAAGGGGCAGATAAGCTAGGCATAGGGTGATTACCGCCTTTTGGCAGAACGGTTACGTCGGAGTCCGAGTTGGTCCCAGTGTCCAAGCATGCTTGTCCAAAAGCCCTTCCTGGTTGGGAATCCGCACCCGGTTTAGGGCACGAGTGCGTGGGTACGTCCAGCCTACGCCGCAGCATCGGCGGTAGAACGCTGTCTAGGTCAAGTACTATCTAAATAATCTCACACTAGTATCCAACTCCATAAGGAGACACGGATAACACTATAAAGATGAACAACATACTCAATCACAATTACAGCACGATAAGAATTTGGAGAACAAAAGAGTACAACACAAGACTAATGATAAAACAATCATACCTGTAATCAGGAACAACCAATCTCCAAGTATCATAACAAGTCCACTAAGGTCACAGTCTGGAAAAATATTTTCCAGTCAGGAAGGAGCAAAGTACATCTCTAAATAGCAGTTCTATATAAATGACATAAACTATGTAGCAGTTCTAGATGGAAACATACCAGATGCATGTATAAGTACGAGAAATGTACAAGAAAAGAAATATACTGGAAATACTGTAAGTAAATGCAGGAAGAAAAAACAATATGTCCATGAGCAAGAAACCTATGACTAAGTGTGTGAGTACTAGCTTTAACATGTGATCGGCTTGGGACTAGTAAACTCATTACATGGGTTAGTAGGGCTAACCGATGTAACAGTGAGGAGGCATGTAAACTCATTACATGGGTTAGTAGGGCTAACCGATGTAACAGGGAGGAGACATGTAAATGGTCAGGCCGCACCCGACGTGAGATGTGGGGTGAGCTATGGTGCATATAAAGTTGGGTATGATCACATATCTACACTAAAGTACTCCCCAAACCCCCGACTGGTATAGTAGATCCAATCATGGTACGCTATGGCACAGGATTCCCTAGGAAGGTAGCAAATCTCCCCGGAAATTAGTGTCTGTACATGCACAAGATATCAAGGAAACAAGTCTCGTACAAGCTACACCATGAATGAGGAATAACATCTCATGACGAGATCCGTGTATACCAATCCGTGTAACCATCGTGTCAAGATCATGGATATTTACACTAGATACAGTGAACATAGGAGATATCATAAATTAGAAACTAATCAGAGAATGTACTCGCCTTGGGTCCTTAGCTGGTAAAACCAATGTCCTGCCCCAGAGTATCGTCTGGAGGATCCAACAGTCCTAAAATATATCAAATACAACATTTACATCAGGTGCTACACTAACACATCACAAATATATGAACTCAGGGGCTCTATCAGGTATGGCACTAGTCAACTAGGGTCACCTAGTAATTTAACTATTAATCATATTATCAATAAATAATTTAATACATATATATATAGTTATTCCCAAGTATACAGAATAGGTATAACTGTATGTACATAAGTGGAAATATATTTTATTTATGTGAGAAATTATACATCACCCATACATATAGACTAGTATACATGTACCAAAATACGTATTAACTTATATTATATAGATATACATACATACCAAAATAATACTATACTATATACAGGTAATATACCAGAATATGTTTTACAAGTACATATATATCAATATAGTTTTTTATATATATATACTATATATATATATATACCAAAAATATGTTTATACATGTTTATATATATATAGGTACACATATTTATACCAAAATACAGTTATATATACATATACCAATATACATTTATTTATATTTAAATACTGAACATACCTTAATACTTAGTTTACCAATAAAACGTATATAATATAATATAAGTATCTATTAGTAATTTACAAAAATACGTATTTGTGTATATACACTAATAGTTGTATATAATATATATTTATACCAAAAATACATATTTGAATATATATATATCAATCAAATATATTTTATACATAATACATAACTAAATTATAAACAATAAAACTAATATGCATATATATATATATTACCAACTTATTATAGGAAATTACTAAATTAATATTTAATTAATAAACAAGTTACATAAATTTCCAAACTAATTACAAATTAACTAAACTAATTTAACTAAACAATTTAAATGTTATTAAACTAATTATATAATTTACTAGACTAATACATATTAATATAACCAATTTACATAACTAATTACATTAATTAAACTAATTATATAATTAACTAATTATATATACTAAACTAATGTTGTAATTTAATAAACTAATTGTTTAATAATTTAACTACTGATTAATTAATAATTACTAATTGATGAATTAATTAACTGATAAAAACTAACTGATTAAGATTAATTAACTGATTAATCAGACTAATTAACCAATCTAATTTTACTAACTAATCTAATATATACTAAACTGATTTTTTATAATTTAATTAAACTAATTGATTACTAATTAACCACTGATTAATAATTAACTAAACTAATTACATGAATTTAATTAACTAACTAATCATATTTAACTTAAACTAATTAAATGCATAACAAATTAACTAATACAAATTAATTATTCTAATTATCAATTACTAATCTAATATAATTAACAACTAATAAATCTTCTAATTAAAACTAACCATAACTAATTTAATTAACTCCTCCAGTACAAATCGAGAAAGGGAAGAGGGAAAGGGGCTTACGGCTGGGGTTTTCCGGCGAGGTCGGCCGGCCAGGGCGTCGGCGTCGGCGTTCGTGCTCGGCGGATCTGCTCGAGGCGTAGCGGCGGCTTCGAGGCGGTGCTCGGCTCGAGGGGAGGCGGCTCGGCGCTCGAGAATGGCTGCGTCTGGTCGAGGAGCGGCGGCTTTGACTCGGCGATGGCGGCTTCGAGGGCAGGGCGGCTTCGACGAGGGCTCGACGCGGTCTGGGCGTTCACCGGCGGCGGATCTTCTCGGTTCCAGGCGGCGCTCTGCCCGAGGGGCGGACGCTCTGTCCGAGGAAGCGGGCGCTCCGAGGCGACGGCGCTGGGTTCGAGGAGGCGGGTTCTTCGAGGCAGCGGCGGTCGACGACTCAGCGGCGGTGGCGGTCACCGGTCGAAGGTCGGCGGATCTCGACGGCGGGCGCTCTGATCAAGACGGCGGGCTCGGCGCTTCTCTGGAGCAGCGGTGCAGGCGGCCACCGGCGTTCGACGACGACGAGGAGGACTCCGTCGCCGGCGGCAGCGGGATCTGGGTTAGGGTTAGGTTCTGTGTCGGGGTTTGGGTACGTGTCCGGTCTGGACACGAGGGTTGCTATACTGTGGACGTGTCCGGGTCTGCCGGACACGGGGATGCTGTGTACAGTGGTGGATGTGGAGGTGGTGTCCGGGTGTGTCGGACACGGAAAAGCTGGTTGTAAACTGTAATAACTGGACACAGAAAATGAATGGATACGGTGGGACACCCGGGGTCGGACCCGAGGCCATCACGGCTGACACGGATGCTGGACACACGGACACGAGCACACAAAATGGTGATGGATTTGGCTTGTGGGAATTTGTGGAGGCTATCTAGAAATTTAGAGATTAGGGTTTCTTGGGAAATGTGAGAATGAGAACTTAAATAGGGAGAAGGGTGTGGGATAAAGGGTTGCGGGTTGGCCCAATAATGAATGGCCCAGAATTAAATAAAAAAAAAGGTTTCTCATGTGGGAAAAATAAGGGTGTGGGCTAGTTAATAGGAAATGGAAATTTGAAAAAATAAAAATAAAGATTATATTTTCAGAAATATTTTTTTTTTTTAGGAAAGCTAGCAAATTTCCAATTTGCTACTAATTAATACATTTTGCAAAATCTTAGAAAGTATGACATTTATTTTATTTACTATCCCAAAAATTTATTTTACTTTATGAACTAGTCTTTTAAATAACTATTTAGTTAAAACAATAATTTTATGATTCAAGCCAATAAATATTTGAAACTAGAAATATATATATTATTATTTATGTACTTATTTTATAAGAAAGCGACATTTTTGAAAAAATAATTTTTATACAAGATTTTTAAATTACCTTCTAAAATCAAACATCGTTCAAAATCAACTAAAAATTTCAAGGAGAAATATTTTATAAAACTCAATATATTAAAATGAATTAAAATCTAATTATTTTGGAAATTGGAAATCGGAGGTTACAAGTCTATCCACCTTAGAAAAATTTCGTCCTCGAAATTTTAGGGATGACTAGGATAGAAAAATTTGTTGTTCATAATGATGAATATATCATTGAAGAAAATATTTCTATAAGGAAAATATTTACCAAACAGAAGGAAACATGAAGAAAAAGAAAATATGGTTTAAGACAGGAATAACTTGAAGGAATCATGGCTCAGCTTTGAATCCTCTAGAAGGTTTCGATTTTGGGAAGTAGACACGATCACATAAAAACAGATAATTAGAATAATGCACGTTACCTTTTCAAAGTAACTAAACCAAGGAAGACCCAGTATAAAGAATGATATAGACATGAAAGTTATGGCTAATTCGAAAGATACGATCGACAATTTGATTTAAGAAACTTAAATACATCCTTCAGAATGTAATCAAGAGACAATCTTATCGCCTTTCTTAATTTCTAGGAAAAATAGTCTTTACTATCATCTGAAAATAATCCTTCCTTTTTATCCTCGTTCATTTTACTTCTCTTAATCTTGTGATTCATCATTAACTAACATTTATAAAAGTTCCAAATTCCACAACTTTATTAGATTAGATCTTAGAATTTCTGAATCAAAAGCCTTATCATCAAATTCGAGTTGTTTATCTTAACATCAACTATACCTCGATTATTTTCTTCGATTTCAAATGTTACTGTCATGGTCAAGATTTTAATTTAAATCACAACCTCAATATACCATGATCTTACCTTACGACCTTCAATTATATGATCCCATAATCAATTATATTATAATCTTCTTTACCATGAGCTTCATGTCACTCCATATTTCTTTATCCGTATGTATAATGGTTCCGAATTTTGAACTAATATATTATTTTTTTTTTTCATCCACTGAATTTATTATCCCAATGTAAAATTTTTTTTTTTTTTACTACTCAAATCCTCAATATTTTAATTGAATTACAGTCGTATCATAATCTCCTCAAATTTCTCAAATTTTTAATAATCAATTCAATCATATCAAGACCTCCTTAAAATTAATAAATCCTCAATTTTTTTGGCTCTGTGAATTTCTTAATTCTCCCTTTAAGTAAATGGTTGTCCTCGAATTTCAATCATACCTCGATTTTCATAAAATCAATGATCCATCAACTCCGTTATAACAACCCCTAAATTCTTTATTTAATTTAATGCTCATCCATAATTTAATCCTCTTGTCTCTTTTTGTCAGTCATAACCTCGTCATAGATCTTTGCTACGGTCAAAACCCTCAACAATCAAGTCTAAGAGAATTCTACCTACAACCATACAACATGCAACCTAAGGGAAATATGTATGATCATGGTGTCTTTTGTCATGGTATTGCAGTCTTTGTATCAGGGGTACTACTAACTACATTATAACAAGAACTCATGTATACAGCTACGGTACTAAGGTATCAATCAATCAGAAGACAACAAGAACATGAGGAAAGAAAAGAAAGAACCTGCTTAATATATACTTGCACTATCTTCTAACAAACACTTAACTCTAGGACACTAACAATTTCCTATTCATGTACACTGGTACCCATATCAACTAATCATATATTAATATTCATACCTCTCATCTACCAAAAATTAATCCTCAAAATAATCGTCAAGGTTTAACTTCCCGATCAACTTAAAATAAAATGAATATACCTCCTCAAAATTAGATACTTCACATCGAAATAAAATTTAATCACTTCTAAAATCTTTGTAGCCTTAACTATGTTTATTGAATCAAATTTAAATCCTCAATATTTTAACAACATAAAATCTCAACTCCTTAAAAATTCTGAAAATTTAAAATTCATTTCCACCCTTTTAATTTATAATTCCTCAATGTACATATCAGTGCTCACGGTCTCTGATACTCAAGGTGCACTCAATACCTATATTGTCTAGAACTGTGTACTAAATTTGTACTGCCCGAATCACTTGCACTATTACCTCCAATGATCAAGGTTACCATCAACTGTGTTTTCTTTCAAAATTTCAATTTATGTCAACTGGTATATCATCTAATTATCATCACACCGAGTGCTTACTGTTACTAGCACCATCTCCAATAATCCTTGATATAGAATCATCGGCACTCTTGGTATTATATCACTAGCTGCATTAATGGATTATCTCATCAGCTCATTAGACTCATGATCACCTGTATCCTCTATAACACTCATGTTTCTTTACTCTCATGGGTATGTGTATGGTTCCTCATCTCGATGGTTGTATATGTATTTCCTTCAATCCTTTAAAGCCTATTAAACTAATCCGTGATACGCTTCACAACTTCCATTACAAATCCTGATATTTCTCTACTTATGACATCTCATTAAATCCTTTATACATATACATTTCTTTACCTTTAACACTTCCGATATCAATCATCCAATTGGACATCATGCTCCATAATCCTTAACACAATTCCCGGATACTTAATTGTTTACATAGATCACTCAATTACATTATCATGATTATCCAGGATGGGTAATTGGCTCTGATACTAACTCTGAGAACTATCACTGATACTCTATACTCTCCTTAACTCTCAGTCTCTAATGACACCACTTCTAGAATCATTGGTACAAGGTACTATACTAAGGGCTAACTCTAGATTATAGCCTACTGCTCACATGTCCAACTAAGAAACACTTACAACTCACTAGCAACACAGTCAATACTAATACAAGACACAACAAAATTACAAGCCACTAATTATCATACTTAACAAGAAATCCTCAAGGAATAGGAGCCCAAAGACTGAATTGAGGACAGAAGGTATCTTTACTGCTAGTAAAGAAAGAAGTGGTGGAACAAAGTCCGGGAATAACAGAAATAGATAAGTCTTGAGATGATATTTTAAGAACCAATTTAGGATACAACCTGATAATCATACACGTCTGTCTGAAATCATGACACTCAGAATCCTTGCCACGCCAGTAAGCATAGATGCGATAAACGATAGGTTTCGTAACTAAGGTATGCACTCTATAATCATGTCGTCTAGAATCTTCGCCACGCCAACCGGTATGGCTGCGAAAGACTCTAAGCTTCATAACTATAGTATGTACATCCAAGTCAGGTCCCTACGTTCTCGTCACCACAGCTAATATGGCTGCGATAAATTCTAGGTTCCATAACCAAAGTAGACGTTTTACCTTCCTCACTGTCCTCATCAATATATGTCATCAGATGATACCATAAATCCTAGTCCGTAAAAATTCATCTCAATTTGAAATCAACTTAACAACGATACGAAGAATTAAAGTTAACAACTGGTCAACAAGAATCAAACTCAACAATGATACCAAGAATTTAATTTAATAGCTGCTCAATAAGAATCAAGTTCAGTGACAACAAGCGAGAGCGGACGGAAACAAGGAAAAGTTAAATTGGAAATTTTAACAAGATTCTCAAGGGGTCATCCCAGGAATCTCTCAAGAGTTTGTGATTGAGTATCCTCTCTCATCCTAGTATCCTATGTCCTATATTCTATAGCAGGTACGTAGTAGTACAACTAAGACGTCGCACTACCACGACATCGCACAACTTGCAAAGTCTGACCTGCATGGGCCACCACTAAAAACGTATCACGACCCGCACCCGGTTTAGGGCACGAGTGCGTGGGTACGTCCAGCCTAAGCCGCAGCATCGGCGGTAGAACGCTGTCTAGGTCAAGTACTATCTAAATAATCTCACACTAGTATCCAACTCCATAAGGAGACACGGATAACACTATAAAGATGAACAACATACTCAATCACAATTACAGCACGATAAGAATTTGGAGAACAAAAGAGTACAACACAAGACTAATGATAAAACAATCATACCTGTAATCAGGAACAACCAATCTCCAAGTATCATAACAAGTCCACTAAGGTCACAGTCTGGAAAAATATTTTCCAGTCAGGAAGGAGCAAAGTACATCTCTAAATAGCAGTTCTATATAAATGACATAAACTATGTAGCAGTTCTAGATGGAAACATACCAGATTCATGTATAAGTACGAGAAATGTACAAGAAAAGAAATATACTGGAAATACTGTAAGTAAATGCAGGAAGAAAAAACAATATGTCCATGAGCAAGAAACCTATGACTAAGTGTGTGAGTACTAGCTTTAACATGTGATCGGCTTGGGACTAGTAAACTCATTACATGGGTTAGTAGGGCTAACCGATGTAACAGTGAGGAGGCATGTAAACTCATTACATGGGTTAGTAGGGCTAACCGATGTAACAGGGAGGAGACATGTAAATGGTCAGGCCGCACCCGACGTGAGATGTGGGGTGAGCTATGGTGCATATAAAGTTGGGTATGATCACATATCTACACTAAAGTACTCCCCAAACCCCCGACTGGTATAGTAGATCCAATCATGGTACGCTATGGCACAGGATTCCCTAGGAAGGTAGCAAATCTCCCCGGGAATTAGTGTCTGTACATGCACAAGATATCAAGGAAACAAGTCTCGTACAAGCTACACCATGAATGAGGAATAACATCTCATGACGAGATCCGTGTATACCAATCCGTGTAACCATCGTGTCAAGATCATGGATATTTACACTAGATACAGTGAACATAGGAGATATCATAAATTAGAAACTAATCAGAGAATGTACTCGCCTTGGGTCCTTAGCTGGTAAAACCAATGTCCTGCCCCAGAGTATCGTCTGGAGGATCCAACAGTCCTAAAATATATCAAATACAACATTTACATCAGGTGCTACACTAACACATCACAAATATATGAACTCAGGGGCTCTATCAGGTATGGCACTAGTCAACTAGGGTCACCTAGTAATTTAACTATTAATCATATTATCAATAAATAATTTAATACATATATATATAGTTATTCCCAAGTATACAGAATAGGTATAACTGTATGTACATAAGTGGAAATATATTTTATTTATGTGAGAAATTATACATCACCCATACATATAGACTAGTATACATGTACCAAAATACGTATTAACTTATATTATATAGATATACATACATACCAAAATAATACTATACTATATACAGGTAATATACCAGAATATGTTTTACAAGTACATATATATCAATATAGTTTTTTATATATATATACTATATATATATATATACCAAAAATATGTTTATACATGTTTATATATATATAGGTACACATATTTATACCAAAATACAGTTATATATACATATACCAATATACATTTATTTATATTTAAATACTGAACATACCTTAATACTTAGTTTACCAATAAAACGTATATAATATAATATAAGTATCTATTAGTAATTTACAAAAATACGTATTTGTGTATATACACTAATAGTTGTATATAATATATATTTATACCAAAAATACATATTTGAATATATATATATCAATCAAATATATTTTATACATAATATATAACTAAATTATAAACAATAAAACTAATATGCATATATATATATATATTACCAACTTATTATAGGAAATTACTAAATTAATATTTAATTAATAAACAAGTTACATAAATTTCCAAACTAATTACAAATTAACTAAACTAATTTAACTAAACAATTTAAATGTTATTAAACTAATTATATAATTTACTAGACTAATACATATTAATATAACCAATTTACATAACTAATTACATTAATTAAACTAATTATATAATTAACTAATTATATATACTAAACTAATGTTGTAATTTAATAAACTAATTGTTTAATAATTTAACTACTGATTAATTAATAATTACTGATTGATGAATTAATTAACTGATAAAAACTAACTGATTAAGATTAATTAACTGATTAATCAGACTAATTAACCAATCTAATTTTACTAACTAATCTAATATATACTAAACTGATTTTTTATAATTTAATTAAACTAATTGATTACTAATTAACCACTGATTAATAATTAACTAAACTAATTACATGAATTTAATTAACTAACTAATCATATTTAACTTAAACTAATTAAATGCATAACAAATTAACTAATACAAATTAATTATTCTAATTATCAATTACTAATCTAATATAATTAACAACTAATAAATCTTCTAATTAAAACTAACCATAACTAATTTAATTAACTCCTCCAGTACAAATCGAGAAAGGGAAGAGGGAAAGGGGCTTACGGCTGGGGTTTTCCGGCGAGGTCGGCCGGCCAGGGCGTCGGCGTCGGCGTTCGTGCTCGGCGGATCTGCTCGAGGCGTAGCGGCGGCTTCGAGGCGGTGCTCGGCTCGAGGGGAGGCGGCTCGGCGCTCGAGAATGGCTGCGTCTGGTCGAGGAGCGGCGGCTTTGACTCGGCGATGGCGGCTTCGAGGGCAGGGCGGCTTCGACGAGGGCTCGACGCGGTCTGGGCGTTCACCGGCGGCGGATCTTCTCGGTTCCAGGCGGCGCTCTGCCCGAGGGGCGGACGCTCTGTCCGAGGAAGCGGGCGCTCCGAGGCGACGGCGCTGGGTTCGAGGAGGCGGGTTCTTCGAGGCAGCGGCGGTCGACGACTCAGCGGCGGTGGCGGTCACCGGTCGAAGGTCGGCGGATCTCGACGGCGGGCGCTCTGATCAAGACGGCGGGCTCGGCGCTTCTCTGGAGCAGCGGTGCAGGCGGCCACCGGCGTTCGACGACGACGAGGAGGACTTCGTCGCCGGCGGCAGCGGGATCTGGGTTAGGGTTAGGTTCTGTGTCGGGGTTTGGGTACGTGTCCGGTCTGGACACGAGGGTTGCTATATTGTGGACGTGTCCGGGTCTGCCGGACACGGGGATGCTGTGTACAGTGGTGGATGTGGAGGTGGTGTCCGGGTGTGCCGGACACGGAAAAGCTGGTTGTAAACTGTAATAACTGGACACAGAAAATGAATGGATACGGTGGGACACCCGGGGTCGGACCCGAGGCCATCACGGCTGACACGGATGCTGGACACACGGACACGAGCACACAAAATGGTGATGGATTTGGCTTGTGGGAATTTGTGGAGGCTATCTAGAAATTTGGAGATTAGGGTTTCTTGGGAAATGTGAGAATGAGAACTTAAATAGGGAGAAGGGTGTGGGATAAAGGGTTGCGGGTTGGCCCAATAATGAATGGCCCAGAATTAAATAAAAAAAAAGGTTTCTCATGTGGGAAAAATAAGGGTGTGGGCTAGTTAATAGGAAATGGAAATTTGAAAAAATAAAAATAAAGATTATATTTTCAGAAATATTTTTTTTTTTTAGGAAAGCTAGCAAATTTCCAATTTGCTACTAATTAATACATTTTGCAAAATCTTAGAAAGTATGACATTTATTTTATTTACTATCCCA
This sequence comes from Iris macrosiphon, assembly GCA_036927795.1. Classification (NCBI taxonomy): domain Eukaryota; kingdom Viridiplantae; phylum Streptophyta; class Magnoliopsida; order Asparagales; family Iridaceae; genus Iris; species Iris macrosiphon. The sequence continues at coordinate 131,851,392 of JAYESA010000007.1, forward strand.
AAAATTTATTTTACTTTATGAACTAGTCTTTTAAATAACTATTTAGTTAAAACAATAATTTTATGATTCAAGCCAATAAATATTTGAAACTAGAAATATATATATTATTATTTATGTACTTATTTTATAAGAAAGCGACATTTTTGAAAAAATGATTTTTATACAAGATTTTTAAATTACCTTCTAAAATCAAACATCGTTCAAAATCAACTAAAAATTTCAAGGAGAAATATTTTATAAAACTTAATATATTAAAATGAATTAAAATCTAATTATTTTGGAAATTGGAAATCGGAGGTTACAACGTTTGCTTTAATTTTTAGCATTACCTGAGTCAGGGCTAGCATTGATGAACTCACCGTCTATATCATGGCCTCAAGAGACTCGAGGCATTATCTAGGGCCTTCGTGATCGTCCCCTGCCATGTATATAGTCCTCAGATGGGGAGAGATAGATGGGATAATGGACAACTGTCACGCCCCAGTACTGGAATATAGAGACAGATATGTCCAGCTCCCCCATACAAGGTATAGAACGTCGTACAATGGTTACAACTTTAACTAGACAAGGGATTGCATACTACAAGCAAGTCACTTAGGGTCACATAGAACATCTATTGTCTCAATCAGTCAAAGAAGAATAGTAAAGATAGAATACATATGACAAGGAAGTAAGGCGTCCTAAACGCCCTGCCATAACATTCAAGAAACCAACTGTACAAAAATAAGAAGGCTGGCGTGTGACAAGAGTACACGAGCATGATCAGCTATAGTCTGATTAATTACAATCATGTAGGGAACTAAATATCCAGATTCACGGCTAATAAGTGTCGGTGGCTAACGCTCAAAATGAGTAAAATGTGAAATAACGAGCAGGGAAGAAGAAACCCACTCATTTCCCTCAGTGTCCATCTGCCTGGTGTACGCCGCTATTCAGGAAGAAGTATGCTTGATCTTCGGGTGTTGGCTCTAAACCTGGCCATGCAAAACCAGTAGAGTTAGACCCCAAATAGCAAGTACCACAAAGGAAGCACAAATACAGAAATAAAACCAGGTTATAAAATATATATATATATATATATATATATATATATATATATATATATATATATATATAGTCATGTCTCATAGTTTCGGTTCATAGCCTATCATCATGACACAATAATCTAATCCTACAACCAAACAAGGACAAGGGTTAAACCATCGCACCATGATAGTCCATGTCCCTAGACTATTTGACAGCAGATATAATACACAAACACGCTCAGTTATATAATCGGCCAATCACTTGTACGACTTACTAGATAGAGTCTGGGTTATTCTAGAGATATTATGCATATAAGAATCCTAAGATTGAACCAGGTACTAGCAGGGTTAGCCGAGCCACAAATTGTCGTATAGCACATAGTAGTATGCACCGGTCCCTCATAAGGCCACTGTGCTAAGATCGCATAGAACACATAGTATCATATAATAGTCGGATATTGCCAACCACTAATGATAATTTAAACAATATCCATGGGGACTAGCCTGCACACCCCAATTCAGATGACTGCAGGTGGCTAGTTAGGCACGATCTCGAGATTCTATTCTTTCCTAATGCTCTATAAGTTTAGTTGCCTAATTAACCCTAATTTTAATTAGAATCTCATAGCGTGGTCACATGGTATTTTCCTTATATGTCGTACCGTAGTACGGCCACGCTAGATTGGAATCCACTTTGTCACTTGATAGTTCAATTTGGATTTACCCCAGCATGATGCAACAATCAACAGATCCTAGCCATGCTTAGGCATTGACTAACCCTTATGTCCATGCTGGAGATTGAGTCAAATCATATATCACGTAGCGCATAGGTACACCGCTGTATAAACATGTAATATAATCACGTAGAAAGACTTAGCACGCAGGAAAATATAGCACGTAGTAAGTGTATCAGCACCGATATAAGTGGCCTGGTCATGACACATAGATGGCTCTAATACTTATGTGGTCATCAAAGTCACACATACAACTCATAAAGTCCAAAGGAATATTCAACCAAAACTAGTCCAATAAAATGTGTGCAAGGGGTCACATACGCGCAGAAGGATCAAGGCCGTATGAGAAGTCAGGACGCATGACAATCCTGGCCGCATGAAGTCATGCCGCATAGAGTCATGCCTAGGTCTACTCCTCGGGATAAGTGATGAGGCGATGGGGAATAAAGTATCAGTGATGTGACATAAAGTGTGTCAGAAAGAAAAGAAAAAACTATGAAAAGATGTGCCACGGTTTCAGAGTCATGTGTCCAAGGATGGTGGCCGCATACTCTGCTTGCCGTATTAGTATCGGTGTCCCATTGGGTTCGATGCCACATGGAGTATTTTGCACTTAGCAAAATTCTTATTCGTTCAGCGAGTGAACACAAGTTTTTAAGGACACTTGTGCGATGACAGTCATGCATCCAAAAAAGATGGACTCATGCTGGTCAATATATGGCAAGAGCTATGGCCGCATAACCCTCTCGGGCCGCATAGCACTCTCAGCTGCTTAGCTCGCTAGCCGTATGAAGACTTTGTCTTCTCCAACAAAAATAAAATCTTGTTTTCTTCATAAAAACTACATCCTTCCCAAAAACTATTCTTCGAAAATAATATGTTTTAATAGATCAAAACCACCAAAAACTCAAGGAACCCATGAAACCCTAAGTTCGAAAAGTATATCTAAGCAAATATATCCATCAAAATCGAGAACTCCAAGTATTAAAAGTGGTCAGAATTATCATAAGCACAGAATAGACAAATAAAATGCAAGAAAAGAACAAGAAATGAAAATCAAAAGGTTTCTCCATGTAGTGCAAGATGTACTTGCCTAGAATAAAAGAAAGAGGGGAAATAAAGAATGAGGGAAGAGAGAGAAACAAGTTAGCTTATATAGCTAGGGTTTGATGTTTAGACCACGAGTTTAAATTCATGAATAAACCAACCCACAAATAAACCATGAACCATGCTAAACAAAAGAATGGGTCTAGTCTTCATGCATACAACCTATTGATCACGTGAACAAGAAATACTCTAAACATAAATAAATACAAGCAAAAAATAAATAAATATATCCCAAAATACTTATTTCAGAAATGGGGAGTGACATCTCTACTCATCTTAGAAAATTTTATCCTCGGAATTCAAACCCAAGACTAACTAGAGAAATTAGAACAAGCACTACGCCAACTACAAGATCATGCAATCAAATTCAAGCATATGAAGAAACAGTATCACATAGCATGGATAAATGAATCACGAGATTCGAGATACGAAGGCATAAGAATGAATATACCTTCCGAGTTGAATAGGTATGGATACCGAGACCGAATCTAATAACTCCACTGGTTAGAGAAATTCGCAAGAACACGTGGTCATCAATACAAAACTCTATTGGCCTACAATGCTAATCTGCCCAATGTCGATGCCTATCTTGTGCAACCCGAAGTCGCTCTCTGATTTGCTTGACAACTTCTACTGTCTGCGTGATTATTTTAGGGCCTGACATCATCCGCTCGCCAATGTCATCCTATGTCGATGGTGACCTACACTTTCTCCCATACAACGCTTCGGAGGGTGCCATCTGGATACTGGCCTGATAACTGTTGTTGTATGAGAACTTGACAAGATACAAGTGGTCTTCCCAAGATCCACCAAAGTTCAAAGTACAAGATCATAATATATCCTCCAATGTATGAATGGTTCTCTCTGATTGTTCATCTATCTGAGGGTGGTAGGCGGTACTAAATCTTAACTTAGTGCCCAAACTCTGGTGCAAATTCTTTCAAAAATTTGAATTGAATCGAGTGTCTCGATCTGATACGATACTCTCTGGGATGCCATGCTGTCTTACTATCTTTTGCATGTACATCTCCACTAACTGCTTTGTGGATTGCCCTACTCGGAAGGAAAAAAAGTGAGCTACTTTTGTGAGATGATCTACTATTACCCAAACTGCATCACGACCAGTCGAGGATCTAGGTAAACCAGTCACAAAGTCATCGTAATATGTTCCCATTTCCACTCTAAAGTAGGAAGCGGCTGCAATAATCCTGCTGGTCTCTGCTGGTCGGCCTTCACTTGTTGACATATCAAGTACCGAGAAACGAATTATGTTATCTCCCTCTTCATCCCTTTTCCACCAGAAATATTGTTTGATGTCTTGATACATCTTGGTACCTCCTGGATGAATTGAATACTGGAAACTGTGCACCTCGATCATTACTTCTGGTCAAATATCTCCACTTGGTACACAGAGACAGTTTTCGAACCTAAGAGTTCCATCTTCATGAATAGTCAACTCTTTTCGGAGACCAGATTCATATTCTGCCCGAGGCTTTTGAACTTTTGGATCCTCTGTCGGAGCTGCCTTAATTCTCTCTATAATGGAAGATTGTACCTGTAAGCTATCCAATACTCCTACATCTTATGGAAGTACTATCTCAATCCCTAATTCTTGAAGATCTTTTAAGATATGTCGCTGCGATGTCAACATAAATGTACTACCTCTCCTGCTAAGAGCATCTGCTACCATATTTGCTTTGTTTGGATGGTACTGAAGTTCTACATCATAGTCCTTTATAATTTCTAGCCACCTCCTCTGCCTCATGTTCAAGTTCTTCTGGGTGAATACTTATTTTAAGCTCTTGTGATCTGTAAATATTTTTACTCGATCACCAAACAAGTAATGACTCCATAGCTTAAGTGCAAATACTACCGCTGCCAACTCCAAATCGTGAGTCAGATAATTTTTCTCATGATCTCGAAGATATCATGCTACATAAACTATCACTCTTCCGTGTTGCATTACTACACACCCAAGTCCTTTGCCTGATGCATCACAATATACTGTGAACCCTCACTGAAAGTATGAGAATTGGAGCTGAAATTAATCTCTTCTTCAATTCTTTAAATGATGTCTGGCACTCTACTGGCCAGTCGAACTTAGCCTCCTTAAGCGTAAATTGAGTCACCGGTGCTAAAATTCTTGCAAAGTCTACTACAAATCTTCTGTAGTATCCCGCCAATCCTAGGAAACTACGCACTTCAGCTACTGTCTTAGGAACTGGCCAACTCTCTACGGCCTCAACCTTCTTCGGATCTACTGTAACTCCTGCTCCAGAGATGATGTGACCTAAGAATGACATGTGATCCAACCAAAACTCATACTTGCTGAGCTTTGCGTATAACTGTGTTCCCTTAGAATCTATAAAACCTTCCAAAGATGCCCCTCATGTTCCTCCTACTGGAAAAAAATAAGAATATTGTCTATGAAAACCACCATGAACTAATCTAGGTATGGTATAAAAATGCGATTCATCAAATCCATAAATATCGCTGGAGCATTAGTCAGTCCGAATGACATAACTAAGAATTCATAATGCCCATATCGTGACCTAAATATTGTCTTAGGTACGTCTTGCTCCCGAACTCTTACTTGATGATACCCTGATCGAAGATCGATCTTAGAGAAAATATTGGCTTTACTCAGCTGATCAAACAAATCATCGATCCTTGGTAATGGATACTTGTTCTTCACTGTTACAGCGTTTAACTGTCTGTAATTGATACATAACCGTGATGACCCATTCTTCTTCTTCACTAGAACCACTCACGCTCCCCAAGGTGATCCACTGGCTCGAATAAACTTCTTCGACTTCAGTTCCTCTATATGTTGGTACAGTATGTCTAGCTCTGATGATGCCATTTGGTAAACTTTATAAGATATTGGCCTTGTCCCGGGGATTAATTCTTTAAAAAATTTAATGTCTCTTACTGGGGGTAACCCTGGTGGTTCTTCTGGAAAGATGTCTAAGAACTCCTTAACTATCTCAGGGAGTTATTCTTCGACTAACGTTGTCGCTGTGATCCTCTCTTCATGTTGGTCTTCCACAGATATATCAAAGGTGAAACCTTCTGTGCCCGGGATACTAAATAATACCTTACCCTTATGGCAATCTATCGTAGCATGACTGTCTCTAAGCCAGTCCATGCCTAAGATAACGTCAAAGTTATCCATAGAAAACTCGATCAATCATGCTGGTAGTGAACGCCCTCATACTACGATCGGACATGCTATACATATTCTACTAACTCCTACGATCCCATTACTAGTGAGTATATTCAACCTCTCTGGCAATGCCTCAAACTCCAATCCAATTTGTATCGCGAATCGTACAGATATAAATGAATAAGATGTGCCTGAATTAAATAATGCTACAACATAAAAGGATGCGACATAAATGTTACCTGCCACCAAGTCTCCCGATGCTAAAGCCTCATCCAAAGACAAGGTGAATGTCTGCCCTTGGCCCTGCTATGCTCCTTGGTGTTGTATCCCTTTGTGACGTTGTTGTGGCCTCTGCTGACCCTGCTGTTGGTTCTCTTGCTGGTGGTACATCTCAGCTTGCATCAGTAATGGATGCTGAGCTAATGGCCTTACAGCTATTTCTGGCCCTCTCTACTGGAATGCCCCTGGTGTTGGCAGTGCTGGTAACTATTGAACTGGCCCTCCTGGCCTCTGCACCATTGGACAATTGGCAATCCGATGATCTGGACTGCCATACCTCATACATAACCCATTGGTTGTCCTATATACATCTCTAGTATGGCATCCCTTGCCACAGTAAGTGCAACCCACTAGTGCTCCCTGGCGTGGTTGATGTTGTTGTTGTCTCAGCTACTACCGAGCTGGTACTGTCATCGTCGAAACTGTCGCCCTCCTCGGCGCTGAATCATAGATGCTAAGCCAAGTAATGGTGCTGACATCCGGGTACTCCTCTACCTCCTCCTTAACTCTGAGCATGAGACCACTTCTGGCCTCATGTCCTTGCCGATAACCTTTGTATGGTAAGCTCGTGCCTCCGAGCTGCTATCAGTACCTCTTCATAAGTCTGGTAGTCGTGTCCCTCTACCAGTTGTAAAATCTCCAGATAAAGTCCTTGTTGGAACCTCATTGCTCTATCTGACTCCGTAGCCACCATAGTTGGAGCGAATCTACTCAGACTTCAAAACTCTATTGTATATCCATCTAATGTTCTATCGGCCTGCTTGAGACCGATAAATCTCTCTTGGAGCTCATACTGCACTACAACCCCAAAATATTTAGCCCTGAATCGAGCCCTAAAACTATCCCAAGAGATAGGATGCCTCAAGACAACCTCTACTGACGCCCACCAGTCACGTGCAAGGTCTTGAAGCTGCAATCGAACTTGATCAACTTGTTCATCAGCTAGAACCCTTGCTGCTACCATAATGACCTCAATATCATGTAACCAGGCATCTGCTGTGATAGCGTCCTCCGTGCCATCAAAGTACCTTGGGTTAAGTCAACAAAATATAACCGATGCCCCCGAATCAGTCCATCCTCCTCTTTCCAGGGCCGTCTGCAAATCCTGACTCAATAAGACATTTTGTTTTTGCTGTTGAAATTGCTGATGTTATTTCACCGCCATCTGGTGTTGCTGCGTAGCCATCATTCCCCGAAGGATCTTCAGCAATGTCGGGGGGTCAAGTACCACTTGTACTGCTGGTACTACTAGGGGTACGGGTATTTCAGGGGCTGGTTGCTCGATATGTCCTACTTCTGGTTCCACTATGCCAATTTTGGCTCTATTCGAATTTGACTCTGAACATGTACTACCTCCCGTTGTTGCCCAAGGGAACCCTATCCTGCCATGCCTGCTGCTCCAGCAACTGAAGAAGCCCTAAAGAAAAGGACAAAACCATCAAGAACATGACAAAAAGGATCAAGTAGTCAAGCAGTTTAACAATTCAAGCGGGGGTATCGAGGAAGACGAAGTAAGATATCAAGGGGGACGAATTTTGATTGAGACTCCGATGAACATAACACCCCACAAGTCTGAAAATACAGACCTGCATGGGCCACCACTAAAACCTTGTCATACCCCAGTACCGAAATATAGAGACAGACATGGCCAGCTCCTCCGTACAAGGTATAGAACGTCGTACGGCAGTCACAGCTATAAATAGACAAGGGCGTGCATACTACAAGCAAGTCACTTTGGGTCACATAGAACATCTATTGTCTCAATCAGTCAAATAAGAATAATAAATATATAACATATATGACAAGAAAGTAAGGCATCCTAAACGCCCTGCCACAACATTCAAGAAACCAGCTGTGCAAAAATGAGAAGGCTGGCGGAGTGACAAAATATACGACCATAATTAGCTGCAATCTGATTAATTACAATCATATAGGAAACTAAATATCCAGATTCACGGCTAACAAGTGCCGGTGGCTAAACGCCCAAAATGAGTAAAATATGAAATAACGAGCAGGAAAGAAAAAACCCACTTGTTTCCATCAGTGGCTATCCGCCCGGTGCACGCCATTGTTCAGGGGAAAGTACGTTTGATCTTCGGGTGCTGGATCTAAACCTGGCCATGAAAAAGTGGGATTAGACTCAAAATAGCAAGTACCATAAAGGAAGCACGAATGCAGAAATAAAACCAGGTTATGAAATACACACACACACACACACACACACACACACAGATATATATATATATATATATATATATATATATGTAGTCATGTCTCGTAGTTTCGGTTCATAGCCTATCGTGACACAATAATCTAACCCTATAACCAAATAAGGACAGGGGTTAAACCATCGCATCCATGTCCCTATACTATTTGACAGCAAATATAATACGCAAACATGCTCAGTTATATAATCGGCCAATCACTTGTACGGCTTACTAGATAGAGTTTGGGTTATCCCAGAGATATTATGTATATAGGAATCCTCAGATCGAACCAGGTACTAGTAGGGTTAGCCGAGCCACAAATTGTCATATAGTACATAATAGTATGCACTAGTCCCTCGTAAGGCCACCGTGCTAAGATCGCATAGAACACATCGTATCATATAATAGTCGGATATTGCCATCCACTAATGAGGATTTAAACATTATCCATGGGGACTAGCCTGCACACCCCAATACATATGACTGGAGGTAGCTAGTTAGGCACGATCTCGAGATTCCATTCCCTCCCAATGCTCTACAAGTTTAGTTGCCGAGTTAACCCTAATGTTAACTGACATTCGAAATAAAGTGCTCCATCCTTCCCAAAAACTATTTTTTGAAAATACTATGTTTTAGTAGATCAAAACCACCAAAAACTCAAAGAACCCATGAAATCCTAAGTTAGAAAAGTAGATCTAAGCAAATCTATCTATCAAACCAAGAACTCCAAGTATTAAAAGCGGTCAGAATCATCATAAGCACAAAATAGACAAATAAAATGCAAGGAAAGAATAAGAAATAAAAATCAAAAGGTTTCCCCATGTAATACAAAGTGTACTTGCCTAGAATGAAAGAAAGAGAGGAAATAAAGAATGAGGGAAAAGAGAGAAACAAGTTAGCTTATATAGCTAGGGTTTGAGGTTTAGACCATGGGTTCAAATTCATGAATAAACCAACCCATAAATAAACCATGAACCATGCTAAACCAAAGAATGGCTCGAGTCTCCATGCATACAACCTAATGATCATGTGAGCAAGAAATAATCTAAGCATAAATAAATACAAGCAAAAAATAAATATATCCCAAAATACGTATTTCGGGAACGGGGAGTGACAACGCCGCACTTTTGGTCTCAGATTCTTTCAGGGAGTAGTCATCATGTAGCGTCGTCTCCTCCTCGAATTTGGAGGGAATCTTACCCTCGGCGTAGGAGGATACGTCATCTTGACGAGGGTGGCCACCCCCAGGGATATCGAAGTTCGTTCCTTGGGAATCACCGCCTTCTCGGAACACCGTGTTATTATATCACTACCCCCAGCTTATGCAACCCCTAGGGGTCCTGAGAAAGAACTATCCCCAGCGGCTGATAGCTTTTTTCTTCGAGCGGGTACCTTAGAAAATACCTTCCGCAGGTCCCGCTGCTGGTTCTCCTAGTAGTCGCCTTCTCAATGCGCTAGTTGAGAGTGACGGACTGAAGGTACATGGCTTCCTTTCTCGCACGGTGGAAAGGTCCTTCTGAGTAAAGTAACATGAGGCAAATGGTAGTCCCTTCTCCTATAGTGTTTGCATCTGATTTTTGGGTTGTTGCTGGCTAGGTGCCTTCGGATGCAGTCGTTGGAATGCCGACTACCTATTTTTTAGCACTGCTGCTTTAGCACAGCAGCAGTTGATGATGATGTTGGCACAGGGGTATCCTGGAGGGGATACCTTACATGTCGTGGTTGCTTCCCTCGCTTTGCGCTTGTGGTTGATCATGTTGCACAAATCAAATGAGGGCTGATCCACCTTTACACCCTTGTTGCGAGCTCGGGTAGACTGAGCACATAGGTGTGTAGGTGTTGCTTTTGCTCCCTGATCTAGGGTTTATACAAGAACTTTTCTCAGATCATCAGTGGAAGAATTTTGAGACGGACCCTTCCCATTTGCCGCTGTGGGCTGGACGCATGGGCGGTCTTATATAACTTTCCATCAGGGGCCCTCATAATGGTTAGCGGTGCCCTCTGACGGTAAGCCAAATGGACAGTTGCTTGAGCTTAACGAGCTCGCACTACCCTAGACTTCTTCGACTTAGCACGTACGGGCGCATAGTACGAAGAGTCCAAGTTTTGATTTTTCTTAAAGCGGCATATAGAAGCACGATTGGATGAGATTATATCAAAAACAGAGCTTCTGGGGGTGTCAGAGACGCATGCGGCTGAGCTGGAAGCCACATACTGCTTTCTTTTATGCATCCTTCATTGCGGCCCATGGGCTGTGCATCAACCCTAAAACTGTTTGCATTATTTTTTTTCCTCTGCCAGAGTTCGGGTGCTGAGCATTCTCCTTTTCAGGCAAGGAGGCCGCATCAGCGGAGACAACCTGAGTGGGCGCATGATGTGCATCTTCAGTATCACAGAGAGAGAGACATGGAGCACATGCTCTGTAGTTGGTTGAGGCACAATGGCCTTTTCTACCTACATCCTACGGGTCTTTTGGTGTTGAGCACCTTTCTTGTTGGAAGGGGCTGCCGCATAAGCAGTGGACGCATGATGTGTGGTCCCTGTGGCATAGGGAGAGATGGGGAGCGCATGCTCTGCAGTTGGGTGAGGTGCATCTGCTTTTGCTACCTATGTCCTGTGGGTCTTCTTAAGCGTTGCTAGCCTTGACGAAGGACTAACGCTTCCCTCTGAGAGTATCTCCTCGAAAGCCTGCTGGTCAAAGCGGACCACTAGCATTCTTTGAGTTGATCCGAGCTTGGCTCCGTCAGATTGCGTCAAAACTTTCTCGTCAGAGGAGAAAGACGTTCCCAGTATAGTTGCCATCTTGTTTGCCATTAAATGAGTTCTTACAAACTTTGTATTTAAGGAACCAAAAAAGAGTACAAAGAATCCTAAACATAATTGTCTAAGTACAATATTTTGATCCGGGCTGTGACGATGGACAAAGAGCGCTGTGGCAGCTCCTTTACTCCGTTGACAATCATATGCAGGGTAAAGAAGCATACATTCTCTCTTTGCTCGTCTCTGTATGCTCTCTCACTGTGTTTGTGACCCCTGCATCTTCCGTTTTGACAGGCCACCCTGGTATATATAGTCATCCTTGGGTGCGCATATGTTGGGCCGCATGGATGCTAGGGGGTACCACGTGTGCCCCCTTAATACAATATAGTTGTAACCATGAGCAGGCCAAGATGTCACGTGGATGCTTGTTGGAATTTTTTGTTGCTAAAGATCTGGGTGGTTCTCGTCCTTTGTGGGCGTGACTTGGTCATCTTGAAACATGGTCCACACTTGGTTGGATAGAATCACTCATGTTGTAACAACAAGATTTGGTCTTCATAGAGTCTGAAACACATGTGGCCAGAGACGCTTGGGACGCATGGAGTCTGGGACGCATAGGGCAAGAGACGCATGGAACATATGGAGCCAGGGATGCATGGGGCCAGGGATGCATAGGACGCATGAAGTTTGGGATGCATAGGACCAGAGACGCATGGGACCGAATGGAGTATGGGACGCATGGGGCCAAAAATACGTGGGACCGCATGGATCTTGGGACGCATGTGACCAAAGATGCATGGGACCGCAAGGAACCTGGGACGCATGGGGCCAATTATACTGTACACGTGGTATTGCACATCCATCAAGAGTAAAGTTATTTGCTTACGTGAGACTTCTGTCATTTAGTGTGTTCACATCTTTTGAGACATTCAAAAAATCCTCTTTGTCAGGATTCTGTGTCAAGGACAATCCTGTTGCTAGGATGTCGTGTCAGGTCTATCTGCGGCCAAAGCTGCTTCGGCTGATTGGGACACATAGATGTTGCCTTATTGGGCCGCATGGTAATTCTGTGGCCCAATCTCTTTTGAGTTTTCTTTGGGGCGCATGGTTGTTGGACACATGGATGCATATTTTCTATGCTTATATAGGACCCCTTCAAAGTTTTCAAACTGTCAAGTTTGAAATACTTTGAATAAGAAGCATAGAGAAAAAGTACTTTGGTCGCATGAATATTTTGTCGCATGGACATTGGGACCGCTTGGTCGCAGGCTGCATGGATGAGTGCCTCCATGCTGTCACTTTTATATTTAATTGACATATTTATTTCGATTTAGAGTAGATCTCCTATGATTCTGACTCACCTCTTCACACGAATTCCAAGCTGACGGTTATGAAGGTAAGGCCGTCTCGAGAACCCAAATATTCATCGTAGAGATTGACAGCTGGACGTGTGAACCGAGGGGACTGCCATTATCTCTTTGACAGCTTATAAATAGGAGTCTCGAGGGTGAAAGAAGCACTATTTGCCTTACTGAGTTCTCTACTTCCTGGGACGCTTGGGGCCAGAGATGCATGGGACCGCATGGAGTCTGGGACACATGGGGCCAAAGACGCTTGGGACCGCATGGAGCCTGGGACACATAGGGCCAGAGATGCATGGGACAACATGGAACCTGGGATGCATGGGGCCAGTTATGTTGTACATGTGATGTTGCACATCCATCGAGAGTGAAGTTATGTGCTGACGTGAGACTTCTGTCGTTTAGTGTGGGCATCTCTAGGTTTTGGTAGCGAGAGTTTGGCGAGCATTTTAAAGCTTTAGGAGCGCATCCCATCCAGCGGAACTTTGCTCGTTGCTTCCCTAGCTTTTCCTTCCAGTTTGCAAGCTTTTCCTTCTAGGTGTTTTACTTTCTGTCCTACTAAATGATATGTATGGGCATTGTAGCTAGTTTTGTGTTTCAAAAGACATGTAAGCCAACTATGGCATATTTTGTATTCAGCCAAGCAAGTGCATTATAATCCATTTCAAGTATTTAATATTAATATTATTCTGTGTTTATATCAAATGAGTTCAAACTTTGGTTCTCTACATTTTAAATTTTGTGCTTATATATATATATATATATATATATATATATATATATATATATCTTGTCTATTTTGTATTTTGTGTAGGTATTATGCCTTTATGCAAGCGCAACTTAGACTTACACGATATCACGTCCATGCGAGGACGATCGATTCTGCAAGGCCCAAAGCCTCGTCAACATGCGTCCAGAGTATTTTCCCATGCGGCCTCGTCAACATGCGGCCAGAGTGTCCATCCAACCAAGGCCAAATGAGAGCACGTATGCGGCTACAAGACCCATGCGGCCTCGCTATCATGAGGCCAGAGTGTCCATCTGACCAAGTCAAACTAGAGCCTGTATGGAGCCATGACTCTATACGACCATAACGTTATGCGACTCTTGGTTCACATGATCTTTTCTGTTACAACTGAAGAAGATTTCTCATACGATTAGTGCTGACTACGTGTCCAGCTGACCAAGTCACACACACAACGGATTAAAAATAACCCCAAGATCTCTTCAACAACATATCTCAACAAAGACCACGTGGCAATCTGCCCATGGCATGTGGCTACAGTTGTAACCGTATTCCGTTGAAGAAGCCTTATGCAACCACCAAACAAAGGCATATGCGACACCTATGGACCATCAGCACGATGGCTATAAATAGGAGAAACTTTAACATTCTAAAGGCTGGCTTTTTCTGCTTCAGAGAGACTAGACCACCCCCAAGCGAGCAACAGGCACAAGAGAAAGAACAGAGAAGAGCTTCCTCGCTCCCGCATCGGGCTGTCAATGGAGTAAAAGAGTTACTGCAGCACTCAATTTCTATCGTCACGCCCCAGAATCAAAAATTATACTTAAATTGTTTGTTTAGGACCTTTTTGTACTTTCTTTAGTTTGTTATTAAAGCAATCCAAATTTTAATGGCAACCAAGGTGGCGACTCTGCTGGGGACATCCTTCTCCTCTGATGAGAAGGTGGTGACGCAGTCTGATGCTGGTGGTACACTTCGACCAACAAGAATTCGAGAATATGCTCTCCGGGGATAGCGCAAGTCCTTATCCAAGGCAAATAAAGCCTAAGAAGACCCGCATGACATGCGTAGCGAAGGCCGGTGCATTTTACCCAACTGTGGAGCATGTGTACCCTGCTTCTCTTCTTGTTGCCGCAGATGCACATCATGTATCCACCCAGGCTGACCCTGTTCATGCGGCAGTCGAGAAAGGCGCTCAGCGTCCAAACTCTGGCAAAGTAAAATACTACGATACCAGAAATTTGGGTGCTGAGACATGTTCCATGCGGCAACAGCAGATGCCGCATAAGTTTACAACCGCAGGCAAAAGTTCACATGCGGCACCGATCGTCGGCCGCAAGCAAAAGTCCACATGCGGCAGGCATAGTAGCGAAAGCTCTATTTTTGACCAAATCTCATACAACGCTATGCTGAGAATAGTGAAAACCTAAACTTGGACTCTTCGTATTATGCACTAGCGCGTGCAATGATGAAGAAGTCTAGGACAGTGCAAGCTCGCCAAGCTCAAGCAACTGCTCATCCGACTGACCGTCAATAGGCATCGCAGACTGTTATGCATACCTTGGACAAAAAGCTATACAAGACCGACCCACGTGTCCAGGTCGTAGAGGCAAGTGGACTGGGTCAACCTCAAAAGTCTTTCGCTGATGACTTAGGAAAAGTTATTCCACGAAAACCAGATAAGGGAGCAAAAGCAACACCTACACACCCATGTGCTCAAAACAAGGGTGTAAAGGTAAATCAACCCTCGTATGACTTACGTAACATGATCAATCACAAGCACAAAGAAAGGAAAGCAACCATGTCATATGAAATGGCCCATTTGGGGAATCACTGTGCCAGTATTATCATCAATTGCTATAATCAGGTAGCGGTACCTGCAAACAGGCAGTCGATATTCCAGCGACTACAACTAAGGGCACCCAGCCGACAACAGCCCGGAGAGCAGGTGCAAGCACTAATGGAGGAGGAGCCGACCTTTACCTCATACTATTCGGCTTCGAAGGCCCCCTTCGTAGAGGTGTCACGCCCCAGTCCCAAAATACATAGGACTAAAAATACGTAACACGCCAGCCGTATGTATACGAACTCCAATATATGGAAACCATACACACACGTATGCTGTACATGAATATCAAATCCACCAGTGGTACTATACTGTCAACAAGTCACATGCAATCAATATTTTATCCACAACACAAATAAATAAATAAATAGGAATAAATAACTAAATATCAAATAGGAAGTCTCAAAGTATGATAGTCGGATGGAAATAAATCCACTGCAAATCGACTATACTAAAAACTACTAAAAGAGAGAAGAGATCAACTCTAATATAAGATAAATGTCTATAAAAGAAATAGCAACTAGAATATCTATCAACTGCGATAGATCAAAGATACTCTGAAGATAAGACCTCCTCAGTCTGGAATGAAGCGTCAGGTCCAGGTTCGTACTCCTGTGGATACTCCTGCAAGACTATACCTGGAAAAGGACCAGGTCCTCAGAGGGACATAACAAGATACATAGAAGCATGCCAATAAAGTACTAAAAATAAATATCCAAAGGGTCGCCTAACCATCTATGCGAATGCAGTTTGAGAACAACTTTCCAACAAGTGGGCTATCTGGCTAAAATGGGATTGGCATGATTCTCTTAGAAATTCAGGGGCCTAAAAAGTATGTCGTCTTTTGAATGCCAGAGGCCACCTGATAATATATAATATATAGTGGTCATCATGACCGCGCATCTCCGGCGGAGCGTACGGGTTACACAAGGAAAGTACAAAGGAGCCCAAATGCCTTACTTGTTATTCTCCCCACCCCATGCTCTAAGCATGTCACATCCATGATACGATAATACCTCTAAATAACTGCCAGGTCCTCTAGCATGCAAAGTTTCTATCAACAGTTATCCCTATCTGTCGTACGACCTATACGTACCAGTGGCCAGCCGAGTATGCAAGTCCGTATCCTACATGTGACTCACACTCGTGTAATAACTGTGTCATGGCCAATGAAACATAAATGCCTCATGATAATGGGTGGTCTCATAAACTAGGTCAACATGCATATATATAATAAAAACAGAATACGACGTCACCGTTGTTGCACCCAAGTTATCCTTGGACGCGCAGTTTATATAGCAGTTAAAATATATGAACTAAATAGACAAAAATAAAGCATCATATAGAATGTAAATCACAGTACAATGGCAAGGTATACTTGCTTGGCAAGTAATCTATAAAGTATAAGCGTCCAGATATCAAGTACACAGGATCAGAAACTAAGGCCTCCGAATAAATATCTCCGGATGTTGAAATAAACATCACCAATGTTCTCGGAATCAGCGATATAGCAAGAAAATACTACCCTTTCGTCCAATTTGGACACAAGGGCAAAACGATAATTTTGGATCAAAGTAGGGTCCATAGGTGGCCCACTTTGCACCGAAAAGCATGACAGGGGTAACGGTCTCTAAATAGGACAAATTATAGGTCAAAAAATTATAAATGTCAATACGAACTCAACGGTATGTCCAATTTTGAATTCCGGTGAGCCAAACACAAATTTGCCCAAAAAGTCAATCGTGGGGCCGCCAATTAGCGGCTTGGTCAACTGTCTCAAGATTGTGCAAAACTTGGGTCACAGGACCAGCGTGATACCACGAATCCAATGGCATAAGTTTTATCGCATTCTGACTAGCGTACACTAAATGGTGCGGTATTTTACAAAAGTTGTGATACGAGGTCCTTTTACGGATACAGGTTGATTCCGACGCGCACACTCGTCCAAATCAATTTCTGTGAAAGACTACATGTCCGAAAATACCATACGTGCCTGTCGGTGCAATTGGTATACGATGGGGCGATTCCGTTTGGCGGGGCGCGCTCCATATCGCAAATTTTAAAGGTTTCAAAAATAGTTTTTCATAATTTTTAACCCAATTTAACTCTGCATATAATACCAAATAAATTAATCTAATTAACAGAAATCATCTCGGTTATATGATCTTCACATAGCAAAAAGAAAATCTAAGTTTGGATCTCTGTGGTAGAAGATACGAGTCCTTAAACATGGGTCATCGCAACAGTTTTCTGTAGCGTAAAAGTTGTGGGTTTTCTCCAACATGGCCTCGATATTTACCTAGGGTTTAGCACGGTTCAGAGGAAACTAATACACAGAGTTGGAAGAGGGATAGGTCATGAACATACCGGTGAAGACAGGGTCAAATTTGGTCGCAAGATGGAGCGGGAATCTATGCATGAACAGGGGTACGTTGCTGCCAATCTGCTGTCGCGGTGCTCGCGCGGGGGGGGGGGGGGGCCGATCGCGGACGCTGGTCGCGGCGGCACGGTCTGGGGCTCCAGTGGTCGGCGGCTGCACTGGTAAGGTGGCCGGTGGTGGTGGATTAGAGGAGGAGATAGATTAGGGTTAGGGTTTTAAGAAGTTATATATATATATATATATATATATATATATATATATATATATATATATATATATAGGGAGACTCGCGGGGGGGGGGATTCCGCGGATGTGGGTTAGGCGTTTGCTAGGTTGCGGTCTTGGGCTTGCTGCTGCTTAGGCTTGCTCGAGGGAGATATGGGTTTAGCTTAGTGGTTTGGGATTAGGAGGGGGTTAACTGCTTAGGCTTTAGTGTTTTTAGCTTTAGGCTTAAAGTTTAGTTTAGGGCTTAATGATTAGGGATTAATGAAAAAAAAATTGTTTGCATAATCTAAAATTCTATCATTCCCTCTACAAGATTTCTAAAATAAAATAATAGCTTTGCTCCACAATTTCTAGATAAATAGCTACCTAGGAAAGTAATTCAGTAAATTGTAATTTCTAATTAACTAGGGAATAATGAAATTAATTTAAGTTATTAATTAAATAATTATTATTTTTAAAAATTAGGGGTTTTACATTCTACCCAACTTATAAAAAATTTGTCCTCGAAATTAAAACTAAGCCACGATAGAAAAAAATCAAGGATGACCTAAGGTAAAAATGAACAAAATAAATTCATACCTTGGTCTACGAATAGATACGAAAAACATTTGCGCATGTTGTCCTCGCGCTCCCAAGTTGATTCTCCTGGCACGCCATGCTTCTATGCCACACGGACCAAGGGAAGAGACTGGTTCCTCAACACTTTCTCTATACGATCAAGGATTTTTACGGGCTGCTCTTGGTATGACAAGCTCAGCCCAATGGTGATCTCAGAATGGTCGAGAACATGACTGCTATATGCCACATATCGCCTGAGTTGCGATACATAAAATACATTATGTACTCCCTCAAGTGAAGGTGGTAGTGCAAGTCGAAACTCCACTTCTCCCACTCTCTCTAGCACGTTAAATGGTCCAATATACCTTGGGCTCAACTTGCCACACCCTCCAAATCGAATGGTGCCTCTAGTAAGTGATATCCTCAAGAAGACATGATCGTCCTCTTTAAACTCCAAGGGACGACGATGAAGGTCTGCCCAATACTTTTGTCTGTCTTACGCTGCTCGCAAGTGCCCTTGTATCTTCTTCACTGTCTCCACGGTGTTGACTACCAACTCTGGTCCCAAAATTTGACATTCTTCCACGTTACTCCAACACACGGGAGACCTATACTTTCCATACAATACTTTAAATGGAGCCATCTGGATACTAGCTTGATAGCTATTGTTGTAAGAAACTCCACAAGATTTAGGTGGTCCTCCCATGATCCTCCAAAGTCTAACATACAAGCCCTCAATATATCCTCCAATGTCTGAATAGTACGTTCGGACTGTCCATCTGTCTGTGGGTGATAAGATGTACTGAACTTCAAACGAGTCCCAAGACTCTCTTGCATACTTCTCCAAAATTGAGATGTGAAACGCGAATCCCTGTCTGACACAATGCTGACCGGAATACCATGCAATCTCACGATCTGCCTCATGTATAAGTCAGCCAAAGCTTTTGTAGACTGGCCAACTCTAAAAGGCAAGAAATGGGCTGACTTGGTGAGTCGATCCACTATTACCCATACTGCATCTCTCCCACTTGGACTCTTGGGAAAACCCATGACAAAGTCCATAGTAATGTGCTCCCACTTCCACTCAGGAATCAGAATTGGTTGCAATAGACCTGTTGTTCTCTGTTGCTCCGCCTTTACCTGCTGACATACTAGACATTTGGCTACAAAGTGAGCTATCTCTCTCTCTTTATCCTATGCCACCAAAAGTGCTGTCGTAAGTTGTCACGCCCCAGTCCCAAAATACCGAGGGACTGGACACGTGGCAATGGCCAGCAGTACGTACCGATGGACAAACCCAATTTAATGGATCCATCAGGGTATACTTAAGCTGTAAAATCAAGTCTACGACAATCATGGCACAACTAATCTCATCCACACAAGACATAAAATATGATCCACAGAATAAATAAGGAATATAAATCATCAGCTAGTCTCATAAGTGCTTCGGGGAACAACCCGATAAATAAACTGATACAATGGTTCAACAGACCAGAAATAAATGAATAAAATAAATAATAAATACTGAGCATGAATATGGATGCTCAGGAAAAGTCTTCAGCTAACACCTCGTCCTCGGATGGCGGTACAGCTCCTGGATCAGTTCCTACTATGGTCCCGTACACCTCGGGATAGATCTCGTCCTCAAATCCTGGGGACATAATCCATATCCAGGTCCTCAGGGGACATAGCAAGGTACAAAAAATATACAAGCCAAAATATAAGCAGTGCAGCAAATAATGAGATAAATAGGGCAAATAAGTAACCATCTATGTGAAAATGCAAGTGAGAGCAGCACGAGTACTCAGGCTGAGCCACTACAAGCTCTGTGTCGGGGAGCCGGTAGTGGTAATAATACGTAATGTGCCTAGCTCTGCTATGAGAGTCTACGGCCTTACAATAGTAGTAGATATATATAGAAAACAGCCTGTAGCCTGTGTGTCTCTCCCCACCTAATGTAACCACGCATATCATGACCATAACGTCTCATGTCCATGTCAAGCGGGATCATAGCTAATGCAACAAGTCATAAGTATCTATGAATATAGTATCTCTGTCAAGTCCTGTATCCTATACAGAATCACCACGAATATCTCGGGAATATCCTATCTCATGAATGGTGTCAAGTGTCCTGGGTCATATGGTACTTGATAAGACAAGTACGAGAATATAAAGTGTCACAAATGTCCATCTCTAGATGACAATACCCAACACCGCGTACGGCGTTGGCACCCGACTAATAATTGGACGCTAAATACGTCACACGGTCCTAGGTTAAGCATGCACAGCAATATAATGAAGCAAGAAAAATATGTAACAATACTGCAGAGTTTGGCAAGGTACACTTGCCTGATGTTTGAATATCAACAATCGTCCCGGTATCAGTGGATCCTGTGGGTACTACTCCAAAAGCTGTAATAAATATCATCAACCATCTCAGAAGATATCAAATAGCTAGAAACGCCTGTCCTTACGTCCAATTTGGACACAGGGGCAAAAATGACATTTTCGGGCCAAAGCGGGGTCCACAGGTGGGCCACTTTGTACCGAAAAGCATGTCAGGTTCAAAGGTCTCCAAATTCCTCAAACTCAGTGTCTACAAGTCAGGAACGATGATACGAACCCAACAAAACTTCCAGAATTGGATTCCGATGAGCCGATCATAAAATTGCCCATCAAGTGGAGCCTGTGGGGCCCACGATACGCAATTTTGTCAACGTTCTCAGAATCGAACCAAACTTGGGTCACAGGAACAGCATATTGCTACGAGCCCGATGGAGCAAGTTTTGTCTCGATCCGACGTGTGTACACAAAGTTACAGCGTGTTCCAGGATGGACGGATACGGGGCGTTGTCGGCGGTTACGCGTTGATTCCGGTGTGAACGCACATCCGAATCGACTTCTGCGAAATCCCACACGACCGTATCAACATCGCGCATGTTTCGGTAAAGATCGCGTGCGACCAAGTCGTCCCGTTTGGCGGGGCGCACTCAGTTCCGGGGTAAAACAGGGCATTGTTTTTCCTGTTTTTGGATCGCGGTTTACGATCACCACAGGACGCGATGTACCGAGCGGGTTGTACGGGCACCGAGAGGGTTATACAGTCTACGCGTTGCAACTGATAGAATTAAAAATGGGGTTATGAGGTGAGAGAAAATGGTACCTGAATAGGGCTCCGTGAATCTGCGTTTCTACGCGTCCATGCGTCAACTTCATGTCCGTATCGAGTTGTTGTGTCCAGGCTTGGGTCGCTGTGGTCGGTGGACACGGCGGATGCGGCCAGTGCTGGGTCGGCGAGACTCGAGAGTCGAGAGGCGAAGGAAGTCGACGTCGGCGGCCTTGCGGCGGGTCGAGGGGTTAAGGGGGAGTCGGGTGCTGGACTCGGCGGCGGGGTTGTGGGAAGAAGAAGTCGGGGACGAGGGTTCTGCGGCTGCTCGAGGAGGGGCATCGAGTGGCGGACGCAGGCGGCGCTTGCTCGGAGGGGAAAGGCGTCGCTCGAGATGGGGGAGTCGGCTAGGTCGTGGGAAGATCGAGGCCGGTAGTGGCGGGGAGGTGCTGGGAGAAGAAAGGAGGAGTAGGTGGTGGAGCTCGGGGGTGGACTGGCGGAGAGGAGGGTCGTCGACGGTGGAGTCTAGGGTTTAGGTGGGCTCGATCGGGGGAGGAAGTTGAGAGAGGAAGGGAATCGGGGTCGTGGGACTCCGGCGAAGTGGCCGGTGGAAGAATCGGGGTTGAAGTGCGGAGGAGGAGGTCGGCAGCTAGGTTTTCGGCGACGTGGTCAAAGAAAGATGACGGCGCGGAGGTTGGCGGCCTGGGCATGCTTCACGAGGCTTTATAGCCGCTACAGTAACTCAGGCGGGTAGGGTTTCCCAATGGGTTTCGGGTCGAGTTTGGCTCAGATCCGACCCGACCCGACCCAATAGGCTGGTTTGGTTCGGTTTAGGGTTGGTTTGGTTCGGTTTAGTTTGGGTTTATATAACCAATAGTTTTAAGGCTTAAAACGCTACTCCGGAGTCCAATAAATTCACCGAAAAATACCCCATGTCCGGTTTTCTATTTTACATCATAAAATATTATTTCCATAATATTTTAACACTAATTAACTTCATTTAAAAATCTTTAACTCTCAATTACCTTGGTTCTTTATCCAAAAAAATACCAAAAAATCTAGAAAAAATTATATTAAAATTACTCTAAAAATTAGGGTGTTTACAATCTACCCCCCTTAAGAGGATTGCGTCCTCGCAATCAAAGAATAAGCTACTAAAGGAAGAACTATAAAAATACAAGGTTGCTCAGGTACTAGCTGCCTCCGCAAATAAGTGGGGGTAACGCTAGCGCATACTATCTTCTCGTTCCCAAGTTGATTCGCCAGGAGAATGATGTTTCCATGCTACACGAACCAGTCTGATTGTCTGTCCCCGCAATGTATTCTCACTGACGTCGAGGATACCAACTGGTTGTTCTTCATATCTCAAGCTTGGGCCTACTGCGATCTCTGAATGATCGACTACGTGACTTGGGTCGGTCACGTACCTTCGCAGCTATGAAACATGGAATACGTCATGCACTCCCTCTAAGGATGGAGGTAATACAAGACGATAAGCCACCTCACCAACGCGCTCTAGAATATCAAATGGCCCAATATACCTTGGGCTCAACTTGCCTCTGCTCCCAAATCTAATAGTACCTCGAGTGGACAAAATCCTCAAGAACACGTGCTCTCCTTCTTTGAACTCTAGGGGACGTCTGTGTGTATCTGCCCAATGCTTCTGTCTGTCCTGAGCTGCTCGTAGATTATTCTAAATCTGTTTCACCTTTTTCACTGTCTGTGTTACTAATTTTGGACCCAGTATTTGACGTTCATCAATGTCACTCCAACATATAGGCGATCTGCACTTCCTTCCGTATAATGCCTCGAATGGTGCCATCTGAATGCTGGCCTGATAACTGTTGTTGTAGGAGAACTCCACTAAGTGTAAATGATCTTCCCAAGTTCCTCTAAAGTCTAGCATACATGATCGCAACATATCCTCCAAGATCTGAATGGTGCGCTCCGATTGGCCATCTGTCTGTGGGTGGTAAGCTGTGCTGAATTTGAGTCTGGTGCCTAGACTATCTTGCATGCTTCTCCAGAAATGAGATATAAAACTTGAATCTCGATCCGATACAATACTAACCGGCACTCCATATAATTTGACGATGTATCGCATATACATGTCGGCTAGTACCTCTATGGACTGTCCAACTCTAAATGGCAAGAAATGTGCTAATTTAGTGAGTCGATCCACAATAACCCATACCGCATCTCTTCCGCTGGGGCTTCTTGGAAATCCGGTGACAAAATCCATCGTGATATGCTCCCACTTCCATTCTGGTATAGAAAGCGGCTGTAACATACCTGCAGTCCTCTTATGTTCGGCCTTTACTTGCTGGCAGACTAAGCATTTGGCCACAAATTTTGCAATCTCCCTTTTTATTCCATGCCACCAGTAATACTGTCTTAAGTCTCGGTACATCTTGGTTCCTCCTGGGTGAACAGAGTACATAGAGCTATGTGCTTCAGTCATTAACTCCTGTCTCAATTCTCTATTTGGAACATATAGGCGATTTCCAAACCTCAATGTTTCGTCTTCGTGTATGCGAAGTCCTGTCTGCATGCCTGCTTATGTCCTCTCTTTCAGTCTTCAAAATCTAGCATCGGTGGGCCATGCCTCTTTAATCTTCTCCATGAGTGATTACTTAACTTTAAGATTAGCCAGTAATCCACTCTGTCCTGGTAAAACAACCTCTATCTGAAGCTCCTGTAGATCTCTCAATAACTCAGGCTGTATCGTCAAGAAATAAGCCGTAGGCTTTCTGCTGAGTGCGTCTGCTATGACATTCACCTTTCCCGGATGATACTGCAGATCTATATCAAAATCTACCATCAATTCACGCCAACGCCTCTGCCTCATGTTAAGCTCCTTCTGAGTATATACATACTTCAGACTTTTGTGATCTGTAAAGATGTCTACTTTCTCCCCATAAAGGTAGTGCCTCTAAATCTTCAATGCAAATATAACTGCTGCTAACTCCAGATCGTGTGTTGGGTAGTTCTTCTCGTGGATCTTCAACTGTCTTGATGCATAAGCAATAACTTTGCCATGTTGCATTAAAACACATCCTAGTCCACTACCTGATGCATCACTGTAAATAACAAAACCACCTGACCCTGAAGGAAGAGTCAAGACAGGTGCTGTTGTTAATCTTCTCTTCAATTCTTCAAAAGCCTTCTGACAGTCTTCTGTCCATATAAACTCCTGGTCTTTATATGTCAGCTTCGTCATCGGTTCTGCAATCCTTAAGAAATTTTCTACAAACCTTCGGTAATATCCCGCGAGTCCGAGAAAACTTCTCACCTCTGCAACTGATGTGGGTGTAGGCCAAGTCTCTATTGCCGCAACTTTCTCTGGATCTACTGAAAGTCCTTCTCCTGAGATGATATGTCCCAAGAAAGGCACTTTGTCCATACATAACTCACACTTACTGAGTTTGGCGTATAACTTCTCCTGTCTCAAGGTCTCTAACACGATTCTGAGATGCTCCTCATATTCTTCGTGGTTCTTGAAATATATTAGAATGTCGTCAATGAACACAACCACAAATTTATCCAAGAACTGATGAAAGACTCCGTTCATTAAACTCATAAATACTGCTGGCGCGTTGGTTAAACCAAACGGCATTACCAAGAACTCATAATGTCCATACTTGGTCCTGAAAGCTGTCTTCGGTATGTCTTCCTTCCTTACTTTGATCTGATGATAGCCGGATCTAAGGTCAATCTTCGAGAATACCCTAGCACCACTCAATTGATCGAATAGATCATCAATGCGTGGTAAGGGATACCTGTTCTTGATGGTCACAGCATTTAGTGCCCTGTAGTCAATGCACAACCGTATTGTTCCATCCTTCTTCGGTATAAATAATATGGGTCCTCCCCAAGGTGAAACACTGAGGCAAATGAAACCCTTCTCCAGAAGATCATCAACCTGTTATTTCAACTCCACTAACTCCTTAGGTGCTAGCCGATATACTGATGAAGTGATAGGCTCTGCTCCTGGAGTTAAGTCTATTGTGAATTCTATTTCCCGATCAGGTGGTAAACCTGGAAGATCATCAGGAAATACATCCACAAATTCTGATATGACTCTTGGGTAACCTGTCTCCCCTTCTACAGATAGTACCCTAAGAGTAGGCTGAACTCCTTGCTCTACTGCTCTTCGAAGAAACTCAAATTCTGGATGTCCAGGTGGTCTAAATATAACCCGCCCAAGTCGGAAATCAAGAGTAGCATGGTACTGACTTAACCAGTCCATACCAAGTACGACATCATAATCCGGCATAGAAAATATCAGAAATTGAGCTCGCATCTCTCTTCCACAAACTATTACAGAACATGATCTACAGACGTCACTAACCGGAATAATTCTACCTCCCGTAAGAATTCTCTTCATCTTCGGAAGGGGTGCGGTAGCTACTCTATGGGTGGCTACAAAGCTAGCTGTTATAAATGAATACGATGCTCCAGAATCAAATAATGCTACAGCTGGTAATGAAGCTACTAAAATAGTACCTGCGTTGACCTCGCCCGCAGTAGCTTCCTCCTCAACAGCTAATATGAATGCCTGGCCTCGACCCTAAGCTGGACCTCTCTGCTGCTGAGCCTACTGAAATAGAGCTGCCTGTGGTGCCAGGGGTGGTCTCTGCTGATTTCCTCCTGGGGCTGGTGGCCTGACGCCTCCAACTCTTGTCTGTTGTGCTCCTACTGCTGGATAAGCTGGTCGTGGTGCAGGCAAGGCTAGTCTCGGTGCTCCCTCTGTATGTTTAGTGCAGTCTCTGGATAGATGCTGGTCTGATCCATAAAGCAGGCATAGTCCCAACTTACGCCTGCACTCTCTCTCAATGTGTCCTACCTTACCGCAGTGGTGACAGGTAGGAAGAGATATGGCCCTGTGTGCTGCTCTCTCTTGTATACTCCTCTGGAATCGTTTTGCAGAATCTCCAAGTGCTGTCTTGGATAGTGCTGATGTGTTTGGCCTCTTCAGATTTGACTCCCTTCTAGTGACGTGCTCCATGCGTCGTGCTGCTACAAAGACATCGGTATAAGATGTAGGTGCAACTGAGCCAATCAATCTCTGGAGCTCGAACTTCAGTCCGTCAAAGAACTTCTCAACTTTCTCTTCCTCCGTCGAGATCAAGGTTGGGGCGAAGCGACCTTGGCGAATAAATTCTGCGTTGTATTCTTCCACTGTCATATTGCCTTGGATAAGGCGGTTGAACTTGTCTCTGAGCTCTGACCGTGCAACTGCTGGAATGTACATCTCTTAGAAGAGTCTGGAAAACTCTTCCCATGTGACTCGGTCCTGTCCGAGCCTCCTTTCTTTTGCTAACCACCAGTGATGTGCATTTTCAGTTAACTGCATTCTGTTTGCAGTCATCCATTTCTCCCTTGGAAGTTCAGCTGCTTCCAACTGGTGCTGAATGTTCGTGAGCCATTCATGAACTTCTGTTGGCCCCTCCTTGCCAGAAAATATACGAGGCTTGAGATAACGAAAATCGGTGATAGATCCCGTCGTTGTTCGCCTCGTTGGTGCATTTGTCTGCTCCAATGCGGATACCAGGCTGGTCCTCAGATACTCTGCCTCCTAGCGATGGGCCTCTTGCTGAATCTGCTGCTGGCCTTGCATCATGGCATACATCATCTGGAACATCTGTTGCCTGTCCATGGCTTGTCCGGGCAGGAAAACTGGCATCTGGGGAGTGAACTGTGGTGGAGGTGGGATGTCATCTCTCCGAAACCTTGGATTAGGCTGACCGGTTTGATCGCTCTGCGATGCTTGTCCTCCATTCCCTGGGGTCACTCCGTCTACATAAGTAACCACAGCGTCATGTGGTGTATCCAAAGGAATCTCGTCTCCGTTCCTGTGATCCATTACTCTGCAACCAAAAGATAAACTGTAAGAACGCTCAGAGGAATCAAACAGGATACAAATCAAGTAACAATTTTGAGTTCGATATAGAGTTCAATAATGGTTTAAATAATGGATGAGATCCTATATCCTATCCTTAGGGCAGGCTTATTCGGTCCCTAAGTTGAAACCGAAACAAATTAGTCGTAGACCTGCATGGGCCACCACAAAAACTATGTCACGTCCCAGTCCCAAAATATCGAGGGACTGGACACGTGGCAATGGCCAGCAGTACGCACCGATGGACAAACCTAATTTAATGGATCCATCAGGGCATACTTAAGCTGTAAAATCAAGTCTACGACAATCATGGCACAACTAATCTCATCCACAATATAAAATATGATCCACAGAATAAATAAGGAATGTAAATCATCAGCTAGTCTCACAAGTGCTTCGGGGAACAACCCGATAAATAAACTGATACAATGGTTCAACAGACCAGAAATAAATAAATAAAATAAATAATAAATACTGAGCATGAACATGGATGCTCAGGAAAAGTCTTCGGCTAACACCTCATCCTCGGATGGCGGTACAGCTTCTGGATCAGCTCCTGCTGCGGTCCCGTACACCTCGGGATAGATCTCGTCCTCAAATCCTAGGGACATAATCCATATCCAGGTCCTCAGGGGACATAGCAAGGTACAAAAAATATACAAGCCAAAATATAAGCAGTGCAGCAAATAATGAGATAAATAGAGCAAGTAAGTAACCATCTATGTAAAAATGCAAGTGAGAGCAGCACGAGTACTCAGGCTGAGCCACTACAAGCTCTGTGTCGGGGAGCCGGTAGTGGTAATAACACGTAATGTGCCTAGCTCTGCTACGAGAGTCTACGGCCTCACAATAGTAGTAGATATATATAGAAAACAGCCTGTAGCCTGTGTGTCTCTCCCCACCCAATGTAACCACGCATATCATGACCATAACGTCTCATGTCCATGTCAAGCGGGATCATAGCTAATGCAACAAGTCATAAGTATCTATGAATATAGTATCTCTGTCAAGTCCTGTATCCTATACAGAATCACTACGAATATCTCAGGAATATCCTGTCTCATAAATGGTGTCAAGTGTCCTGGGTTATATGGTACTTGATAAGACAAGTACGAGAATATAAAGTGTCACGAATGTCCATCTCTAGATGACAATACCCAACACCGCGTACGATATTATCACCCGACTAATAATCGGACGCTAAGTATGTCACACGGTCCTAGGTTAAGCATGCACAGCAATATAATGAAGCAAAGAAAATATGTAACAATACTGCAGAGTTTGGAAAGGTACACTTGCCTGATGTTTGAATATCAACAATCGTCCCGGTATCAGTGGATCCTGTGGGTACTACTCCAAAAGCTGTAATAAACATCACCAACCATCTCAGAAGATATCAAATAGCTAGAAACGCCTATCCTTACGTCCAATTTGGACACAAGGGCAAAAATGATATTTTTGGGCCAAAGTGGGGTCCATAGGTGGGCCACTTTGTACCGAAAAGCGTGTCAGGGTCAAAGGTCTCTAAATTCCTCAAATTCAGTGTCTACAAGTTAGAAACGATGATACGAACCCAACGGAACTTCCAGAATTGAATTCCGATGAGCCGATCACAAAATCGCCCGTCAAGTGGAGCCTGTGGGGCCCACAATACGCGATTTTGTCAACGTTCTCAGAATTGGACCAAACTTGGGTCACAGGACCAGCGTATTGCTACGAGTCCGATGGCATAAGTTTTGTCTCGATCCGACATGTGTACACAAAGTTATAGCGTGTTACAGGATGGACGAATATGGGGCGTTGTCGGTGGATACGCGTTGATTCCGGTGTACACACACATCCGAATCGACTTCTGCAAAATCTCACACGACCGTATCAACATCGCGCATATTTCGGTAAAGACCGCGTGCGACCAAGTCGTCCCATTTGGCGGGGCGCACTCAGTTCCGGGGTAAAACAGGGCATTATTTTTCCTGTTTTTGGATCGCGGTGTGCGATCACCACAGGACGCGATGCACCGAGCGGGTTGTACGGGCACCGAGAGGGTTATACAGTCTATATGTTGCAACTGACGAAATTGAAAATGGGATTACGAGGTGAAAGAAAATGGTACCTGAACAGGGCTCCGTGAATCTGCGTTTCCACGCGTCCGTGCGTCAACTTCGTGTCCGTATCGAGTTATAGTGTCCAGGCTTGGGTCGCTGTGGTCGGTGGACACGGCGGATGCGGCCAATGCTGGGTCGGCGAGACTCGAGGAGTCGAGCGGCGGTGGAAGTTGACGTCGGCGGCCTGGCGGCGGGTCGAGGGGTTAAGGGGGAGTCGGGTGCTGGACTCGGCGGCGGGGCTGTGGGAAGAAAAAGTCGGGGATGAGGGTTCTGGGGCTGCTCGAGGAGGGGCGTCGAGTGGCGAACGCGGGCGGTACTTGCGCGGAGGGGGAAGGCATCGCTCGAGATGGGGGAGTCGGCTAGGTCATGGGGAGATCGAGGCCGGTAGTGGCGGGGAGGTGCTGGGAGGAGAGAGGAGGAGTAGGTGGTGGAGCTCGGGGGCGGACTGGCGGAGAGGAGGGTCGTCAACGGCGGAGTCTAGGGTTTAGGTGGGCTCGATCGGGGGAGGAAGGTGAGAGAGGAAGGGAATCGGGGTCGTGGGGCTCCGATGAATTGGCCGGTGGAAGAATCAGGGTTGAAATGCGGAGGAGGAGGTCGGCAGCTAGGTTTCCGGCGACGTGGTCGAAGAAAGATGACGGTGCGGAGGTCGGCGGCCTGGGCACGCTTCACGAGGCTTTATAACCGCTACAGTAACTCAGGCGGGTAGGGTTTCCCAATGGGTTTCGGGTCAGGTTTGGCTCAGATCCGACCCGACCTGACCCAATAGGCTGGCTTGGTTCGGTTTAGGGTTGGTTTGGTTCGGTTTAGTTTGGGTTTATATAACCAATAGTTTTAAGGCTTAAAACGCTATTCCGGAGTCCAATAAATTCACCGAAAAATACCCCATGTCCGATTTTCTATTTTACATCATAAAATATTATTTCCATAATATTTTAACACCAATTAACTATATTTAAAAATCTTTAACTCCCAATTACCTAGGTTCTTCATCCAGAAAAATACCAAAAAATTCGGAAAAAATTATATTAAAATTACTCTGAAAATTAGTGTGTTTATATAAGTCACGGTACATCTTGGTGCCTCCAGGATGTATAGAATATATCCAACTATGAGCTTCTGCCATAAGCTCATGTCGAATCTCTCCATTGGGAACATATAGACGATCACCACATCGTAATGTCCCGTCATCATGAATGCGCAATCCTGTCTGCTCTCCGACCTCTGTCCTTTCTTTCAATCTCCTGAATCTGGCATCCGTAGGCAAAGCTGCCTGACCCTCTCTACTAGCGATGATTGTACTTGTAAATTATCTAATATCCCATCTGCTCTGGGTAATATCACTTCTATGCCAAGCTCTTACAAGTCCTCTAATAATTTCCTCTATGTCGTCAAGAAATAAGCTTCTGGCTTTCGGCTTAACGCGTCTGCTACTACGTTAGCCTTGCCTGGGTGATAATGTAGCTCTATCTCAAAATCCTTTATCAACTCAAGCCATCGACGTTGCCTCATATTTAACTCCTTCTGCATGAAGACATACTTGAGGCTTTTGTGGTCTGTATAGATCTTCACTCGTTCCCCATATAAGTAATATCTTCATAGCTTCAGAGCAAAAACAACGGCTACAAGCTCCAAATCATGAGTTAGATAATTCTTCTCATGCACTCGTAAATGTCTAGATGTATAGGCAATCACCTTGCCATGTTGCATCAACACGCATCCCAAGCCTTTCCCTGATGCGTTACTGTAAATCACATAACCCCCTGATCCTGATGGAATAGTCAATATTGGCGATGTGGTCAGTCGCTTCTTCAACTCCTCGAAAGTGGCTTGACACTCGTTGGTCCATATGAACTCTTGATCCTTGCATGTTAACTGATTCATAGGTGCTGCTATCCTTGAGAAGTTTTCCACGAACCATCAGTAATATCTCGCAAGTCCAAGGAAGCTCCTCACCTCTGATGCTGATTTAGGTACTGGCCATGTCTTGACTGCCGAGATTTTCTCTGGATCAACAGAAATACCATCTCCTGTAACGACATGCCCAAGAAACGAAACTCTGTCCAAGAAAAACTCACATTTACTGAGCTTCGCATATAACTGCTCTCTCTTAATGTCTCTAGAATAATCCACAGGTGCTTCTTATGCTCCTCGTGGCTCTTTGAATAGACAAGTATGTCATCTATGAAGACGACCATGAACCGGTCCAAATACTGATGGAATACTCTATTCATTAAGTCTATAAAGATAGCTGGAGCATTGGTCAACCCAAATGGCATGACCAGAAACTCGTAGTGCCTATATCTTATCCTGAATGTGGTCTTCGAGATGTCCTGCTTCCGTACATTCACCTAGTGATATCTCGATCTCAAGTCTATCTTCGAGAACACCTTGGCTCTACTAAGCTGATCAAATAAGTCATCAATGCGTGGCAATAGATATTTATTCTTCACGCTCACTGCATTTAAGGCTCTATAGTCAATGCACATACGCACTGACCCATCCTTCTTTGGTACAAACAACACCTGTGCACCCCAGGGTGACGCACTTGGTCGAATGAAACCTTTCTTCTCTAATTCTTTCAATTGTGCCTTCAGCTCATCCATCTCCTTCTTCGCCAATCTGTAAACATGCGACGCTATGGGTGCTTCTCCCGGTATCAATTCAATTGAGAATTCTACGTCTCTGTCTGGAGGTAGTCCTGGCAATTCCTCTGGAAAGACGTCTTAAAATTCTGAAATGATGGGGTGATAGATAACGTCGTCCATTGTAAGCTGAACACCATCAAAGGCTTCTGTGGATCCTCGTGCAAACTCAAGTTCCGGCTGGTCTGGTACCTTAAAAATAATGCTTCCTTCAAAATAGTCAAAGAAAGCATGGTACTTGCTTAGCCAGTCCATTCCAAGCACAATATCAAAAGTTGGTATAGGAAGGACTAAGAGTTGGGCATTCATCTCTCTACCACGAATTACTATAGGACACGATCTACAAATCTGACTAACAGGTTCAACTCCTCCTCCGGTAAAAATTCTAACACAAGTAGGTAAAGGTGTAGTGGCAATATTGTGTTTGGCAATAAAACTAGAAGATATGAACGAGTGGGTGGCTCTTGTATCAAACAATGTCACAGCAGGAAAAGTAAAAAGCAAGAGTAATACCTGCTATGACATCAATCTCCTGATCCATTTCATCCACTTCTAGTGCAAAAGCTTGTCCATTCATCTGTGGAAGTCCATGACTGGCCCTCGTGTACTGATCCTCCTGAGTAGGTAGCGGTGGTCCTCACTGAAATCCTTCTGCTGCTGGAGGTCGAGGTACTCCTGGTCTAGTCATCTGTTGAACTGGCTTTGGTGCTGGAAGTACTAGCCTCTGTACTAGCGATGGAAGTGTCAATGTCTACTACATTAGACAGTCTCTCGCCATATGATGTTCGAAACCACACCTCATATATTGTCCCAACCAAGTCCGACAGTCTCTCGAAATATGTCCGCGTTTCCCACAATAACTACAGTGGGGCTTCTCCGAATTCTGCTACGGTCCTGCTCTGTGCTGATACTGTTGTTGTTGTGCCAAAGAACGTCTGATAGGCCCTCCTTACTATGTCCTTGCTGGTCCTTACTGTGCCTTCAGTTGACCTCTTTTTTCCTTGCTGATGGTTTCTTGTAATCTAGCTTCTGTCAATAATTCGGCATAAGAGATCCGGGACTGTGAACTGGTGTACTGTTGGAGCTCCTGAGTCAGCCCGCGGTGAAACCCCTTAGCCTTCACCAAGTCATTCGGTATCAGGGCAGCGCCATATTTACTACGGCAACTAAACTCTGCATCATACTCGTCAACTGTCTTGTTCCCCTGCTCCAGATAAAGAAACTGATCGTACAATGCGTCCCTTACAGTGTCCGGAAAGTACTTCCTCTCAAAGCACTCCAAGAATTATTCCCAAGTCTGATACATACCCAACTGACACTCCATTGATTCCCACCAGTGATGAGCGTTATAATCTAGAAGTACCCTTATACCTGTCATCCATAGATCTGTAGGTAGCTGCGATGCTTCTAATAACTTCTGAGTATGGGTAATCCAGTATGTAGTCTCCTCTGGGCTCTCAGTGCCTTTATACGGCTTGGGACCCATCTGTATAAAGTTCTTGACTGAACCAACTCTAGCTCGTGGTACTGGAACTAGTGCCTGAGCTGGTACAGAAGCCTGTGCAGCCATATTCTCAAGTGCTGCCAGAAATTCTTGCCTCTGCTCTGTAGCTAGTATGGCCGCCTGTTGTCTCTGTTCCTGCATCATCATTTGGAAGAATTGGAACAGTTGTGTCTGGCCATCCTGCGGTGTCGATGATGCTAGAAGGGTCCCATTAGGTGATGTGGAAAGGTCAGGTGGGACTGGATTATAAGTCTGTCCATCCGTCCCTGGAAGTCTAGGAATCGTTGAGGCATCTCCTTGAGTTTGGCCGTTGACTCCTGAAGGTGTGTAGCCTCCGACGGCAGTATATCCACTACGCATATCCATCTCTCTGCAAGTGGTGGACGAAAGGATTAGAAGGAGTACAAGAATCAAACATGATGCAAGCATTTAAATAGGAAGTTTAAAAGGGAGGATGAGTTTTAGTCAAGCATGGATGAGATCCTATACTCTATTCCTATACGCAGGCTTGCTCGGTATAGTAACGTAACCGAGATAATATATTCTAGACCTGCATGGGCCACCACTAAAAATATGTCACGCCCCAGTCCTAAAATACGTAGGACTAGGAATACGTAACACGCTAGCCATATGTATACGAACTCCAATATATGGAAACTATACACACATGTACACTGTACATGAATATCAAATCCACCAGTGGTACTATACTGTCAACAAGTCATCTATATCTCATCCACAACACAAATAAATAAATAAATGGGAATAAATAACTGAATATCAAATATGAAGTCTCAAAGTATGAAGTCAGATGGAAACAAATCCACTACAAATCAACTATACTAAAAACTATTAAAAGAGAGAAGAGATCAACTCTAATATAAGATAAATGTCTATAAATAAATAGCAACTAGAATATCCATCAACTACGATGGATCAAAGATACTCTGAAGATAAGACCTCCTCAGTCTGGAATGAAGCGTCAGGTCCAGGTCCGTACACCTGTGGATACTCCTGTAAGACTATACCTAGAAAGGGACCAGGTCCTCAGAGGGACATAACAAGATACATAGAAGCATGCCAATAAAGTACTGAAAATAAACATCCAAAGGGTCGCCTAACCATCTATGTGAATGCAGTTTGAGAACAACTTTCCAACATGTGGGCTATCTGGCTAAATGGGATTGGCATGACTCTTAGAGATTCAGGGGCCTAAAAAGTATGTCGTCTTTTGAACGCCAAAGGCCGCCTGATAATATATAATATATAGTGATCATCATGACCACGTATCTCCGGCGGAGCGTACGGGTTACACAAAAAAAGTGCAAAGGAGCCCAAACACCTTACTTATTGTTCTCCCCACCCCATGCTCTAAGTATGTCACATCAATGACACGATAATACCTCTAAATAACTGTCAGGTCTTCTAGCATGCAAAGTTTCTATCGGCAGTTATCCCTATCAGTCGTACGACCTATACGTACTAGTGGCCAGCCGAGTACGCAAGTCTGTGTCCTATATGTGACTCACACTCGTGTAATAACTGTGTCATAGATAATGAAATATAAATGGGTGGTCTCATAAACTAGGTCAACATGCATATATATAATAAAAATAGAATACGACGTCACCATCGTTGCACCCAAGTTATCCTTGGACGCGCAGTTTATATAGCAGTTAAAATATATGAACTAAATAGACCGAAATAAAACACATGCATTATATAGAATGTAAATCACAGTACAATGGCAAGGTATACTTGCCTGGCAAGTAATCTGTAAAGTGTAGGCGTCCAGATATCATGTACACAAGATCATGAACTAAGGCCTCCGAATAAACGTCTCTGGATGCTGAAATAAACATTACCAACGTTCTCAGAATCAGCGAGATAGCTAGAAATCACTACCCTTTCGTCCAATTTGATGCAGGGGCAAAATGGTAATTTTGGGTCGAAGCGGGGTCCATAGGTGGCCTAAGCGTGCCAGGGGTAACGGTCTCTAAATAGGACAAATTATAGATCAAAAAAATTCTAAACGTCAATACAAACTCAACGGTATGTCCAATTTTGGATTCCGGTGAGCCGAACACAAATTTGCCCAAAAAGTCAACCGTAGGGCCCGCTAATTGGCAGCTTGGTCAACTGTCTCAGAATCGCGTAAAACTTGGGTCACAAGACCAGCGAGATACCACGAATCCAATGGCGTAAGTTTCGTCACATTCCGACGAGCGTACACTAAATGGTGCAATATTTTGCAAAAGTCACGATACGGGGTCCTTTTACGGATACGGGTTGATTCCGACGCGCACACGATTCCAAATCAGTTTTTACGAAAGTCCACACAGCTGGACATACCATACGCGTCTTTTGGTGCAATTGGTATACGACAGGACGGTCTCGTTTGGCGGGGCGTGCTCTATATCGCAAATTTTGAATGTTTCAAAAATATTTTTTCATGATTTTTAACCCAATTTAATTGTCACGACCCGCACCCGGTTTAGGGGCACGAGTGCGTGGGTACGTCCAGCCTACGCCGCAGCATCGGCGGTAGAACGCTGTCTAGGTCAAGTACTATCTCTAAAATCTCACGCTAGTATCCAACTCCATAAGGAGATTCGGATAACACTATAAAATATTAACAACATACTCAATCACAACTACAGCACGATAGGAATTTAAGAATAAAGAATACAACACAAGCCTAGTAACAAAAATCATACCTGCAATCAGTAACATCCAATCCTCAAGTGTCGGAACCAAGTCCACTAAGGTTACAGTCTGGAAAAATATTTTCCAGTCAGGAAGGAGCAAAGTACATCTCTAAATAGCAGTTCTATATAAATGACATAAACTATGTAGCAGTTCTAGATGGAACATACCAGATGCATGTATAGGTACGAGAAATGTACAATGAAAGAAATACTGGAAAATACTGTAAGTAAATGCAGGAAAAGAAGCAATATGTCAATGAGCAAGAAACCTATGACTAAGTGTGTGAGTACTAGCTTTAACATGTGATCGGCTTGGGAACTTGATCAGGCTGGTTACATGTGATTAGCTATGGTTCATATAAAGTCAGGCTAACCGTTGGTTAGCTATGGTGCATGTAGAGATCAGGCTAATCACACGTAACAGCTATGGAGCATATAAATGGTCAGGCCGCACCCGACGTGAGATGTGGGGTGAGCTATGGTACATATAAAGTTGGGTATGATCACATATCTACACTAAAGTACTCCCCAAACCCCCGACTGGTATAGTAGATCCAATCATGGTACGCTATGGCACAGGATTCCCTAGGAAGGTAGCAAATCTCCCCGGGAATTAGTGTCTGTACATGCACAAGATATCAAGAAAACAAGTCTCGTACAAGCTACACCATGAATAAGGAATAACATCTCATGACGAGATCCGTGTATACCAATCCGTGTAACCATCGTGTCAAGATCATGGATATTTACACTAGATACAGTGAACATAGGAGATATCATAAATTAGAAACTAATCAGAGAATGTACTCGCCTTTGGTCCTTAGCTGGTGAATACCGAGGTCCTGTTCCAAAGTGTCGCCTGGAGGAACCAACAGTCCTAAAGACATATAATAGACAATACAATATTGCATCAGAAGCTATACTAACACACAAGCAAATACTAACTCAGGGCTATGCCAGGTATGGCACTGGTCAATCTAGGGTCGTCTAGTAGATAGATATATAAGACACATTATATCTATTTAATTTATGTATAATATATATATATATATTAGTTAAACCATGTATGTTTACCATGTTTATCAATTTAAAATATACCAGGTGTATATACAATAAATATATACATATATCAATTTTATATATATATTGAAAAAATATATTAAATATACCAATAATACATATAGTAGAACACGTATTTATGTATATCAATCATATATATATATTGAAAATATATTAACTGTATGTACAAAATGTATATATATACATTTATACTAATTATACATGTTTGAAAATATTTTAAGTATATATATACAAAATATATATACATATACTAACATTATGTTTTTATACCAAATATATACATATGTATTAAATAAGATACACCTACTATACACCAAAATAAGTTTATACATATATTTACTCTACTCCACAACTCCCATGCACCTGCAAGAATTTCTTGCATTTATTTCAATATGATTTTCCCCTCCAATCCTTTGCCATCTCTCACTAGCTAACATATGCACAGCTATATTGCTTCCTGGCTATAGGAATCCCATTGCAAGAAGAAGTTTTAGCTGGGAAATAGGATAGGTCCTATATCATTCACAAGGACTACTACCCCCATATGCTTCACGTTGCATAAATATTCAGTTAACAAGGGAATAGGTTTCTAAATGAGTATATATGCCAACTAACTCATTCACGTACATTATTAATAGCAGAGTCCTATAGAAAAGAAATTTAACTACTACCATCTATATATAAAGCAAGATGAGACGGTCAAATACCAGAGGGAGAAGGAGGTGCTTCGTTTGTCGGAAAGGAAGCACGGCGAGAGCGTTCATGACGTGTGGCCTCGTTCACGATGGGGCTATTGGTGTTGATCGACCACGTACTAAGATGGGAGCACGATGAAGGAGGACACGAGCCTGCTTGAATGGGATCTCGACCTGCTTAGGAGCAGTGTTCTCCCAGTCCAAGATCTTCTCCACGTCCTTGGATGTCACCTGGAACTCGTCGCAGTTCCGGATAGCCGACTCCAGTAGGATCCTTATCGAGTAAGGAAGCCGATCGATCCGGGGGTAGTAGCAGCCGAGCAACAGGCCGGGGTCGAAGCACAGGGAAGGGAGGATGAGCAGCGGGGATGGCGGGTCGCCGGGCCGGAGGTGATGAAGATAGGTGGAGATGGTGGTGGTCGGATGTAGATGATGGAGGTGGTGGTGTGTTAGAGCAGCAGGGGGAAACAGTGGCCGCCGGAGGAGGGACTGCAGATGGGGACGCCGGCCGGAGTGCAGGCCGGGCCGGGGATGACAGCGAGGATGGGGGAGTTGCCGGAGCGTTCAGGAAATCGGGGTGCAGACCGGAAAACTGCTGTAGAGTGCTGCTCCGGAGATGGGATGATGGCAGGGAGTCTGCCGGAGTAATGCGAGGAGGACCGGAGTTCGACGCCGGACCGATGGAAAGAGGAGGATGGGAGGCTGGTTGTCGAGGCGTGGCTGACCGTGCCGGAGGAGCAGCGGCGAGTTCGGCTGCAGGTGGGTCCGGTCTGATGGGTGGATGTAGGTTGTGGTGGTGTGTCGGCCGGCTGACCACACCGGACTTGATGCCGTGGCCGGGGTTCGCAGCGCCGTCGGAGAACTGCTACGGGCGGAGGGAGCAGTGGAGCGCCGGACCGGTGTCGGCCTGGAAACAGTAGGTGCGGCAGCAGCAGTATGGGGGGAATGAACAGTATTTCCCCCCCCCCCTCCTTCAAATTTAAATTTCAAAATGAAGAAAGAAAGAAGAAGAAAAGAAGGAGAAGAAGAGGAGAAGAATGGAAGAAGAAGAAAAATTTCATACGTAGGAGATGGGGGCTTGGAGGAGAGAGAGAGGGCTTGCTTGGGGATTAGGATTTTCTAGGGAAATGGGTTGATGTGACATTTAAATAGGGAGGGTGAGATGTGGATGAAGGGTGGAGATTGCATTCATCTAGAATGGATGGACATGACTTGCCATGAAAAATTAATTATTCATGGAGAGGGTTGTTGACTTAGTCAAATAATTGGGCTCTCCATTTGTTTGAACCAATGGGATGTTGACACCTAATGTAATAATTGCAAATTAGCCCCCTTAAATTTGGATATTTGCACAAACACATGAAATGATGAAAATTTTGCGGGCGATTCGGGGTCCGATGTTTTGTAGGGTCAGGGAGCACTGTAAGATGGGTATGGGCTGAATTTGTAGGGCACTGGAATTAATTTGGGATTTTAAAATCAGATAAAATGGTATCCTCAATTTTAAATAGAATTAAATGCAAGTTGTGTTCAACAATTAATTAGGAGTACTTGGGGTCAAAATCAGATCAAGTCATCAATACCAATATTGAAGAAGACTCAGAACAGAATATTACCCTAATTTGGGCCGTACGAAAAATAGGTCAAGATGGCCTCCAATTTTCGATTGGAACGCACAACGATACAAAAATAGGAAATTAAAAATAACGTCCGCGACGATTTTTGTGCGGCCAGAAACAATGCACAGGGAGCAAAATTATGAGTTGCAAAAATAGCAGATTTGAAGGCGGGCATGTCTAGGGCAAGATTGTGAAATTTGTTGGAAGACAAAAGTCTGGATAGTGCTCCAAATATCGAAGCAAAGGCAATGCGCAAAAATATTAAATAAAATACAGTAATTAATTTCAATCTTCAAATATTAAATCCTAATTAAAATAATAAAATCCAGAATTCTATAATTCGGACAGGGGTTCGTCTACTGGGCTTCTAGGTCTAGTCTGCTAGCTAAAATAAAATAATTAACACTGCATATAATTATATATTTAATTACACATCGCACAAAATTATTTAAATCAAATACACTATCATGAAATTAATTAATTGTAAATAACATAATATTAAATATTGTAAAAATTCGAAAATACCCCTGTTTTCAGAATGTGGTAGTGACAAGTCTACCCACCTTAAAAGAATTTCGTCCTCGAAATTTAAAATCCTCATTTTAGTGTTTAAATCATACACACTATTATTCCCTCAATTAAATTCATCAACCACGAATAATCCACCAGGTCTTTTCACACTTTCAAAAATTCTAAAATTATTTGCATTCCTGTAAAATTCCTCGACATAGAATCAAAGTCCCTTTTTATCAAAATTTTCCTGAAAGTTTTTAGCTACTAATTCGATACTCAGGATTTAATATCCACTCCTCAAAATACTTAGCAATATGATATTTAAGGATTTTCCAAATGTTACATCCAAATATAAAGTTCTAAGATTCATAACTTGCAATTAAATAAATACATTGATAAATCTCCCAAAATTTCCAAATTAATAACTAACTTAAACATGTCATAATCTTTCCTGGAATTAATAAGTCATAAATTCTGCCATGTTAAATTCTTAACCCTCTATTTAAATCAACGTTTATCCTCGAATTTTTTAAATCTTCAATTGTTTTATTTATTTATTTACTACCATCAAAATTAAATTCATCAAATCATATGATCATGAACTACTCCATATTGTTATCTCACAATATTTTTTTTTCTTCCAAAATTCTATAAATATCACATCCTTAAAAATCTTCAATTGTAAAATCAAATCCCATTCTTATCACAATATCCTCCAAAATTTTAAGTTAATAGCGAAATACAAGAATTTAATATTCAATCCTCTAATTGAAATCCAATCAGTGCATATTTCAAAAATTGAATCTCGTCCCAAATTTGAATTTAACACTAATCCATTTGTGTTCTTATCCCTCGATTTTTTTTTTTTTTTTTTTTCACATGATATGCAACGATGTAATACTTATGAACCCTTCAATACAATATTCAAAATATAAGTTCACAACTTGCAGTCCAATAAATATATCGATGGCCTTCTTAAATTTCTCAAATTTAATGATAAATTCAATCATTTCATAATCTTCTTAAAAATCAATGATCTAACAAAACTTCAATTATGCCATACTAAGTTTCCGACTCTTTATTTAATTTAATATTTTTCCTCAAAATTTTAGGCACCTTGTCTCTCTTTGTTAAGTCATAACCTCTTCATTAATCTTTACTACAGTTAAATCCTCAACAATCAAAGTCTAAGAGAATTCTACCTACAACCATACAACATGCAACCTAAGGGAAATATGTATGATCATGGTGTCTTTTGTCATGGTATTGCAGTCTCTGTATCAGGGGTACTACTAACTACATTATAACAAGAATTCATGCATACAGCTACGGTACTAAGGTATCAATCAATCAGAAGACAAAAAGAACATGAGGAAAGAAAAGAAAGAACCTGCTAATATATACTTGTAATATCTTCTAACATAATCATAGGTCAAATGATGCATGGAAAGTTTGATACCTCTATCTCTTTAGGTACCACACTTTACTACAAGCATACTCACTGCTAGCTTCCTTACCTACTGCAATAGTTGATACTAGTTATTCTTATCACGCGAGTGCATATCAATTGCAACACACTATACTAAGTACTGCTCTCTCTAATACCACCCTAGATTGACACCCAAGTCAGTTGGTAGTGAGATCTCAATCATACTCAAGCCATCAGATCCTTACACATGTATATCATCTACTCATATATTAATATTCATCTCTTATCTACCATAAAGTTAATCCTCGAAATAATCGTCAAGGTTTAACTCCTCGATCAACTTAAAAATAAATTGCATATACCTCTTCAAAATCAGATACTCAATTATCGAAGAAAATTTAATCACTTGTACTATTACTTCCAATGATCAAAGTTACCATCAACTGTGTTTTCTTTCATAATTTTAATTTATGTCAACAGGTATATCATCTAATTATCATCACACCGAGTGCTTACTGTTACTAGCACCAATTTCAATAATCCTTGATATAGAATCATCGGCACTCTTGGTATTATATTACTAGCTTCATTAATGCATCATCTCATCAATGCTCATTATAACTCGGGATTATATGTATCTACTACAACACTCATGTTTCTTATTCTCATGGGCAAGTATATGGTTCCTCATCTCGATTTTTATGTAGGCATTTCCCTGTAATCTTTTACAGCCTGTTAAACTAATCTGTGATACCCTTAACCACTTTCATTACCAATTCCAATATTTCTCTACCCATGACACCTCATTAACTCTTTATGCGTATGTATTTCCTTACCTTTAATACTTCCGATATTAATCATCAAATTGAACATCATGCTCCATAAACCTTAACACAATTCCCGGATACTTAATCGTTTACATAGATCACTCAATTACATAATCATGATTATCCAGGACAGGTAATTGGCTCTGATACTAACTCTGAGAACTATCACTGATACTCTATACTCTCCTTAACTCTCAGTCTCTATGACACTACTCCTAGAATCATTGGTACAAGGTACTATGCTAAGGGCTAACTCTAGATTAAAGCCTACTGCTCACATGCCCAACTAAGAAACACTTACAACTCACTAGCAACACAGTCAATACTAATACAAGACACAAACAAAATTACAAGCCACTAATTATCATACTTAACAAGAAATCCTCAAGGAATAGGAGCTCAAAGACTGAATTGAGGACAGAAGGTATCCTTACTGCTAGTAAAGAAAAAGCGGTGGAACAAAGTCCTGGAATAACATAAATAGATAAGTCTTGAGATGATCTTTTAAGAACCAATTTAAGATACAACCTGATAATCATACACGTCTATCTGAAATTATGGCACTCAGAATCCTCGCTACGCCAGTAAGCATAGATGCGATAAACGACAGGTTCCGTAACTAAGGTATGCAACCCTATAATCATGTCATCTAGAATACTCGCCACGCCAACCGGTATGGCTGCGAGAACTCTAAATCTCATAACTAAAGTATGTACATCCAAGTTAGGTTCCTACGTTCTCGTCACGACAGCTAATATGGCTGCAATAAATTCTAGGTTCCATAACCAAAGTAGACGTTTTACCTTCCTCACTGTCCTCATCAATATATGTCATCAGATGATACCATAAATTCTAGTCCATAAAAATTCATCTCAATTTGAAATCAACTCAACAACGATACCAGGAATTAAAGTTTAACAACTGGTCAACAAGAATCAAACTCAACAATGATACCAAAATTTAATTTAATAACTGCTCAACAAGAATCAAGTTCAGTGACAACAAGCGAGAGCGGACGAAATCAAGGAAAAAAGATTTAAATTGGAATAAGATTCTCAAGGGGTCGTCCCAGGAATCTCTCAAGAATTTGTGATTGAGTATCCTCTCTCATCCTAGTATCCTATGTCCTATATTCTATAGCAGGTATGCAGTAGTACAACTATGACGTCGCACTACTACGACATCGCACAACTCGCGAAGTCTGACCTGCATGGGCCACCACTAAAACGTGTCACGACCCGCACCCGGTTTAGGGGCACGAGTGCGTGGGTACGTCCAGCCTACGCCGCAGCATCGGCGGTAGAACGCTGTCTAGGTCAAGTACTATCTCTAAAATCTCACGCTAGTATCCAACTCCATAAGGAGATTCGGATAACACTATAAAATATTAACAACATACTCAATCACAACTACAGCACGATAGGAATTTAAGAATAAAGAATACAACACAAGCCTAGTAACAAAAATCATACCTGCAATCAGTAACATCCAATCCTCAAGTGTCGGAACCAAGTCCACTAAGGTTACAGTCTGGAAAAATATTTTCCAGTCAGGAAGGAGCAAAGTACATCTCTAAATAGCAGTTCTATATAAATGACATAAACTATGTAGCAGTTCTAGATGGAACATACCAGATGCATGTATAGGTACGAGAAATGTACAATGAAAGAAATACTGGAAAATACTGTAAGTAAATGCAGGAAAAGAAGCAATATGTCAATGAGCAAGAAACCTATGACTAAGTGTGTGAGTACTAGCTTTAACATGTGATCGGCTTGGGAACTTGATCAGGCTGGTTACATGTGATTAGCTATGGTTCATATAAAGTCAGGCTAACCGTTGGTTAGCTATGGTGCATGTAGAGATCAGGCTAATCACACGTAACAGCTATGGAGCATATAAATGGTCAGGCCGCACCCGACGTGAGATGTGGGGTGAGCTATGGTACATATAAAGTTGGGTATGATCACATATCTACACTAAAGTACTCCCCAAACCCCCGACTGGTATAGTAGATCCAATCATGGTACGCTATGGCACAGGATTCCCTAGGAAGGTAGCAAATCTCCCCGGGAATTAGTGTCTGTACATGCACAAGATATCAAGAAAACAAGTCTCGTACAAGCTACACCATGAATAAGGAATAACATCTCATGACGAGATCCGTGTATACCAATCCGTGTAACCATCGTGTCAAGATCATGGATATTTACACTAGATACAGTGAACATAGGAGATATCATAAATTAGAAACTAATCAGAGAATGTACTCGCCTTTGGTCCTTAGCTGGTGAATACCGAGGTCCTGTTCCAAAGTGTCGCCTGGAGGAACCAACAGTCCTAAAGACATATAATAGACAATACAATATTGCATCAGAAGCTATACTAACACACAAGCAAATACTAACTCAGGGCTATGCCAG
Source organism: Iris macrosiphon (assembly GCA_036927795.1). Lineage (NCBI taxonomy): Eukaryota > Viridiplantae > Streptophyta > Magnoliopsida > Asparagales > Iridaceae > Iris > Iris macrosiphon. Next base: position 131,896,338 of record JAYESA010000007.1, read on the forward strand.
GTATGGCACTGGTCAATCTAGGGTCGTCTAATAGATAGATATATAAGACACATTATATCTATTTAATTTATGTATAATATATATATATATATTAGTTAAACCATGTATGTTTACCATGTTTATCAATTTAAAATATACCAGGTGTATATACAATAAATATATACATATATCAATTTTATATATATATTGAAAAAATATATTAAATATACCAATAATACATATAGTAGAACACGTATTTATGTATATCAATCATATATATATATTGAAAATATATTAACTGTATGTACAAAATGTATATATATACATTTATACTAATTATACATGTTTGAAAATATTTTAAGTATATATATACAAAATATATATACATATACTAACATTATGTTTTTATACCAAATATATACATATGTATTAAATAAGATACACCTACTATACACCAAAATAAGTTTATACATATATTTACTCTACTCCACAACTCCCATGCACCTGCAAGAATTTCTTGCATTTATTTCAATATGATTTTCCCCTCCAATCCTTTGCCATCTCTCACTAGCTAACATATGCACAGCTATATTGCTTCCTGGCTATAGGAATCCCATTGCAAGAAGAAGTTTTAGCTGGGAAATAGGATAGGTCCTATATCATTCACAAGGACTACTACCCCCATATGCTTCACGTTGCATAAATATTCAGTTAACAAGGGAATAGGTTTCTAAATGAGTATATATGCCAACTAACTCATTCACGTACATTATTAATAGCAGAGTCCTATAGAAAAGAAATTTAACTACTACCATCTATATATAAAGCAAGATGAGACGGTCAAATACCAGAGGGAGAAGGAGGTGCTTCGTTTGTCGGAAAGGAAGCACGGCGAGAGCGTTCATGACGTGTGGCCTCGTTCACGATGGGGCTATTGGTGTTGATCGACCACGTACTAAGATGGGAGCACGATGAAGGAGGACACGAGCCTGCTTGAATGGGATCTCGACCTGCTTAGGAGCAGTGTTCTCCCAGTCCAAGATCTTCTCCACGTCCTTGGATGTCACCTGGAACTCGTCGCAGTTCCGGATAGCCGACTCCAGTAGGATCCTTATCGAGTAAGGAAGCCGATCGATCCGGGGGTAGTAGCAGCCGAGCAACAGGCCGGGGTCGAAGCACAGGGAAGGGAGGATGAGCAGCGGGGATGGCGGGTCGCCGGGCCGGAGGTGATGAAGATAGGTGGAGATGGTGGTGGTCGGATGTAGATGATGGAGGTGGTGGTGTGTTAGAGCAGCAGGGGGAAACAGTGGCCGCCGGAGGAGGGACTGCAGATGGGGACGCCGGCCGGAGTGCAGGCCGGGCCGGGGATGACAGCGAGGATGGGGGAGTTGCCGGAGCGTTCAGGAAATCGGGGTGCAGACCGGAAAACTGCTGTAGAGTGCTGCTCCGGAGATGGGATGATGGCAGGGAGTCTGCCGGAGTAATGCGAGGAGGACCGGAGTTCGACGCCGGACCGATGGGAAGAGGAGGATGGGAGGCTGGTTGTCGAGGCGTGGCTGACCGTGCCGGAGGAGCAGCGGCGAGTTCGGCTGCAGGTGGGTCCGGTCTGATGGGTGGATGTAGGTTGTGGTGGTGTGTCGGCCGGCTGACCACACCGGACTTGATGCCGTGGCCGGGGTTCGCAGCGCCGTCGGAGAACTGCTACGGGCGGAGGGAGCAGTGGAGCGCCGGACCGGTGTCGGCCTGGAAACAGTAGGTGCGGCAGCAGCAGTATGGGGGGAATGAACAGTATTTCCCCCCCCCCTCCTTCAAATTTAAATTTCAAAATGAAGAAAGAAAGAAGAAGAAAAGAAGGAGAAGAAGAGGAGAAGAATGGAAGAAGAAGAAAAATTTCATACGTAGGAGATGGGGGCTTGGAGGAGAGAGAGAGGGCTTGCTTGGGGATTAGGATTTTCTAGGGAAATGGGTTGATGTGACATTTAAATAGGGAGGGTGAGATGTGGATGAAGGGTGGAGATTGCATTCATCTAGAATGGATGGACATGACTTGCCATGAAAAATTAATTATTCATGGAGAGGGTTGTTGACTTAGTCAAATAATTGGGCTCTCCATTTGTTTGAACCAATGGGATGTTGACACCTAATGTAATAATTGCAAATTAGCCCCCTTAAATTTGGATATTTGCACAAACACATGAAATGATGAAAATTTTGCGGGCGATTCGGGGTCCGATGTTTTGTAGGGTCAGGGAGCACTGTAAGATGGGTATGGGCTGAATTTGTAGGGCACTGGAATTAATTTGGGATTTTAAAATCAGATAAAATGGTATCCTCAATTTTAAATAGAATTAAATGCAAGTTGTGTTCAACAATTAATTAGGAGTACTTGGGGTCAAAATCAGATCAAGTCATCAATACCAATATTGAAGAAGACTCAGAACAGAATATTACCCTAATTTGGGCCGTACGAAAAATAGGTCAAGATGGCCTCCAATTTTCGATTGGAACGCACAACGATACAAAAATAGGAAATTAAAAATAACGTCCGCGACGATTTTTGTGCGGCCAGAAACAATGCACAGGGAGCAAAATTATGAGTTGCAAAAATAGCAGATTTGAAGGCGGGCATGTCTAGGGCAAGATTGTGAAATTTGTTGGAAGACAAAAGTCTGGATAGTGCTCCAAATATCGAAGCAAAGGCAATGCGCAAAAATATTAAATAAAATACAGTAATTAATTTCAATCTTCAAATATTAAATCCTAATTAAAATAATAAAATCCAGAATTCTATAATTCGGACAGGGGTTCGTCTACTGGGCTTCTAGGTCTAGTCTGCTAGCTAAAATAAAATAATTAACACTGCATATAATTATATATTTAATTACACATCGCACAAAATTATTTAAATCAAATACACTATCATGAAATTAATTAATTGTAAATAACATAATATTAAATATTGTAAAAATTCGAAAATACCCCTGTTTTCAGAATGTGGTAGTGACATTAATTCTACATATAACACCAAATAAATTAATCTAATTAACAGAAAATCATCTTGGTTATATGGTCTTCACATAGCAAAAAGAAAAATCTAAGTTTTGATCTCTGTGGTAGGAGATACGAGTCCATAAATATGGGTCATCGCAATAATTTTTTGTAGCGTAAAAGTTATAGTTTTTCTCCAACTTGGCCTCGATTTTTACCTAGGGTTTAGCACTGTTCGGAGGAAACTAATACACAGAGTTGGAAGAGGGATAATTTATGAACATACCGGTGAAGATGGGGTCGAATTTGGTTGCAAGATGGAGCGGGAATCTATGCATGAATAGGGGTACGTTGCTGCCAATCTGCTGTCGCGGTGCTCGCGCGGAGGGCGCGGTCACGGACGGTGGTCGCGGCGGCGCGGTCTGGGGCTCCGGTGGTCGGCGGCTGTGCTGGTAAGGTGGTCGATGATGGTGGATTAGAGGAGGAGATAGATTAGGGTTAAGGTTTTAAGAAGTTATATATATATATATATATATATATATATGTGGGTTAGGCGTTTGCTAGGTTGCGGGCTTGGGCTTGCTGCTGCTTAGGCTGGCTCACGGGGGATATGGGTTTAGCTTAGTGGTTTGGGATTATGAGGGGTTAGCTGTAAACCCCCACACCCGAAATTAGGCCTACTTGCTTAGATAGTGAAACTAGGTCTAGTTTGAACCTAATTATAATTAGAACACGATATTTTAATTAATTATACAATATTTATATCACTTAGAGCACCTTACCGTTGCTTCGATAATTGGAGCACTACATTAGCCATGGCCTTCATACAAATTTTACACTCTTACCCTATACATGACCGCCTTCTATTCTGACCTCGGTGTAACTTATAACTATGCTCCCTTGTGCTACGTTTAGGTCGCACAATATTCGTTGCGGACGTTTATAATAAATTCTAAATAAAATACGACTTTGTACCCATGTGCGTTCCAATCAAAATTGGAGACACAATCTTGACCGTTTGTGCAACTCAAAATTTTATTAATATTCTGCACTGAATCCTCTATGTCCATGATACTTGTGTCCTACATAATTTTATTCCCATGTACTTCAAATTAATTTAAGAACACCTTGTGCATTTAATTTAAATAATTTAAACCAATTTTTATCTTTGTGCAATTTTTCCAATTGTTGGGCGCTTTTATGCAAAATTTCATTGAGATGTCCACCTCATTGGATAATACATGAAGAAATCCAACTTTCCCCTTCATAAGAATTTTTCTATAATTTTTGGGATGTGCAACGCGCAACATCGCCCCCTTTATTTTAAACCAATCCTTGTATTTAAATAATGCAATTATGGCCCTCCAAACATCCTCATGTGAGACCAAGGCCCAACTCCAAGAGGGTCTTGACCAAGCCCAACCACTAGGTCAGAAAAAACCCTAGTTTACACATGTATATAAATACAATATTTTTTCTTTCTTTTCTTTTCTTTATTTTTTTCACCAAACCCATCCCTAAACCTAAACCTAAACCTAGCCGCTGCCATGAAGCTTTTCTCCTTCTCCTTATTCTTTTTCATCTTCTATAACTCATTATTTTCTTATTTCATCTTTTGCAACTCATTATTGGTGATATTCTCTTTCTTTTATTGTGTCGGGTTGTTCTCCAAGACACTATTTATTTGGACTTGTTGATGGACTATTTTCTTTATCTATTATCTTGACTAATTTATCATATTGACTTGTGTTTACTTTCTATGGATGAGGTTATAATATTATTGTGACAGATGTTGTAGACTATATTTATATTTATTACAGCTTAAGTGCACTCTAATGGGTCCATTAAATTGGGTTTGCCTATTGGAGTTATGTTACTGGCCATTGCCACGTGGCTAGTTCCTTGGTATTTTGGGACTGGGGCATGACAAAGAGCGAGCTATAATGAAACTAACACCATTCATAGAAACTCTACGGTTTGCTACGATTAACTAGCTAGGGTTGTCACAAACATTAATTACCAAATGCATATTTTAAGAATATGCAGTTAACCCGGATGGCCAAGGGTATGCTTGTATAGTAAATTTAAATGAACATTCAACCATACAACAACAAAACTTGTTACTTATCACAAACAAAAATTGAACTCAAAAGCATAAACTTGAACTTGTAATCATAAATTTGCTTTACAAACATAAACTTGTATATAAACTTGTCTTGTAAGTGTCGTAGCACGCGTAAACTTGGTCAGTCATGGAGCCCTTGCCTACCAGGGTTGTCCATGCTATATGGGGCCCTTGGGAATCAAGGTAGCCGGTAGAGCAATATTTTTCCCTCCCAATATTCTTGGTAAATCTTATCTTGTTTAATCATTCTAAATTATTTTGAGTTCTCGAGTCATGGACACTTGAGAACTCCCTAAAATGATGAGTCGTGAGTATGAGCTTTTCATGAGTCATCGTATTCGCGACACGCGATACATTGGACAATACTCACACTCGATTGTCCGATACCAAATACAATAGATTTTCATACACAAACATTTCCACGATGTCGTGAGGATGGAGGACTGAACATAAACTTGTCTTGTGAACTCACATGCAAAACTTGTCGGATAATATAAACTTGTATCGACATAAGGAAGCACACAACAATAATCACTAAAAGGAATTACTAAATAAACATAATTAAAGGGAACACAAAATTCACACAAGAATTTCTGGCTGCATGCGTCCACTGGCCGCATGGACTCACTTGTCGCATGCACCTACTGGCCGCATGGACTCACTGGCCGCATGCAATCACTAGCCGCATGCACCCACTGGCCTCATAGACTCCCCTCTTGGACTTAGCAAATTTTTATTCGTTCAGCGAGTGAAAACACAAGGTGTTCAAAGACACTTCTATAATTAAGCAATCATGTGTCCAACAAGATGGACACATGCTGTCAGTATGCGGCAAGAGTTCAGGATGAATACCCCTCTCGGGCCGTATAGCGCTCCCTATCGCATAGGTCGCTGGCCGCATGAAGACTGTCTTCTCCAACAGCAGGTTCAGCCATGGCCGAAAGCTCCAAAAACCGAAAATTTGTTTCTTCATAATTTTTTTATTTTAACTCTAAATCAAGTGAAACAAAGCCAATTTCACGAAATGAAATTCTCTAACATAAGGAACCACTAGTTTTTGAAAACATAAAGTTTTAATAGATCAAAAGCAAAAAAACTCATAGAACACATAAAATTCCTAAACTTGAAACTCGGATCTACAAAAATCTATACATCAAAATCCAAAAATCCAAGAATTAAATATGCTCAGCAACTCAAGGAGAACATTTTTCATTAAATACAATTTTTAAAACAACAACATATATAAAAATTCAAAAATGTATGACTTCACCATTGAGCAAGATGTACTTGCCTTGGGTGTTTTATAGCGTCTACCTCTCACAGTCCAAGTCACATCAACTTTTCTTATGGCTAGGGTTAGAGGAAGCTTGAGGGAGAGGAGAAAGAAGGAAATAAAAATAAAGAAGAAGAAAAAGAGGAGAGAGAGAGAGAAAATCTCATATACATACTAAGAGATAAGAGAATTTAGTCATGGGTTCACCCAAAATAAACCGAACCAAGTGTCCATTCTACATGCGGGTCCTAAACCGGGTCCTATGGCAATTGTCATACCCCAGTCCCAAAATACCAAGGGACTAGCCATATGGCAATGGCCAGCAGCGCAACTCCAATAGACAAACCAAATTTAATGGACCCGTTAAAGTGCACTTAAGCTGTAAAACAAACACAATGGTCTACGATACATGTCACAGTGTAATTCTAATCTCATCCACAGAAAGTAAACATAATTCAATATGATAGACTAATCAAGATAAAAAAAATATAGTCCATCAACAAGTCCAAATAAAAAGTGTCTCGGGGAACAACCCGATAATAAGTTAATACATAAATCCAAGTGTCAAGATATAAAATAACTGAAAGCAGAAATAACTGAGTATGTAACAGAATTCTCAGGAGAAATCCTCTGGCACAACCTCGTTCTTTGGTTCCAGTACTGCTCCAGCGTCAGCTCATGTCCCATATATCTTGGGGTATTCCTCCTCTGTTGTAACTGGGAACATAATCCGGATTCAGGCCCTCAGGGGACATAGCAAGGTACAAGAATAACTCAAGCCAAATAAAATATAGTATATAAAAATAGATCCTCAGGACAAGCTATATAACCAGCTATGTGAAATGCAAATGAGAGCATCACTAGTACTCAGGCTGAGACCACTACAAGCTCTGTGTCGGGGAGCTGCTAGCAGTAATATCACGTAATGGACCAAGCTCTGGAACAAAGACTAAAGTACCTCAATAATAAGTATATATGTATGTAATCAACCTGTAGCATGTGTGTCTCTCCCTACCCGATGTAATTATATGTCTCATGTCCACAATGTCTCATGTCCATAACACGCAAGATCATGAGCTCTAGCTAATACAGCGAGTCATAATAATATATATGTATATGCAAGTCTTATGTCACAAATCTTGTAGCCTATACAGAATCACCATGAATAAATCGGGAAAGATTTTGTCACATGAATAGTGTCAAGTGCCTTATGGTATGACGTACTTGGTAAAGCAAGCACATAAAAATATAGGCTCGTGGTATCAACTCTTTAAGTGACGTTACACGACTCCGCGTATGACATCGACACCCGAATCTTGTTCGGATATTAAATAACGTCTCTCGGTCCTAGATTGAACATGTACATCATAGAACTATATAGAAATAACTCAAGTAAAATAATATCACAAGATCTACTACAGGTTGGCAATGTACACTTAACTGGGTTCTGAACTCCTTCAGTTGCTCCTGTAAAAGTTAAATCTCCAGGTACGCCTTCGGATGCTGAAACAAACATTACTATCTCTCTTAGAATATATGAAATAACTAGGATTAACTACCCATAAGTTCAATTTGGACACAGGGGCAGAATTGACAGTTTTAGTCAAAGTGGGGTCCACTAGTGGCCCACTTCGCACAAAAAAATATGCCAAGACAAAGTTCTCCAAATTCATCAAACTTAGTGCCTACGTGTCTAGAATGATGATACGAACCCAACAAAATATTCAGAACTGGATTTCAATGAGCCGTTCATAAAATCGTCCGTCAAGTTGAACCGTGGGGCCCATGAAAATAGGATTTCGTCAACGTTCTCAGAATCAAACCAAACTTGGGTCATAGGACTATCGTAATGCTACGAATTCTATGGTGCAAGTTTTGTTGTGAAATGACAAGCACACACAAAATTATGACGAGTGTCAGAACAGGCCAATACAGGCTTTTTGACGGATATGCGTTGATTTTGGTGTGCACGCACATCCAAATCAACTTTCATAAAATCTCACACGTCCGTGTTGATAATACGCTCCTTTTGATGCAATTTTCACACGATAAAGTCACCTCGTTTAGTAGGACGTACCATATTTCAAAAAAAATTAGGTTTAGAAAACCAAATTTTTGGTCAACTTCCACCGCGAATAAATCATAAAATACAACAAATTAAAATAAACTAATTAATGAGATTAAATCTTGGTTATGTTGTCTAAATTACTGTTAAAGTGGAATTTAAAAATATTAACTAGGTTGGAAGAAAAATGACCATAAACATGGGTGTTTGGGACAGTTTTCTGAACTATAATTTGGGTCATTTTTTTCTGCATCGCGAATTGCCACTGACACAGTATATGATACCCCAAACTAATTATACAAGGTTCAAGAGGATCATGTGGTCTTTGTATAGGATTTAACAGGTTAATATTTGGATTAATATGCAGGAAGATACGAGAGTGGGAAGTAGAGTACCTCGTTACTACTGCTCGGGATGTCAGACGACGGCTACTTTGTGGCGGTAGCACGCGGCGGTCCGGTGGCTGACGGCGGCGGCGAAGGTCGAAAATGGAAAAGGGGTTATGGGTGGTGAGGGTCGACTATGCTAAGGATTTTATAGGGTGGAGGGTGGGCGGTTACGGGGAGGGGAAGTGGTCGGTCGGCGGCGATTTTGGGGGAGGGGAATGAAGGAGTCGAGGGAAGTTTCTGAAGGTGAAGTGGCGGGTCGGGTTTTGGGACTACAGGTACGGGTCGGGTAGGATCCGGGTCCGATTTTGTATGGGTTGGGTTGGGTTGGTTTGATTCGATTTGGTTCAGTTTGGTTTGTATTGGGTTGGTTTAGGTTAATTTAATTATAACAATTCAATTATCTATCAAAAAATTAGTTTTGGAGCCCAATAAATTCTAAAAAAATTATACAATACTTTATTATTAATTATACACCCAAAAATATAATTTTTGCACAATTTTAATTATTAATTTAATACAAAAAAATATAAATTCATGAAAGAATATTTATTATAGTTAACTAAAAATAATAAAAAAATTCTACAATAATAATGAATAAAATTTCAAATTAAATTCTAAAAATCAAGGTGTTTACAATCGATCCACCTTAAAAGAATTGCATCCTCGCAATTAAAAATTAACTACTAAGGAATCTAAAAATAATTATGGTAACCTATAGGTAGTTCTTAGGTCATACTTGCATCTTTGAATAGGTGAGGATAACGCTGGCGTATGATATCCTCTCGTTCTCAAGTAGATTCGCCGGGGGAATGATATTTCCAAGCTACCCGGACCAATATAATCGTCTGACCCCATAATATCCTCTCACTAATGTCAAGTATCCCAACTGGCTGCTCTTCATACCTCAAGCAAGGTCCCACTGAAATCTCAAAATGATCGACTACGTGACTTAGGTCAGTTACGTACCTCCACAGCTGTGAGATATGGAATACGTCATGCACTCCCTCTAGAGATGGGGGTAATACAAGATGATACGCCACCTCACTAATATGCTCCAAAATATCAAATAGCCTAATGTACCTCGGGCTCAGCTTGCCTCTGCTCCCGAATTGAATAGTACCTCGAGTAGGTGAGATCCTCAAGAATATATGTTCTCCTTCCTTGAACCCCAAAGGTTGGCAGTTTGTGTCAGCCCAATGCTTTTGTCTGTCCTGAGCTGCACGAAGATGACTCTGAATTTGCTTAAACTTCTCAACTGTCTACATCACTAACTTCGGACCGAGTATCTGACGCTCGCCAATGTCACTCCAATATATCGGGGACCTGCACTTTCTACCGTACAGTGCCTCGAAAGGTGCCATATGGATGCTCGCCCGGTAGCTGTTATTGTAAGATAACTCCACCAAGTGCAAATGGTCTTCCCAAGACCCTCTAAAGTCTAATATACACGACATTAGCATATCCTCCAGGATCTGAATCGTGTGCTCCGACTGACCGTCTGTTTGTGGATGGTAAGCAGTGCAGAACTTGAGTCGGGTGCTAAGACTCTCATGTATGCTTCGCCAAAAATGGGATATAAATCTTGAGTCACGACCAGACATAATACTAACCGGTACTCCATGTAACCTTATGATCTGTCGTATATACATGTCGGCTAGAATCTTCGTGGACTGTCCAACTTTGAACGGTAAGAAATGTGCCAATTTGGTAAGTCGATCCACAATAAACTAGACCGCATCCTTCCCACTGGGGATTCTTGGAAATCCTGTAATGAAATCCATAGTGATATGTTCCCACTTCCATTCGAGTATAGGAAGCGGCTGTAACATACCAGAAATTCTCTGATGCTCGGACTTTACTTGCTGACAGACCAAATATTTTGCCATAAATCGTGCAATCTCTCTCTTCATCCCATGCCACCAATAGTACTGCCTCAAATCTCGGTACATCTTCGTACCTCCCGGATGAATAGAGTACATGGAGCTATGTGCTTCAGATATCAACTCATGTCTCAACTCTTCATTCAGAACATATAGGCAATTTTCACATCTTAACGTCCCGTCCTTATGGATTCAAAGTCCCGTCTGCATGCTAGCTTCCATCTTCTCTTTAAGTCTCCGGAACCTAGCATTTGTGGGTAATGTCGTCTTAATTCTCTCCACTAGTGATAACTTAACTTCAAGATTCACCAACAGCCCACTCTGTCTTGGCAAAATAATCTCTATTTTGAGCTCATGTAGATCCTCTAATAGCTGGGGATGCATCGTCAAGAAATAAGCTGTAGGCTTCATGCTGAGTGCGTTTGCTATGATATTTGCTTTGTCCGGATGGTACTGTAAATCTATATCAAAATTGACTATCAACTCTAACCAACATCTCTGTCTCATATTTAGCTCTTTTTGAGTATAGACATACTTCAGACTTTTGTGATCAGTCAAGATTTTTACCTTCTCTCCATAAAGATAGTGCCTCCTATCTTTAATGCAAATATTATTGCAACTAGCTCAAGATCGTGCGTCAGGTAGTTCTTCTCATGAACCTGCAGCTGTCTTAATGCATAAGCTATAACTTTGTCATGTTACATCAAAACACATCCTAGTCCACTGCCTGACGCATCACTATAAACAACGAATCCTTCTGATCCTGAAGGAAGAGTCAAGACCGGTGCTGTCGTCAATCGTCTCTTCAACTCCTTAAAGGCCTTCTGGCAATCTTCTGTCCATGCAAACTCCTGGTCCTTACGCGTCAACCGCATCATAGGCTCCATAATCCTTAAGAAATTCTCTACGAACCTCTGATAGTATCCAGCAAGTCTGAGAAAACTTCTCACTTCCTTAAGTAATGTAGGTATAGGCCAAGTTTCTATTGCAGCAACCTTCTTCAGATCAACTGAAAGTCCTTCTCCCAAGATAATATATCCCAGGAAAGGCACCCTATCCAGACAAAACTCACATTTACTGAGTTTGGCGTACAGCTTCTCCTATCTCAGCGTCTCTAACACAATTCTGAGATGCTCCTCGTGCTCTTCATAGATCTTGAAATATATCAAGATATCGTCAATAAACACAACCACGAACTTGTCCAAGTACTGATAAAAACTATGTTCATCAAACTTATGAAGACATCTGGCACGTTGGTTAAACCAAACGGCATAACTAAGAACTCATAGTATCCATACTTGGTCCTGAAGGCTGTCTTCGGTATATCCTCTTTTCGTACTCTAATCTGATGATAACCGGATCTAAGATCGATCTTTGAGAATACACTAGCACCACTCAACTGATCGAATATATCATCAATGCGTGGCAAGGGATACCGATTCTTGATGGTTATAACGTTCAATGCCCTGAAGTCAATACACAGGCGTACCGTTCCATCCTTCTTCGGCACAAATAGTATGGGTGCTCCCCATGGTGAAATACTTTGCCGAATAAAACCCTTTTCCAGAAGAACATCAACTTGCTTCTACAATTCCACCAACTCCTTAGGTGCTAGCCGGTACATTGATGAAGTGATAGGCTCCTCTCATGGAGTCAAGTCTATTGTGAAATCTATTTCCCGATCAGATGGTAAGCCTGGAAAATCATCAAAAAATACATCCACAAACACAGATACAACCTTTGGGTACTCAGGCTCCCTTTCTGCAGAGAGTGCCTTAAGTGTAGGCTGAACTCCTTGCGCTTAGGCTCCCCGAAGAAATTTAAACTCCGGATGTCCAGGTGGTCTAAATATAACCCGTCCAAATCGACAAACTATAGTCACATGGTACTGACTCATCCAGTCCATACCAAGTACAATATCATAATCTGGCATGGAAAAGATGAAGAATTGAGCTCGTATCTCTCTTCCACAGACTACCACCAAACAAGATCTACAAATGTCACTAACTAGGATAATTTTGCCTCCCGTAAGAATTCTTATAGTCTTCAAAAGGGGTGCAGTAGCTACTCTATGTATGGCTACGAAGCTAGCAGCTATGAATGAATGTGATGCTCCATAATCGAATATAGCTACAGCAGGTAATGAAGCTACTAATATAGTACCTGTTATGACCTCTCATGCAGTAGCTTCCTCTTCAATAGCCAACGCAAATGCCTGTCCTCGTCCCGGAGCTGGTCCTCTCTGCTGCCGAGCCTGCTAGAATAGTGTTGCCTGTAATGCCCCGCTTCGTATCGGCATTATGTATCAAGGTGAGTGGGCAGAAGTTCATTCTCTGATTCTTGCATGCCTTAATAATGAATCTGAGTTTTTGTTTGCTTGTTTTTATAAGAGAATGATAGAACATGCCTTACATGCTAATAAATGAACTCACCTAGTTTGTCTTTGAAATGAATAAGTCTGCTTAACTAAGAGATCTTGAAACACCTGTCTAAGACTAAGTGTTTGCCTGAACATGTTCACTATTGACTATGCTCCGAGAGAACCATATCATGTGCCTTAATGTGTTCAAAGATAAGGTGGCTTGCTCCGCAATAATAAAATATCGTTTGATGGTTCGTCTCATCTGTATCCAAAAGTTTATTTAATAGTGTTACATACATTTGCATCGTTCGGACAATGGCTATTGGTGGAAAGCAACCATGCATCACGGCTGCTACAGAGATAGTAGAAAGCAACCATGTGTCACGACTGCCAATAGTATCAAATAAATGAGTCATTGGTTAGCTGGATCAACCGCTACCGATCCTGAGATACTCTAGGACCGCACTGCATATAAGATAGTTCATTGTGTTAGCTTGGATAGAGGACTGCCCCTATGATATGCATTGGTGTCTAGATGTGCATTTATCCCTAGAGTATCACGAGATACGCTGTGCACACCCTGAAACAGAATGAACGAATTGTCTTGTCTTGTCTTGCTTGCTTATATCGAATATAAAACTCTATTTTCTAAAGATGTTTCCAAAATAATGTAATATGACTCCGTTCTTCTGCTGCATAAAATGAACCTAGGTAAAACTAAAAAGATCACTAGTAGTATAATATTTTATAACATGATTACTTAGTATTGGTTTTAGTGAATGCTTGCTTCTGTTCAATTGTTTATACTCATCATCACTTTTATAAGTACTAGTGAGTATAAACAACTGAACAGAAGCAAGCATTCACTAAAAACAATACTAAGTAATCATGTTATAAAATATTACATTACTAGTGATCTTTTTAGTTTTACCTAGGTTTATTATATGCAGCAGAAGAACGGAGTCATATTACATTCTTTTGGAAATACCTTTAGAAAACAGAGTTTCATATTCGATATAATCAAGCAAGACAAGACAAGTCGTTCGTTCTATTTTAGGGTGTGCACAGCGTGTCTCGTGAGACTCTAGGGACAAATGCACATCTAGACACCAATGCATATCTTAGGGGCAATCCTCTATCCAAGCCAACACAATGAACTATCTTATATGCAGTGCGGTCCCCGAGTATCTCAGGATCGGCAGCAGTTGATCCAGCTAACCAATGACTCATTTATCTGATACTATTGGCAGCCGTGACACATGATTGCTTTCCACTATCTCTGTAGCAGCTGTGACGCATGGTTGATTTCCACTAATAGCCATTGTTAGACCGATGCGAATGCATGGAATACTATCAAATAAACTCTAGGATGCAGACGAGACAAACTATCAGACAATATTTTATTATTGCAGAGCAAGCCGCCTTATCTTTGAACACATTCAAGCATACGATATGGTTCTCTCATAGCATAGGTGATAGTGAATATGTTCATGCAAACACTTAGTCTTAGACAGGCATTTCAGGGTCTCTTAGTTAAGCAGACTTGTTCGTTTCAAATACAAGCTAGATGAGTTCGTTTATTAGCATACAAGGCAGGTTCTATCATTCTTTTATGAAAACACGCAAGCAAAAACTCAGATTCATTATGAAGGTGTACAAGAATCAGATAACGAAGTTTTGCCCACTCACCTTGATTCATAATGCCGACGCAGAGCGGGGCATTACATACTTACCCACCAACAAAAAGTTTTGTCCTCGAAACTTCAAGGATAAACTTCTCGATATTCCGAGCAGCAATAGCCCTCATCCCTCACCGTACTCAATCGAAACAATCAAGTCAAGTCAAGAAAATATTTGCACAACTTTGAGGATATCTATTGACTTATTGTATGGAACACTCTATTGTAATACAATACCGTAACATGTTTGGTGGTTTAGGCTTAAAATGGATAGGGATTCTATCAAAACATGTTTGGAGGGATAGACTATGAAAATCACTAGGCTTGTCCTGCATCTTGGATATTATGGATTTTACTGAACGGACTCGTCCCCTGTGCAAACGAATATGTTATTGAGAGTAGGAAATTGGGGCATGACATAACTACTCGAGGCATAATGGGGTCTTGTTGCACAAGGCAAAGGAAGCATGCAAGGGTCTGATATATAACCAATATTTCATTTCCATGTTCTAGTATAAGCAATACAAGTTGGGATTATTCCCTTAGCTAGGTGCGTTGTATTCTTATTAGCATGCAGGAGGTGATTCACCTAGCGACTAGCATGTATTGTTCCATATTTTAGTTGTGCTGCCTAAGCAAAGACAAGTTCACCGTAGCTACCCAACTTAGTGATAATTTGCCTCAGTTAAGCGATACTCCGAGCGAACCTCTGAAAGCCTAAGTCGAACTCCTGAAGAGATAAGTCTGGATATCATTTGCCTCAAATAAGTATTCTCGCTTGAGCAAAGCGGGTCGGGACATTATTGCAATGCAATACATTTATCCAACTGAGTATTCGGGGCAAATCGAGGGACTGGGTTCTCTGTTTACAAAGGCATCGTTCCATACATTATGCCCCTTTATACGAAAGTATGCTCGAGGCACCCACCAACAGTTTACTTACTTGCAGGTACTGGATTGTCCGAGGGAGCGATAGGCGTGCCCCATCCCTAATACCTAAAAAATTCTTGTTTCGATTGCGTCGAGCATGCTTTCGTATAAAGGGGCATAATGTATGGAATAATGCCTTTGTAAACAGAGAAACCAGTCCGTCGATTTGCCCCGAATACTCAGTTGGCTAAATGCATTGCATTGTAACAATGTCTCGACCCGCTTTGCTCGGGCAAGAATACTCGTTTGAGGCAAAGGATATCCAGACTTGTCTCTTCAGGAGTTTGACTTAGGCTTTCAGAGGCTCGCTCGGAGTATCGTTCAACTGAGATGAATCATCGCTAAGGTGGGTGGCTAAGGTGAACTTGTCTTTACTTAGCCAGTACAACTAAAATATGGATCGATACATGCTAGTCGCTAGGTGAATCACCTTCTGCATGCTAATAAGAATACAATGCACCTAGCTAAGGGAATAATCCCAACTTGTATTGCTTATATTAGAATATGGAAATAAAATATTGCTTATATATCAGACCCTTGTATGCTACCTTTGCCTTGTGCAACAAGACCCCGCTATGCCTCGAGTAGTTATATCATGCCCTAATTTCCTACTATCAATAACACATTTGTTTGTACGAGGGACGAGTCCGTTCAGTAAAATCCATAATATCCAAGATACAGGACAAACCTAGTGATTTGCATAATCTATCCCTCCAAACATGTTTTGATAGAATCCCTATCCATTTCAAGCCTAAACCACCAAGCCAAGATTCGATTCTAAGCCTTTAGTTTAACTCCAAGTCGTTAAACCTGATTCACGTATTCGTTCACGAAACCATCAAACATGATTTTATTTTAGGTTCTAGGCTAACTTATTCTCAAAATATTTTTGATTCACTTACATTCTATATTTTTATCCGTTCATGCGATAATTTTAAATCGTCTAGTAAAATCATCCAACTTTAATATTACCGTTTGGTAAATTATCTAAGTCTATTCAAATTTTGATATGTTCCATTCATCGAGTTCGTTTGGAATAATCACCGAACATGTTCTCGTGAGTTCGATCATCCCTACCGTACGTGAAATTACCACGTCGGCGCTCCCGCAGGATAACCGTTCTCGTTGGGATCGATTTCGAATGTTATCATTTCGAACTCGATTTCAAGATCATTCTTCCAAACTCCAAGCCAAATCCATTATCGTTCATCTCTTTCAAAGAAACAAAATAAACTTGAATACAATATCGCTCGAATAAATTAGCCCAAAATAAATATTGTGTTTCTTTGAAAGAGATTAACAATAATGGATTTGGCTTGGAGTTTGGAAGAATGATCTTGAAATCGAGTTCGAAACGATAACATTCGAAATCGATCCCAACGAGAACGGTTATCCTGTGGGAGCGTCGGCGTGGTGATTTCACGTACGGCAGGGATGATCGAACTCACGAAAACATATTCGATGATTATTCCAAACGAACTCAGTGAATGAAATGTATCAAAATTTGAATAGGCTTGGACGATTTACCAAATGGTAACATTGAAGTTGGATACTTTTACTAGACGATTTAAAATCACCTCATGAACGCATAAAAATTTATATTGCAAGTGAATCAAAAATATTTTGAGAATAAGTTAGCCTAGAACCTGAAATAAAATCATGTTTGATGGTTTCGTGAGCGAATACGTGAATCAGGTTTAACGACTTGGAGTTAAACTAAAGGTTTAGAATCGAATCTTGGCTTGGTGGTTTAGGCTTGACATGGATAGGGATTCTATCAAAACATGTTTGGAGGGATAGATTATGCAAATCACTAGGCTTGTCCTGCATCTTGGATATTATGAATTTTACTGAACGGACACGTCCCCCATGCAAACGAATGTGTTATTGAGAGTAAGAAATTAGGGCGTGATATTGCCTGTGGTGCCAAATATGGCCTCGACTAATATTCTCCTGGAGCTGGTGGTCTGACTCCTCTAACTTCCGTCAGTGGTGCTCCCAATGCTGGATAAGCTGGCCTAGGTGGCTGCTGGACTGATCTCGGTGTTGGTAAAGCTTGTCGGTCTACCATCGGTGCTCCCTCTCGACGCTCAAGGCAGTCCTTGGCTGGATGTTGGTTGGATTCGCAAATCAAGCATTGTCCTAACTTGCGTCTGCACTCTCTCTCAATATGTCCTACCTTGCCACAGTAGTGACAAGTAGGAAGGGATGGTGCTTTTGATGTTGCTCTCTGCAGTGAATTCCTCTGGGGTCGCTTTGCAGACTCCCCGTGTGGTGCACTAGCTGGTGCTGATGTGAACGGCCATTTCAGGCTAGACTCTCTCCTGGTGACGCGTTCCATGCGTCGGGCTACCACAAGGACGTCGGTGTATGAAGTAGGTACAACAGATTTGATCAATCTTTGTAGCTCAAAGCTAAGTACGTTGAAGAACTTCTTCGCCTTTTTCTCTTCTGTCGGAATCAGAGTAGGGGCAAAGCGACTCAAACAGATAAACTTTGTATTATACTCTTCTACCGTCATGTTGCCTTGAATGAGGTGGTTAAACTTATCTCTAAGTTTCGCTCTGGCAATGGCTGGAATATACATCTCCTGGAAGAGTCTAGAGAACTCCTCCTAAGTGACTTGGTTCAGTCCGAGCCATCTCTCTTCAGATAGCCACCAATGATGTACATTGCCCGTCAACTGCATCCTGACGACAGTCATCCAACGCTCCCTCGGAAGCTCAGCTGCTTACAACTGGTATTGAGTATTTGTGAGCCACTCATGAACTTTAGTAGGCTCCTTCTTGCCAGAAAAGATACGAGGCTTCAGCTGGCAACAATCAGTAATAGATCCCATCGATGGTCGCCTAGCTGGTGGGTTCGTCTATTCCAGTACGGTTACTAGGCTGTTCCTCAAGTTCTCTGTCTCGTGACACTGAGCCTCTTGATGAACCTGCTATTGGGCTTGCATTATTGCGTAGAATATTTGGAACATCCTTTGTTTGTCCATAGCCTGTCCTAGTAGAAAAATGGGCATTGGTAGACTAAACTACGATGGTGGTGGAATATCGTCTCGCCGGAACCTCGAGGGGTGCTGATCTGCTTGATTGCTTTGTTGAGCGGATGGATCTCCATCCAATGGTGTCACTCCATCGTCGTAGGTGACCACAGGACCTTGTGGTGTACCTACGGGAGTCTCATCGCCAGCTTGTGGGTCTATTACTCTGTATTTAAAGTAAACTATGAGAATCATGCAGACGAATCAAGATTTGATGCAAGTCAAGAAATTATTTTAAAGTCGATATAGAGGTCAAGAATAGATTAACAAGTGGATGAGATCCCATAATTTATCCTAATTGCAGGCTTGCTCGATTTCTTAGTTGAAATTAAAGCAATATAATCGTGGACCGGAATGGGCCCCCAAAAAAATCATGTCATGCCCCAGTCCCAAAATACCAAGGGACTAGCCACGTGGAAATGGCCAGCAGCACAACTCCAATAGACAAACTAAATTTAATGGACCCGTTAGAGTGCACTTAAGCTATAAAAAAAATACAATAGTCTAAGATATATGTCAAAGTCTAATTCTAATCTCATCCACAGAAAGTAAACACAATTCAATATGATAGACTAATCAAGATAAAGAAATATACTCCATCAACAAGTCTAAATAAAAAGTGTCTCGCGGAACAACCCGATAATAAGTTAATACATAAATCCAAGAGTCAAGATATAAAATAACTGGAAGCAGAAATAACTGAGTATATAACAGAATACTCAGGAGAAATCCTTTAGCACAGCCTCATCCTCTGGTGCCAGTACTGCTCCAACGTCAGCTCATGTCCCGTATATCTCGGGGTATTCCTCCTCTGTTGTACCTGGAGACATAATCCTGATCCAGGTACTCAGGGGACATAGCAAGGTACAAGAATAACTCAAGCCAAATAAAATATAGTATATAAAAATAGATCCTCAAGGCAAGCTATGTAACCATTTATGTGAAATACATATGAGAGCATCACTAGTACTCAGGCTGAGACCACTACAAGCTTTGTGTCGGGGAGCCGATAGCAGTAATATCACGTAATGGGCCAAGCTGTGGAACAGAGACTAAAGCACCTCAATAATAAGTATATATGTATATAATCAGCCTGTAGCCTGTGTGTCTAATGTAATCACACGTCTCATGTCCATGATGTCTCATGTCCATAACACGCAAGATCATGACCTCTAGCTAATACAGCGAGTCTTAATAATATCTATGCATATGCAAGTCTTATGTCACGAATCCTATAGCCTATACAGAATTATCATGAATAACTCAAGAAATATTCTGTCACATGAATAGTATTAAGTTCCCTATGGTATGACATAAAAATATAGGCTCATGGTATCAACTCCCTAAGTGACATTACATCACTTCGCATACGGTGTCGACACCCGAATATTGTTCAAACATTAAGCAATGTCTCTCAGTCTTAGATTGAATATGTATATTACAGAAGTATATAGAAATAACTCAAGTAAAATAATATCACAAGATCTACTGCAGGTTGGCAAGGTACACTTGCCTGGATTCTGAACTCCTTCAGTTGCTCTTATAAAAGTAAAATCTCTAGGTACACCTCCGGATGCTGAAACAAATATTACCATCTCTCTCAGAATACATAAAATAGCTAGGATTGACTACCCATAAGTCTAATTTGGACACAGGGGCAGGATTGAAAGTTTTTGGTCAAAGCGGGGTCCACATGTGGCCCACTTCGTACCAAAAAATATGCCAGAGACAAAGTTCTCCAAATTTACCAAACTTAGTGTTTACGTGTCTAGAACGATGGTATAAACCCAACGGAACGTCCAGAACTAGATTCTGATGAGCCAATCACGAAATCGCTTGTCAAGTGGAACTGTGGGGCCCACAAAAATGAGGTTTCGTTAACGTTCTCAGAATCAAACCAAACTTGGGTCACAGGACCAGCGTAATACTATGAATTCTATAGCACAAGTTTCATTATAAAATGACATGCACACACAAAATTATGATGAGTGTCAGAACAGGCCGATACGAGACTTTTTGACGGATATGCATTGATTTCGGTGTGCACGCACATCCAAATCAACTTTCATAAAATCTAACGCATCTGTATAAATGATAGGCGCCTTTCGATATAGTTTACACATGATAAAGTTGCCTCGTTTAGTGGTACATACCCCATTTTGGAAAATTTTGGGTTTAGAAAACCATATTTTTGGTCAACTTCAACCGCGAATAATTATAGCATACAACAAATTAAAATAAACTAATTAATGGGATTAAATCTTGGTTACATTGTCTAAATTACTATTTAAGTAGAATTTAAAAATATTAACTAGATTAGAAGAAAAACAGCCATAAACATGGGTGTTTGGGATAGTTTTCTAAACTATAACTTGGGTTATTTTTTCCTGTCTTGTATCGTAAATTACGACCGACACAGGACACGATATCCCAAACTAATTATACAGGGTTCAAGAGGGTCATATGGTCTTCGCATATGATTCAACGGGTCAACATTTAGATTAATATGCAGGGAGATACGAGAGTGGGAAGTAGAGTACCTCGTTACTGCTGCTCGGGATGTTGGATGGCGGCTACTTTGCGGCGGTGGCGCACGGCTGTCCAGCGGATGACGGTGGCAGCTGTCACACCCCGATATTCCGCAGGCTAATCGGCCGTCCCCGCTAGGCAAAAAAGACCGCGCCAGCGCTCCCGTGAAATGATCGCTTTGACCCATCCAGGCGTGATGCCGCACGAAGCACGATACGCGCCCGTACAAGGCCGAAGTTCATTGGCTGGCGGTAAGAAGTCTAAGCCATAGGATCGTACAGATTGCCCGAGTGCAGCGAAATATATAAACGCATAAGCGAATGGTAACAAGTTCGCTGAGTCGACAGTAGCGGAAGCAAAGATTTGTATAACATAATATAGAAGTAAGGCAACTTATTTTATTCATATTGAAACAAGTGTTACAGGCGGCTATAGCCGAGATTACAGGTCGCTCAAGCTCTCTCTATCTGAAACATAAAAGCGTGTTAAGTGGCTATATTTGTGGAATGATGTATAGGCGATTTCTAACATTATATCTTGTATATGTGCTTAAGTCCCGGACGCAGCGTTCCAAGGCTTCCGAGTTAAACTCCACGCCTTATCACGCACGAAAGAGGCATCTGCACCGAATGAGGTTCTCCCGTACCCTGCAAGCAATCTGGTGGGTTATCAGTACATGAATGCACTGGTGAGGAGGCTACTCGCCCGCTCAAAAAATCCAAACACGTAATATAGGTTCCGTGTACCAACTACTTTGTTGTCTTTCTAGTTGTGCCTTAGGATTAGTTTCATGGCAATATTGAATAGCCTAACTCGTATGGCAGTGCGCCATGCTATATAAGAGGAAATACGGTGAGACTTACCAATTTACCGTTTGTCCTTCCATGTCCAAGGCAAACTACGTTAATTCAAGCACAAGCATGTATAAACATTCTGGAGGCATAACATATGCAAACACTGTGTTGTGGCGAGGTTATGCTTCGGGTGCATGAATTACAAGAAATATCAAGTGTGTTGCATAATATGTCCAGTGCCCTTTATGCACAAGTATTTATACCATGATCATTTAGGTGTTTAGTTATTCTTGATGCGATGCGAAGACTCGCACATGGATAGCCGCTAAGCGAGGATGACTTATCTATATGAACATGAGGTCACTGGCACGGCGCCATAATGGACGGTCTAGTCTCAGTACGGAATGGCATAGGACGCATAGGCAGGACGACACTGGCCATTCTGCCTATAGCATGTGACTATCAGGAGTTTCGTCTGGATCGGATCGGTGCCAGTGCCCCAACAACGGTCCGCGGAACTAAAACCTTTTTTCCAAGATGTCCTGTGACCATGCAAGTCTCTATCTTTCAGGTCTCTTTGGTCAGGTACCGGAACAAGTTTGAGGCAGGATATATTTGTATGGAACAAGTTCGAGGCAGGATATATATATATATGGAACAAGTTCGCTGCAGGATATATATATATATATGGAACAAGTTTATATGGAACAAGTTTGAGGCAGGATATATATATATGGAGGCAGGATTATTCATAATATGTATGTTGACTCAACAAGCTATTTGATTCAGTACATGACAGTTTTGCTTCACGAGTTGTAATTCTGGATCATTTACTCGGTACAAATTCCCTGGTTCGGGAACTGCCTTAGTGACCTAACGGTCCCAGATACTTTCAGGTTCGTATTTGCACGGAACGACTATTGTATAGTCTTTCGAGGAGAACCTAAATGAATGCATGACATTAATGGCAATACAGGGTCTTGGCATAGTTTATGCAACAAGCATTCAATCGAGGCGATATATATAAGCAGGCAAGCATGCATTCACAAGAAGACTTAAGCATTCACATTTGCTCGGGCCCGAAGGTAAGCCGAGGAGTAAAACCGTAAAAGACCTTTCCGAGCGACGTTATCTAGGGTCATGCACCATAGCAGTAAGGGAGTGCATAATAAAGAGTGTACTATTCATGTCATTTTACTCGAGGCATAGCAGAGTCTAGTTGCACAAGGCAAAGGTAGCATACGAGGGTCTGAATATAAGCAATGTTTCAGTTCTATGTTCTAACACAAGCAATACAAGTTGGGATTATTCTCTTAGCTAGGTGCGTTGTATTCTTATTGGCATGCAGGGGGTGATTTACCTAGAGACTAGCATGTATCATTCCGTATTTTATGTGTGCTGGCTAAGCAAAGACAAGTTCACCGTAGCCACCCACCTTAGCGATGATCCACCTCGGTCGAGTGATACTGCGAGCGAGCCTCTGAAAGCCTAAGCCGTACTCCTATAGGGACCAAGTCTAGATATCCTTTGCCTCAAATGAGTATTCTTGCCTGAGCAAAGCGGGTTAGAACATTGCACTTTTGCTATTTGAATCGGCAGTCCGCTTGAGCAGAACAGGATATTACATTATCCACCACTCAGAAAAAGTCTCATCATCCAGACTTCCTGAGGGCAAGCCGCACTATCGAATTTCGAATCTGGCCTGAGCGTAGCTATCGGTACCACTAGATCCATTGGAACACAATCCCCTACTCGATGCTTAGCTGTGTTGCGTGTATACTGAGTCAGTCTTCATTGCACCTTAGTGCAGGACATGTTTCTTAACACGAGGTACATTTCAATCGATCTTGTTTAACGATCTAAAGCTGAGGCAACTTATACAAGTCGTTGTGCTTGTTCAAGAGGATATTCACTTGCACTAGCATTTGAGATCAGCATATCGCGTGTCTAGATCGTGCACATATTCGAAGCGTCCCTCAAACACATGCATGTCAACTAACTTAGTGATAGCGAAGTCTTAGCACTCAAGTTTCACATTTTTTGAGTCTTGGACCATATGTACATTCAAGGTGTCCCTCAAACATATGCAGTCAACCAAACTTAGAGATAGTAAAATCGGACATGCTACTTACAAAAATCTCAAGGGTTCAATCCAATTCCATATTATTTCTATTACAACCGAGTATTTGCACTATCATTAAGCACGATCAATCCGATTCAACCGACTAGCGTCCATCCATTCGAGTCAACTTAGTATACGTTATCGTTCCTAAGTCTAACCCTAAGTCTTGTTGTCCCAGTTGTGACACTTTATACAAACAATATGGTAAAGTCGGAAGCACAGGTTCATTCACTCGGCACAGGATCGTTTGTCGAATTTCTAAGTCAGCTCACAAGTTCATAGATACAAGTTCAAGCATATTGCGATTCATCGTACAAATTTGTCGCACAATGCTCGCCCCAATTCCTATGGTCAAACCATTGTTCATTTGCACGGGATATTCTACCCAGCTTATTTTTCTCAGATTTCTAAACATCGAGCACAGATCCACCTACTCTCAATAACACGTTTGTTGCACGGGGGGGGGACGAGTCCGTTCAGGTAACTTATAATAAATATGAGTTGCAGGACAAGCCTAGTGGTTTGCATAGTCTATCTCCTCAAGTATGTTTTGATAGAACCCTTATCCATTTAAAGTCTAGACCACCAAGCCAAGATTCAATTCTAAATCTTTAGGTTAACTCCAATTTGTTCAAACTGATTCATGTATCCGTTCACAAAACCATCAAACGTAATTTATTTCAGGCTCTAGGCTAACTTATCTATCAAAACATTTCTGATTCTTTGTATTTCTAATTCGTCTCTTGCATCGAACCACAAGTTAAGATGATCATTCAGTATATATATGAAATCCACCAAGTCATGTTCGTTCATGCAGTAATTATAATTCGTCTAGCAAAATCATCCAACTTTCATTTTACCGTTTGGTAAATCCATAGTCTACTTTTGGCATTCCTCAATAATCAAGTTCAAATATTGAAGTCCAAGTCCATTCATTTCTAATATGTTTAATATATCGAGTTTGTTCTTCCGAACTCCAAGTAAGTCCATTATCGATTATATCATTCCTAGAAGCATAATATTTCCTTTGCTTGTATCGATCATGCTATCTTCCAACTATCGATACCAAGTCAAATTTATATTCCGAAGCCAAATATCTATTCTCGGGTTAGCTTATTCGAGCGATAATTTATTCAAGTTTAATCTGTTTTGTTTCAATCCAAATTGCTCGCACGATTCTCAATTTCCAACAAGTTTTCCTTAGTCAGGATATCGATTTCCATTTTCATGAATTCCTATTCGATATGAGCCTTATAGTTGGTCCAAGCACATTCTGAAATCGTTCAGTACAACTATCGTACGAGTTATGGATCCATTTTGGACGTTTCTAAATGATCCATCCACCACTCGGAATCGAGTTATACCATCAAATCCTTAATCGATGTCCGCTTTATCGTTAACTTATTCACCATCTCGTTCCTCAAATTCTAGCACGATACTTAAGTTTTGCCTGATAAAATCTAATCTTATATATATATTCTGGATTGATAGTTATCCAAGCAACTATATTCGATTTGTGTCTCCCAACACGAAATATCATTCGTGCTATTCCAAAATTTATGTGCGATTCTCTATGTTCGCCTAAGCGATAATCTAACACAGTTTCTATCGGTCACAAGTCTAAGTCTGACTTGTCTTATTCCTGAATGATGTCCAAATCTCGTTTACAACTGGCTTGCACCAAAGGGCCTTGGTGCACGATACAGAACACAACTTAGCCATAAGGCTGTGTGCATAGCAAACCGTTCAGGCGATATTCGATTCCGAACTAACCAATTGGTTAACTAGGTACAAGCATATGGTTCGCGCATATCATATAAATTTTAGCACGGGTCTATTCCCATAAAGGGTCTAGCACAGGTCGGCATAAAGGCCTTCCGATCATAATGTCGTACAAGCAACCATATTATTTCACATGCAACTTTTTGAAAGTATTTGACTTATTGTTTGGAACATCCCACTAAGGCGTTGAGAGAGTGTGTGCACATAACCCATGAACGAGTTTTCGAAATAAAGATATTCGAAACAAAATCCAAAGGCATATAAGCTAGGCTATGATACTAATCTGTCACGCCCCGATCTCCCATAGGTTAATCGGCCGTCCCCGCTAGACAAAAAAAACTGTACCAGCGCTCCCGCAGAGTAATCGCTTTGACCTATCCAGACGTGATGTCGTACGAAGCATGATATACGCTCGTACAAGGCTGTGGTTCATTGGCTGGCGGTAAGAAATCTAAGCCACAGGATCGCACAGATTATCCGAGTGCAGCAGAATGTATAAACGCATAAGCGAATGGTAACAAGTTCGCTGAGTCGACAGTAGCAGAAGCAAAGATTTGTATAACATAATATAGAATTAAGGCAACTCATTTTATTCATATTGAAACAAGTGTTACAGGCGGCGTATAGCCGAGATTACAAGTCGCTCAAGCTCTCTCTCTCAGAAACATAAAAGTGTGCTAAGTGGCTACATTTGTGGAATGATGTATAGGCGATGTTCCAATATTATGTCTTGTATATGTGCTTCATTCCCGGACGTAGCATTCCAAGGCTTCCGAGTTGAACTCCACGCCTTAGCACGCATGAAGGAGGCATCTGCACCGAACGAGGTTCTTTTGCACCCTGCAAGCAATCTGGTAGGTTATCAGTACATAAATGCACTGGTGGGGAGTCTACTCGCCCGCTCGAAAAATCCAAATATGTAATATAGGATTCGTGCACCAACTACTTTGTTGTCTTTCTAGTTATGCCTTAGGATCAGTTTTATGGCAATATTGAATAGCCTAACTCGTGTGGCAGTGCGTCATGCAATATAAGAGGAAACATGGCGAGACTTACCAACTTATCATTTGTCCTTCCCTGTCCAAGGAAAACTACGTTAATTCAAGCACAAGCATGTATAAACATTCTGGAGGCATAGCATATGCAAATACTGTGTTATGAGCGAGGTTATGCTTCAGGTGCACGAGTTACAAGAAGTATCAGGTGTCTTGCATAATATGTCCAGTGCTCTTTATGCACAAGTGTTGTTATACCATAATCGTTTATGTGTTCAGTTATTCTTGATGCGATACGATGACTCGCACGCGGATAGCCGCTAAGCGAGGATGACTTATCTATATGAATATGAGGTCATTGGCACGGCACCATAATAGACGGTCTAGTCTCAGTACGGAATGGCGTACGATGCATAGGCAGGATGACACAGGCTATTCCGTCCTATAGCAGGCGACTATCAGAAGTTTTGTCCGGATCGGATCGATGCCAGTGCCCCAACAACCGTCCGCAGAACTAAAACCTTGTTTCCAAGTTGTCTTATTACCATGCAAGTCTCTATCTTTCAAGTCTCTTTGGTCAGGTACCGAAACAAGTCCGAGGCAGGATATATATATATATGGAACAAGTTTGAGGCAGGTTATATATATATGGAACAAGTTTGCGGCAGGATATATATATATGGAACAAGTTTATATGGAACATGTTCGAGACAGGATATATATATATGGAGGCAGGTTTATTCACAATATGTGTGTTGACTCAATGAGCTATTTGATTCAGTATAGGATAGTTTTGCTCCACGAGCTATAATTCTGGATCATTTACTCGATACAAATTTCCTGGTTCAGGAACTGCCTTAGCGACCTAACGGTCCCGGATACTTTCAGGTTCGTATTTGTACGGAATGACTATTATATAGTCTTCTGAGGAGAACCTAAATGAATGCATGACATGAATGGAAATACAGGGTCTTGGCATAGTTTATGCAGCAATTATTCAATCGAGACGATATATATAAGCAGGCAAGCATGCATTCACAAGGAGACTTAAGCATTCACATTTGCTCGGGCCCGAAGGTAAGCCGAGGAGTAAAATTGTAAGGGACCTTTTCGAGCGACGTTATCTAGGGTCGTGCACCATAGCAGTAAGGGAGTGCATAACAAAGAGTATAATATTCATGTCGTTCTACTCGAGGCATAGCAGAGTCTAGTTGCACAAGGCAAAGGTAGCATACGAGGGTCTGAATGTAAGCAATGTTTCAGTTTCATGTTCTAACACAAGCAATACAAGTTGGGATTATTCTCTTAGCTAGGTGCGTTGTATTCTTATTAGCATGCAGGGGGTAATTCACCTAGCGACTAGCATGTATCATTCCGTATTTTATGTGTGCTGGCTAAGCAAAGACAAGTTTACCGTAGCCACCCACCTTAGTGATGATCCGCCTCGGTCGAGTGATACTGCGAGCGAGCCTCTGAAGGCCTAAGCCATACTCCTGTAGGGACCAAGTCTGGACATCCTTTGCCTCAAACGAGTATTCTCGCCTGAGCAAAGCGGGTTGGAACATTGCACTTTTGCCGTTTGAATCGGCGGTCCGCTTGAGCGGAACGGGGTATTACAATGGCGAAGGTCAAAAATGGGAGAGGGGTTGTGGGTGATGAGGGTAAGCTATGCTAGGGGTTTTATAGGTTGGAGCGTGGGCGGTTACGGGGAGGGGAAGTGGTCGGTCGGTGGCAGTTTTGGGGGAGAGGAAGGGTGGAGTCGAGGGAAGTTTCTGAAGGTGAAGGGGCGGGTCGGGTTTCGAGTCTTCGGGTACGGGTTGGGTAGAATTCGGGTCTGATTTTGTATGGGTTGGGTTGGTTTGATTCGGTTTGGTTCGGTTTGGTTTGGGTTGGGTTGGTTTAGGTTGGTTTAATTATAACAATTCAATTAGCTATCAAAAAAAATAGTTTTGGAGCCCAATAAATTCCAAAAAAATTACACAATACTCTATTATTTAATATACACCCAAAAATATAATTTTTTCATAATTTTAATAATTAATTTAATACATAAAAATATAAATTCATAAAATAATATTTATTGTAATTAACTAAAAATAATGAAAAAATTTCTACAATAATAATTAATAAAATTTCAAATCAAATTCTAAAAATTAGATTGTTTACAACAATGCCAATGGATATTCTACTAGTCTAGAATAGTCTCTCTCAACAACATAAAAAATAAAATAATAAATAGAATAACAGAAACTAATATGAGAAATACAGCAGGAATATATTATCATAAAAAATTAAATTCTAAAAATCTAAAAATACTAAATTTGGAATCGGGTGTGACACCATTCATGATACTAAATGTCTAATACCTATCTTTTGATACTAGGTAATGTCTAATTATTCAAGCCATGGTTAACTAAGTAATGCCTTATATTATAGAAGTATAGAAAATCTGGATCCATGTGTCCAACAACCATGCGTCCCATATTTGACTCAGAAGAAACTAGGCCAGATGATGACCATGCCATAGAGAAAAAGCTGCATCCTTGTACCCCCAAACATTGGCCGCAAAAAGGCCTGACATAAGGATTACATCTGACACAGAATCCTGAGAAATAGGATTTTCTGAGCGCTTCAAAAAATGTGTGCACACTAATTGACAAGAAGCTCTTGTCAGAATAATAATGACTTCTGACAAGCGTGCAGTGCCACATGTACGAGAACTCATGCATTCCAGACTACATTCGTTCCATGCATCTCTGGCCCTATGCGTCCCAGACTCCATGCGTTCCATGCGGCTCTGGCCCCATGTGTTCCAGACTCCATGAGTTTTATGCGTCTTTGGCCCCCTGCGTTCCAGACAATATGCGTCTCATGCGACAAAATCTTCTTGTTGCGACTGATGTAATTCTCTACAACTAAATATGGGCCACGTGTCAAGCTGAGTAAGTCACGCAAACAAAAGATGATAACCGCCAAGATCTCCGGCAATAACAAATTCTAATAAAACGTCCACGTGGCAACTTGCCCTGGACTCAACCCATACTATGCGCCCATAGTTACAACCGCATTCTGTTTAAAGAGTCTGTTGTGGCCATCAAACAGAAGGATATGCGGCACCTATAGCCCATCAGCATGATGGCTATAAATAGGAGCAACTTGGAAGTCCAAAAGGTCAGCTTTTTCTGCTTCAAAGAGAGACCATATCCTCCCATAGAGCTACGTACCTGCACACAAGCTTAAGAGAGAGAGAGAGAGAGAAGAGAAAAGAGCACCCCTCACTCACTCGTCGTACTGTCAACAGAGTAAAGGAGCCGCCATAGTGCTCGATCTCTACCACCATACTACCCAGATTAAATATTGTACTTAGATAGTCTATTTAGGACTTCTCTGTACTTTTTTGTTTGTTATTAAACGAAACAATTTTAATGGCAAATAAGATGGCAACTCTGTTGGGGACTAACTACTCCTCTGATGAGAAGGGTATGGCGCAGTTCGACGTATCAAAGCTGGGTTCGACCCAGAGGATGTTGGTTGTACGCTTCGACTAACAAGCCTACAAGGAGATGCTCTCTGAGGGTGACACTTCTCCAAGACTGACAAAGCCTAAGAAAATATGCAGGACATGGGTTGCAAAGGTCGTTGCGCCTCACCCAAGTATGGAGCATGCGCTCTCCATCTCTATCTCTGCCGCAGGGACCGCATCTTATGCATCCACCTCCCATGCGGCAGCCTCTTAAGACAAAGAAAGTGCTCAGCACTTGAGCTCTGGCAAAGAAAAATACTACCATGCCAGAAGTCTGAGTACTAAGGCACGTTCTATACAGTCAGATCAGAAGTCGCATAAGTCGACAGCCGCAGACAAATATCCACATGCGGCACCGGTCGGCGGCCGCAGGCAAATGTCTATATGCGGCCAGTACAGTAGCAGAAGTTCTGTCTTTCATCGAATCTCATGCAGCGTTGACTCCATGCGCCTTGCTGAGAAAGGGAAAGATGTGAACTTTGACTCTTCGTACTATGCACCGACGCATCCTAGGACGAAGAAGCCTAGGGCAATAAGAGATCTCTAAGCTCAAGCAATTGCTCATTCGACCGACCGTTAGCAAGAGCCGGTAATTATGCGTGCCCCTGACAAAAATTTATACAAAACTGGTCCATGCGTCCAGCCCGCAACGACAATTGGACATGATCGATCTAAAGAGTCTTCCATAAACAACTTGGGGCAAGTTCTTGTACGAACTCCAGGTTAGAAAGAAAAATTAACACCTACACACCCATCTTCTTGGTCTACCCGGGCTCATAAGAAGGGTGCTAAGATGAACCAGCCCTCGCTTGACTTGCGCAACATAATCAACCACAAGTGTAAAGCGAGGGAATCAAATGTGCATATAAGGTATTCTCCCCAGGATACCACTATGCCAATATTATCATCAACTGTTGCGGTGCCAAAGTAGCAGTACCTCCAAACAGGAAGTCAGTAATCCAGCGACTGCAACCAAGAGCACCCATCCAGCAGCATCCCTGAGAGAAGGTGCAAACACCAGAGGAGGAGGAGCTACCCTTCGCCTCATGTTACTCATCTCGAAGATCTCCTATTGCGAGGGGAGGTCAAAAGTCTAGCACCTCTAATCCTACACTCTCAACCAGCATGTCAAGGAACCAGAGGCGAGCAGCGGTGCCCTCAGAAGAAGTGTTCATGGGTACGCTTTCAAAGAAGAAGTTGTCAACCACTAGGAGTAATTCTTCCTCAGGAGCCTAGGGGCTACAAAAGCTACGGTTGTGATCCTTTAGAAATCCACAGCAACCCGACGTTCCAAGGAGACAATAATTCTAAAGGAACAGATGATAAGATCCCTGGGAGTAGCCACCCCCGGCCAGAGGACGCATCTTCCTACGCAGGGGGTAGTGTTTCCTCCGAGTTCGAAGAAAATGAGGCACTACCACCCTTCCCGGATGACTCTTCACGGGAATAGTCCAAGGTGGAAAGTGAGATGTCAATTGTCCTATCTGTTTCTTCCTATGTGAGAACAATATACATGGCAGGGGACGATCATGAGGGCCCCAATGATCAACAGCGCCTCGAGATCCTCGAAACCATGATACAGACCATGAGTACGTCAATGCAGACCTTGACCCAGACAATGCTGGAGATCAAGGCAAGCATAGCCTCACAACCAGCAAGGGTCTCTGGCCAAGCAAGCCTGAACCCCGGGACAAAATGGAATTCAAATACAACCGCTCCACCCGCGGGCGGCAACCATCCCATGCCAGTATCATCCGCTCCTTCTGCAGTTAATGAAGCTCGAGAAGCAATACAGGAGGTACAAGAACTCTGGGCCTACCTAGACTCAATGGGAAATTGGATCTCAGTGGGCGAGCTCAGGATTCGACAACCGTATCCCCTTGAGTGGAGAGATGTACTATATCCGCCCAAGTACAAATCCTTCAACCTGACTCTATTTGATGGGAAGACATTCTTCCGTCAATTTATGAGTTACTTCGAGATGGCAACGAGATATCTGCCTTGCAACGATGCCCTCTTAACTAAGCTCTTTGTTGGGGGATTGTCTGGAATAGCCTTTGATTGGTTTTGCAGCCTCTAGGACAATTATATCTCATCATTCAATGATCTCAAAGGCCCTTTTCTCGCTCGATTCTACGACAGAAGAAACGACATGACGATATCCTCTTTAATGGATATCACACAAAGGAAGAAAGAGTCTGTATGAGGCTACATCGAGCGGTACAGGCAAGCGACATTAAAGTTAACCTCCTTCCCCCGGTAACCTTGAGTCCACACTGATGGACACCTGCCAAAGAAATTTTATGTCTATTATCAGGCTCTGGATGGGCGACTCTTAGTTTAAAGACTGGACGACGTTCATCATAAATATTGTCGGTGTTAAGAAGAAGATAAAGGACGCCCGTCTCCTGGGGATACAGATCCCTGTCGCTGATGATAGAGAAAAATGCCCTTACAATGACAATAATAATGGTTGTTCCGACCGAACATCATGAATGCCATCGAAGCTAAAGTCAACAAACTGATAGCTAGTAGATTCATCCGCGAGAAATAACATCCAGATTGGGTGGTATAAACCCCCTGATTTTTTAGGATTTTTAAAATAAATTTTTTAGAATTTTTCTGGTGCTTTCAGTTATTTTTTACTAATTAAAATCAAGGTATATCAGAATTAAATAAATTTAAATGTTATAATTAAATATTAAAATATTATGAAAATAATATTTTTGGTTGTAAAATAAAATATTAGATATAGGGTAATTTTTCTGGAATTTATTGGACCCCAGAAAAAATTTTAAAGACCTAAAAACCCCGTTTTAATTTAAACCAAACTGAACCGAGTTGAACCGGGCTCAAACCGGGTTGAACCGGGATGAACTCGGTCCAACCGAACCGGATCGGCCTAGACCCTAACGGGTCGGGTCCTACCCAATCCAACCCGACCCGAGCCGGATCAGACCCGCTCACCCCTCACCCCTCACCCGCACCCCCACGATTTTCAGCCGCCCGCGCTGTCCGGCCATGTCTCCGCCCCGCCCGCATAGCCCGGCCACGTCCCCGTCCTGCCCGCGCTGTCCGGCCACGTTCCCCCACGGCTCTGCCTCGCTCGGCCCCGTCCCCGCCCCCGCTGCCCTATTTAATCCCCCGCTCCGCCTCCGCCACCAGTCCTCCGTTAAACCCTAGCCACCAGCGCTCCGCCACCGCCCTCTCCCCTCGTCGCCAGCGCTCCCCCGCCTCCGCTGCCCTCACCCTCGCCCGCTGCCACCGGCCCCCGCTTCCACCCTACTCCAGCTTCGCCCCCGTCTCCTCCGCCAGCACGACGCCTCCAGCAGCAGCAGCGGCCGTCCTCCTGCCGCCAGAGCTCCCCGACGACGCCCGATCTCCCAGCGAACTCCGCCACCTTCGACGATGCCTCCCCGCAGCCCCTCCGTCGTCCTCCGGCCGCCCCGACAAGAAACCCTAACCCTAGCCCCGCCGCCGTGTCGCGCCGCCTCGCAGAATCATGATTTTTTGCCCTCTGCGGAGCCCTGTTTGGGTAGCCGTTTCTCTCTCCTCGCTACCCCATTTCCTGTTCCGTCTGTTGTGACACGAACCCTGTGTGACCCTCTCGATACCCGTGCAACCCGCTCGGTGTGTCGCATCCTGTGGCGATCGTAAACTGCGACCCAATATCAGAAAAAATAATACCCTATTTCTCCCTGGAACTGAGTGCGCCCTGCTAAACGGGACGACTTGGTCGCTTGTGGACTTCACCGAAAGGTGTGCGCCGTTAATACGGACATGTGGGATTTTACGAGTAGATTTTGATGTGCGTGCACACCAGAATCAACGCGTATCCATCGACAACACCCCATATCGACCCCGTTCTGGAACTCATTGTAACTTCGTATACACACGTCGAATCGAAACAAAACTTGTGCCATCTGACTCGTAGCAATACGCTGGTCCTGTGACCCAAGTTTGGTTCGATTCTGAGAACATTGACAAAATTGCGTATCGTGGGTCCCACGGCTCCACTTGACGGGCGATTTTGTGATCGGCTCATCGGAATCCAATTCTGAAAATTCTGTTGGGTTCGTATCATCGTTCTGGAGTTGTTGATACTAAGTTTGACGAATTTGGAGAATATTATCCCTGACACATTTTTTGGTGCGAAGCGGACCACATGTGGACCCCGCTTTGACCAGAAACTATCACTTTTGCCCCTGTGTCCAAATTGGACTCAAGGACAGATATTTCTAGCTATTTGATATCTTCTGAGAATGATGGTAATGTTTGTTTCAGCATCCAGAGACATTCCTGAAGATTTCACGAATACCAGAGCCGTAGTTGGAAACCGAACACCATGCAAGTGTACATTGCCAAACTTGCAGTACCTGCTTCATATGGTCATCTTGATTTATTTATATAATATACATGCTTAACCTAGGACCGTGTGACATTACTTAGCGTCCGAATAATATTCGGGTGCCAACGCCGTACGCGGAGTTGTACAACGTCACCTAGAGATGGATATCGAGACCCTATACATTCTCGTGCTTGCCTTATCAAGTACGTCATACCCAGGATACCTGACACTATTCATGAGACAGGATCTTCCTGAGATATTCATGGTGATTTTGTATAGGATACATGTTTCATAACATATTCTTTATATATATGCTTAGATCTTATTATGACTTGATGCATTAGATATGACCTTGCGTGTCATGGACATGAGACGTGTGATTACATTGGGTGGGGAGAGACACACAGGCTACAGGCTAATTTATATATATATATATATATATATATATATATATATATATATATATATATATATATATATATATATATATATATATATATATATATATATATATATATATATATTGTGAGGCCTCAGACTTTACATCAAAGCTAGGCACTCTACTAGTGATATCTCTGCTACCGGCTCCCCGACACCGAGCTTGTAGTGGTCTCAGCCTGAGTTCTAGTGATGCTCTCATCTTGCATATCACTTAGCTGGTTATATAGTTTACCGTATTGATTCATTTATTGCTTCACTGCATTTATTTTGGCTTAAGTTATTTTGTACCTTGTTATGTCCCCTAAGGACCTGGATCCGAATTATGTCCCCAGGATTAGCAGAGGAGATCTACCCCGAGGCATACGGCACAAGAGCATTAACATAAGCAGGAACAGTAGCAGGCACTGGAGCAGTACCAGATCCAGAAGACGAGGTGATCGCCGAGGATTTCTCCTGAGTATATGTCTTATCCATACTCAGTATATGCTGTCGTTATCTTATTTATTGACTATTGTACCAAACTCTTTATCGGGTTGTTCCCCGAGTTATGTTTATTAACATTTGATATTTCACTATGATTCTGATATTGATGTATTCATTTCTGTGGATGAGATTAGTATATTAGACCTTTATTGTTGTACTACAGCTTAAGTACACCCTGATGGGTCCACTAAATTGGGTTTGCCCATCGGTGTGTGCTGCTGGCCATTGCCACGTGTCCAGTCCCTCGATATTTTTGGACTGGGGCGTGACATAGTTTTTATGGTGGCCCATGCAGGTCTACGACTAAATTGCTTCGGTTTTAACTTAAGGACCGAGCAAGCCTACAATAAGAATAGGATAAGTTTTTTAGGATCTCATCCACTTGCTTGAATCATTCTTGATCACTATATCGGATTCAAATTAAATTCTTGACTTGTATCCTGCATTGATTCCTGTGCGCCTCTTATTGTTAATTTTGGATGCAGAGTAATGGATATACGAGCAAACGATAAAACTTCTACAAGATCACCATGAGATGCTATGGTAACCAACGAAGATGAAGTAACACTAGTGGATGGAGGTCAATCAGCTTAATAACACAGTCAAGCAAATCAACATGCCTCGAGAATCCAGCAAGATGACATCCCACCTCCGTCGTAGTTTACTCCACCAATGCCCGTACTCCCATAAGGGCAGGCTATGGATGGGCAACAGATGTTCCAAATGTTCTGCGTAATGATGCAAGCTTAATAGCAGATTCATCAAGAGGCTCTACGTTACGAGGTGGAGAACTTGAGAAACAGCCTAGTACTCGCACTGGAGCAGGCGAATCTACCAGCATGACGGCCAACGATGGGCTCTATCACCGATTTTTTCCACCTGAAGCCCCATAATTTTTCAGGCAAGGAGGAACCCACTGAAGTTCACTAGTGGCTCACAAACACTCAACATCAATTAGAAGCAGTTAAGCTTCCAAGAGAATGTTGGATGACTGCCATCAGAATATAATTGACGGGCAATACCCATCACTGGTGGCTATCTGAGGAGACACAGTTTGGACCAGACCGAGTCACTTAGGAAGAGTTCTCTAGATCTTTCAGGAGATGTACATTCCAGCAATCGCTCGATCAGAACTGCGGGACAAGTTCAATCGCCTCACTCGAGACAGTATGACAGTCGAAGAGTACAACGCGGAATTTATTCGTCTGAGTCGCTTTGCCCCAACCCTGATCCCGACAAAAGAAGAAAAGGCTGAGAAGTTCTTCGACGGACTAAACTTTGAGCTACATAAACTAATTGGATCCGTTGCACCTACTTCTCACTCGGACGTACTTGCTGCAGCCCGACGCATGGAGCACGTCATCAGGAAAGAGACCAGCCTGAAGCGGCCTTCCATATCCGCACTAACCAGAGCATCACAAAAGGAGTTTCCAAAGCGTCAACAGATAAATCCACCACCAAGAGCAACACCAAGAGTCTCATTCCTTCCTACTTGTTATTACTGTGGCAAGGTAGGCCATATTGAGAGAGAGTGCAGACGCAAGTTGAGAATGTGCTTGATTTGTGGATCCAGACAACACTTAGCCAAAGATTGCATAACACATCAAGCAGAAACACCGATGATTCACCGAGAAGCCTTACCAGCACCGGAAGGGTATCAGCCGAGGCCACCTTTGATACCCTAGGCACTACTCTTCCAGCAGGCTCAGCAATAACAGATGGTACCACCACAGGGACGTGGACAAGCTTTAGCGATGACCATGGAAGACGCACAGACTCGTGGAGTAGCAAATGCGCATAAGTTATTCATAGATGCATTGCTTTAGCACGTGCTTGTTAGTTCGTGACCATAGTCCTAAACATAGTAATTTGGAACTTGTTAATAATAACCTAGTTTTTCTAAAAGTTGTAGTCTTCTTGCTTTAACTAGATTTCCTTCACTCTTGAAATTGTATAACTTTTATTTCTTAGGGAAATAATGTTTTCCCTAGGTGTCTTGCTTAAACCCTTAGTCCTTTATTCTCCTTGATCATGATTCTTTGAGGGTGTCATGGTTCAAACCTGTTTTGTAAACCGTGTCATCTCTGCTGACCGATTATTTTGGACGCAATCCTCTTAAGGGGGGTAGATTGTAAACCCCCTGATTTTTCAGAATTTTTAAAATAAATTATTCAGAATTTTTCTGGTGCTTTCGATAATTTTTAACTAATTAAAATCAAGCTATTTCAGAATTAAATAAATTTAAATATTGTTATTAAATATTAAAATATTATGAAAATAATATTTTTGGTTGTAAAATAAAATATTAGACATAGGGTAATTTTTCTGGAATTTATTGGACCCCAGAACAATTTTTAAAGACCTAAAAACCCCATTTTAATTTAAACCAAACTGAACCAGGTTGAACCAGGCTCAAACCGGGTTGTACCGGGCTGAACCCGGTCCAACTGAACTGGACCGGCCTAGACCCTAACGGGTCAGGTCCTACCCAGCCTGACCCGACCCGGATCCGACCCGCTCACCCCTCACTCGCACCCCCGCGATTTTCGGCCGCCTGCGCTGTCCGGCCACGTCTCCGCCCCGCTCGTGTCACCCGGCCATGTCCCCGCCCCGCCCGTGCTGCCCGGCCACGATCACCTCGGCTCCGCCTCGCTCGGCCCTGTCCCCGCCTCTGCTGCCCTATTTAAACCCCCGCTCCGCCTCCGCCACCAATCCTCCATCAAACCCTCGCCGCCAGCGCTCCGCCACCGCCCTCTCCCCTCGCCGCCAGTGCTCCCCCGCCTCTGCTTCCCTCGCCCTCGCCCACTGCCACCGGCCCCCGCGTCCACCCTGCTCCAGCTTCGCCCCCGTCTCCTCCGCCAGCACGACGCCTCCAGCAACAGCAGCGGTCGTCCTCTGACCGCCAGAGCTCCCCGGCGACGCTCGGCCTCCCAGCGAGCTCCGCTGCCTCCGGCGATGCCTCCCCGCAGCCCATCCGCTGTCCTCCGTCCACCCCGACGAGAAACACTAACCCTAGCCCCGCCGATGTGTCGCGCCGCCTCGCAGAATTATAATTTTTTGCCCTCTGCGGAGCCCTGTTCAGGTAGCCGTTTCACTATCCTCTCTGCCACGTTTCCTGTTCTGTCTGTTGTGACACGAACCCTGCATGACCCTCTCGATGCCCGTGCAACCCGCTCGGTATGTTGCGTCCTGTGGCGATCGCAAACTGCGACCCAATATCAGGAAAAATAATATCCTATTTCTCTCCGGAACTGCGTGCGTCCCGCTAAACGGGACGACTTGGTCGCGTGCGAACTTTACCAAAAGGTGCGCACCGTTAATACGAACGTGTGGGATTTTATGGAAGTTGATTTGGATGTGCTGCACACCGGAATCAACGCGTATCCGTCGACAACGCCCCGTATCGGCCCCATTTTGGAACTCGTTGTAACTTTGTGTACACATGTCGGATCGAAACAAAACTTGCGCCATCAGACTCGCAGCAATACGCTGGTCCTGTGACCCAAGTTTGGTTTGATTCTGAGAACGTTGATAAAATTGCGTATCGTGGGTCCCACGGCTCCACTTGACGGGCGATTTTGTGATCGGCTCATCGGAATCAAATTCTGGAAATTTTGTTGGGTTCGTATCATCGTTCTGGACTTGTTGACACTAAGTTTGACGAATTTGGAGAACATTATCCCTGACAAGTTTTTCGGTGCGAAACAGACCACACGTGGACCCCACTTTGACCAGAAACTGTCACTTTTGCCCCTGTGTCCAAATTGGACTCAAGGACAGGCATTTCTAGCTATTTGATATCTTCTGAGCAGAAGGTAATGTTTGTTTCAGCATCCGGAGACGTTCTTGGAGATTTTACGAATACCAGAGTCGTAGTTGGAAACCGAACACCAGGCAAGTGTACCTTGCCAAACTTGCAGTACCTGCTTTATATGGTTATCTTGATTTATTTATGTGATATACATGCTTAACCTAGGACCGTGTGACATTACTTAGCGTCCAAATAATATTTGGGTGCCAACGCCGTACGCGGATTTGTGCAACGTCATATAGAGATGGATATCGAGACCCTATACATTCTCGTGCTTGCCTTATCAAGTACGTCATACCCAGGACACCTGACACTATTCATGAGACAAGATCTTCCTGAGATATTCATGGTGATTCTGTATAGGATACAGGTTTCATGACATATTCTTTATATATATGCTTAGATCTTATTATGACTTGCTGCATTAGATATGAGCTTGCGTGTCATGGACATGAGACGTGTGATTATATTGGGTGGGGAGAGACACACAGGCTACAGGCTGATTTATATATATATATTTATTGTGAGGCCTCAGACTCTACATCAGAGCTAGGCACTCTACTAGTGATATCTCTGCTACCGGCTCTCCGATACCGAGCTTGTAGTGGTCTCAGCCTGAGTTCTAGTGATGCTCTCATCTTGCATATCACTTAGCTGGTTATATAGTTTACCCTATTAATTTATTTATTGCTGTACTGCATTTATTTTGGCTTGAGTTATTTTGTACCTTACTATGTCCCCTGAGGACCTAGATCCGGATTATGTCCCCAGGATTAGCAAAGGAGATCTACCCCGAGGCATACGGCACAGGAGCATTAACAGAAGCAGGAACAGTAGCAGGCACTGGAGCAGTACCAGATCCAGAAGACGAGGTGATCGCCGAGGATTTCTCCTGAGTATATGTCTTATCCATACTCAGTATATGCTATTGTTATCTTATTTATTGACTATTATACCAAACTCATTATTGGGTTGTTCCCCGAGTTATGTTTATTGACATTTGATATTTCACTATGATTCTGATATTGATGTATTCATTTCTATGGATGAGATTAGTATATTAGACCTTTCTTGTTGTACTACAGCTTAAGTACACCATGATGGGTCCATTAAATTGGGTTTGCCCATTGGTGTGTGCTGCTGGCCATTGCCACGTGTCCAGTCCCTCGATATTTTGGGACTGGGGCGTGACAGGTGGCCAACATCGTATCCGTTATCAAAAAGAACGGGAAGATCCGAATCTGCATTGAATTTTGTGATCTAAATACAACATGCCCTAAGGACGAGTTTCCCCTTTCGATCACAGATATAATGATCGACAACCCTTGTGGCTTCGAGCACATGTCCTTCATGGACGGATTCTAATGCTACAATCAAATCAAGATATTTTCTGATGACGAGAACCATACATTATTTCGAACGTCGATAGGAGTATACTGCTACACAGTCATGCCCTTCGGTCTGAAGAACACTGGTGCTACATACCAGCAAGCTATGAGCACCATCTTTCGTGAACATCTATGTAAGACTATGGAATATTATGTTGATGGCATCACCTTCAAGATTTGCTCCAAAGATGATCACCTCTGGGACTTGACGACTATGTTCGACCTGATGTGTGCAACCATCTCAAGATGAATTCAACCAAATCCTTTGTGGGAGTCTCCAGCGACAAGTTACTAAGTTTTGTCATAACTTTGAAGGGTGTCCATGTGGACCCCGATAAGACTAAAGAAATCCTTGAAATGCGCTCACCAAAGAACCTCAGAGAACTTTGTGGCTTTTAAGAGAGGTTGGCTTACATAAGAAGGTTCATATCAAACCTCTTTGGACGTTGTCAGCCGTTCACCCAGCTCATAAAAAAGAGGGTCTCTTTTGTTTGGACGAAGAATGCCAACGCTTCTTCGACGACATCAAGGAGTATCTCATGAACCCCCCAGTATTAGTAGCCCCTATGGTGGAAAGATCCTTCTTGCTATACGTGCGGGCAATAAATCACTCACTCGGGGCTCTGCTAGCCCAGATGAGCGATGCAGGTCACGAATATGCCATCTATTACCTCAGCAGGATGATGGTCAACGCAGAGCACAGATACAACCCCATCGAGAAGGAGTGCCTCGCTCTGATCTTCGCCATTCAGAAGACCTAACATTACGTGGCAGGATAAACCATCCATGTGATCTTGTGAGTTAATCCTCTCAGAGTCCTCATGACTAAACCCGGAGCACTCAATTCCCGCCTGGCTACATGGGCTATACTGCTGTTACCATATGACATGGTATTTGTCCCCCAAAAGGTGGCCAAAGGCCAAGCATTGGCAGATTTCCTTGCAGCCCACCTTGTACCAAAAATCTTGAAGCTCTACCAGGAGATCCCAAACGAGGTAGCGGACTCAAACATGACCACAAGCACAGAAGCCGTTTGGCGAATGTTCTTCGACGGTGCTTCAAGAAAAGGGCCCAAAGGCGATATTATCGCTGGCGTCGGGATAGTACTAATTTTTCCACACAATCTGGTCATCAACCGCGCTTACTCCCTTACAGGGTTATGCTCCAACAATATGGCAGAGTACAACATTCTCGTCATCGGGCTCCAACTCGATAAACAAGTGGGAGTTGACTACCTGGAAGCCTATGACGATTCCAAGATGATAGTCAATCAAGTATGAAGCGAGTACAAAATCTGGAATGAAGACTTAATTTTCTACCACCAAGTCGCTCTCGACATTATCTCCACCTTTGAGGGTTTCTTCATAGAGCATATCCCTCAATAGCAAAACATTGAGGCTGACACCCTGTCCGTCCTCACAGCCTCTTTAGTTATCCCAGTCAACACTCATGAATTGATCACCATGATCGGTCAAGAGTTGGTATGCCCAAAGAATAACCCATGTCTGTGCCTAAGCTACTCAGTAAAGACGAGCATCGACTCACAAGATTGGAGACCTCCATTTATCGACTACGAAGTCTTTGGAATTCTTTTCGAAAATCCAAAGGTAGCTACTTACATCCAAAGATGTTCCCTCTGGTTCTATTACTATACGGCTACCAAAATATTGTATCATCGTTCCTACGATGGCCTTTTGCTACGATGTTTATCGGATACAGAAGCAAAGTAGGTTCTCTGTGAGGCTCATGATGGGGTTTGTGGTATCCATAAACCCGAAACCCAGATACAGGATCATCTCCGGTGAATAGGTTACTATTGGCCGACAATGGCCGTGGATGCTGTCGACTATACAAGAAAGTGATGGATGTGACAAATCCATAATGACTTCATCCACCAACCCTCGAAGTTCCTACCCCCAACAATTGTGTCTTGGCCGTTCAAAGCCTGGAGCACGGATATCATAGGATCGATCAGTCCACCTTCGTCTAAAGAAAATTGGTTCATCATCGCCATTATCGACTACTTCTCCAAGTGGGCAGAAGTTGTACCACTCATTAAAGTCAAAACATAAAACGCGATCAGCTTTATCAAGTATCACGTCATATACTGCTTTCTTGCCACAAAGGATCATCCATGGAAATGGTCCACAGTTTGTAAGTTATATTTTTATCGGTTTTGTGACAAAAATTTAATCCGAAATGTGGCCTCAACTTTCTACAACCCAGAAGCAAATGGTCTGGCGGAAGCTTTCAACAATACCATCATAAAGCTACTCCAAAAGTTTGTGTCATCTAACAAGCACGACTGGAATTAGAAGCTGGGTAAATATCTTTGGTCCTATCGCACAACAGTCCGGACACTTACTGGCAGCACGCCATTCTCCCTGGTTTATGGGAGCGAAGCAATCCTTTCCCTCGAGGTCTAAATTCCCTCACTCCGAGTGGCTCTCTATAACCGAGTAATCGTTTACGACAATCACAGTCGACGACTATAAGAGTTAGAAGCATTCGACGAGAAGCGACTCTTAGCTCAACTTTTATATTAAGATGTACCAAGCGCACCTCTCAGGAGTCTTCAACAAATGGATCAAGAAGAGGACTTACCAAGTGGGTGACCTCATCTTGACGGTAAGAAGACCGATGGTCATGACCCACAAAACGGTCGATAAATTCTAACCTAAATGGGAAGGCCCGTTCGTCATAGAATCAATATTCTCCAAAGGTGCCTACCGACTGGCAAAACCTAATGGAGACATGCTAATAATGCCCATCAACGACAAGTTTCTAAAAAAGTACTATGTCTAAGGCTAGGCTTGTACTTCTCTCTGTCCTCGGTAGGACAACAAAAATGTACGGTGCTCCCACTTTTTGTTGTTCATCACCAGCAAGTGCCTATGCATAGCATTATCCTGCCTCAACAAGTTATTTATCAGTATTCAGGAGTCATGGATATGCAACGGGTAATGGATCCTTAAAAGATCCCCAGCAGAGTGGTCCCCAGGTCCACCTGCAGACTTCTGCAGGGACCACCCAAAAAAAAATAACCCAGTCTCGGTAGACGCTAGCCATGTCCACATTACCTCTGAGCTATCCTCCTAACAATCTTTCCAGCGAAGTAACTCTCAGGTCTATCTACATTCTTGGATAGACCACACTCAGCAAACTACTCCTCAGTGAGCTTAATGTTTATTGGTTCACGTCCATATTACCTCTGAATTACTGTCCCAATATTTCTCCCTACCGAGTTTGCCATGTCTATATTACCTTTGAGCAAACCTCCCGGGCTTGGCTATCGATTATCACATCCATATTATCTCTGATATTGGTTGTCATCTCAACTTAGCACCCGTACTT
This sequence comes from Iris macrosiphon, assembly GCA_036927795.1. Taxonomy (NCBI): domain Eukaryota; kingdom Viridiplantae; phylum Streptophyta; class Magnoliopsida; order Asparagales; family Iridaceae; genus Iris; species Iris macrosiphon. The sequence goes on from JAYESA010000007.1 coordinate 131,940,618, forward strand.
AACTCTAAGTACGCCAGCGGTGTTAAGTCCACAAAATCTGCCACGTCCATATTACCTCTGGCAGAGCTTGTCTTGAACTTATTGCTTGCACTCAGGTGCACAAGAAGTAATAGGTCCACAAAATCTATCACGTCTATTTTACCTCTAAGTATTTTATCTCGAACTTATTACTTGCACTCTGGTGCACAAGAAGTAATAAGTCCATCAAAGATCCCCAGTGGGATATCCTCAATGGAAGCAGACAGTTCACGTCTATTACCTCTGAACTATGAGCTGCCAATGTACCCATCCAAAGAAAACAACTACATCCATATTACCTCTGGCTTGTTTTCTTTTTCTTCCACAAAAATATCAGGATCGTACATAACCTTTCGGTATGACTATCGATTAGCTCACGTTTACGCCACCTCTAGGCTATCATACTCACATCCTCCCCCTAGAGTTTTTTATATCCATATTACCTCTGATCAAGCCTCTTTCTATGACTATTATCAGTCGTCATCTAAACTTATCACCAGTACTTAACTCTAAGTAGGTCAGCGGTGTTAAGTCCATAAAATCTGACACGTTCATATTACCTCTGGCAGGGTTTCCTTTTGAACTTATTACTTGTACTCCAATACACAATAAGTAATAGGTCCACCAAAGATCCTCCAGTAGGACATCCTTAACAACTACGGTATTATATTACATCCATACTACCTCTAGCACAATACCCAAGGTCCACAATATGCAATAAGACAAGTACAAAAGAGGAGTTCTGAAAAAAGATAAATTTTTCATTAATATTCGAGATCATGAGTATATAAGGTGGAAATCCATTATATTTCAAGGATTTTTAATTAATGTTCAAGATCATGAGTACATATGATAGAAATTTCTACAATCATAATTTTCTCTATCTAGGCGCCCCTCTGTGTTATCGTTGATATTGACACAAGTGGACCCAGCAGCAGAGCTCAATGCTTTCTGGATCATCCCTCCACAATAAAAATTTCAGTATATGGAAAAGACTCTATACTGATGGATAGCAAGGGAGAAGCAGGAGCAGGTGCTCTACAACCATGTAGGAAGACCAAAGACAAGAATGATAATTAATCCAAATCCTGTCATCGATGTCACAGGCCCCCGATCGGTATCAAGATGCACAAAGAAGAGAAATGCAGCTAGCACACTGTACAAAAAAGGACAACTTTACGCATGATGCTGGATGTTCATCCTCGTCTCCTAGATCAGTTCTTGACGAGGATCTACCGCATAAGGGGGGCATTCTCTTCGAATGACGGGTTCTATGCTATCCTTCCATGCTCCATCTTGGGTACCGTAAAAGATGGTAAAATCTTCATAAGGAGAACACACATTAGTCTCCAACAAAAATTACAAAAATGTACAGCGGCCACATGCCATATCCAAGTCACAGCCATGCGCAGGAGGGGACATATTGAGATAGCCAAAGTCAGCACGCACGAGCAAGAAAAATTCTCATCCGTGCGGCCAATCCGTAGTAGGAATGAGTCCTCATCCATGAGACCAAGCCACAGATAGTCTCTGCGCACATGCTATGGGCCGAGTCCTCATCTATGCTGCTAAGCCACAAATAGGCTTTATGAGCATGTTGCATATGACTGCACAACTATGCGACAGGACTCTGTGAGGGTAGGGCATGCGCGTGCTCTATATGAGTTCTCATTCATGCTGCAAGTTCGTGTACTTGTGTCTCTGTGTGTGTGTGTCCCTACCACCATGACACCCGCTCTTACCTCCAAAAAGAACGCTAGCATCAGGGGGCAACGGATTGACGTTGCTTCTGACAAACTCCTCGACGAGATAAATAGTAGCCCTCGGCATATTCTTTTACAAAGAGAGGGGGGAACCGAGAGACGAGAGTTCTCTCTCCTCCTCCCTAGCATGCCTATTTATAGGCACCTTGGTGCATGAAAAGATTGAGACGATAAACCCAACAGTTATGAGGATGAACCTGATGTATCAATTTACGTGATCCACAGTTATCTCCTCAAAAATGGTCGTTGACTCTGAGTCCCCAGAAATCTACTCGAGGATCGAGCCGGATCCTGCATTAAATAGAGATTTGACGGCTTGGCAAAGACTTGTCCATGCGACCCGCCATCCATGTGGCCCAAAGTTAACTCCTCCATGATTCTTTTTCAAAGTATCACTAACTTATCAGTTTGAAAACTTTGAAGGGGGCCTTGTAGAAGCATAAAAAATCTGGATACATGTGTCCAACAACCATGAGCCCCACATTCGACTCAGAAGAAACCAGGCCGTAAGATTACCATGCCGCAGAGACAAAGTTGCATCCTTGCACCCTAAATATTGGCCGCATAAAGGCTTGACACAAGGATTATGTCTGACACAGAATCCTAATAAATAGGATCTTCTAAGCACTTCAAAAAATGTGTGCACACTAAGCGATATGAAAGTCTCGTTAGAATAATAATGAATTCTGACAAGCGGGCAACACCTTGTGTACGAGAAATCATGCGTCCCAGACTCCATGTATTCTACTCGTCTCTGGCCCCCTGTGTTCCAAATGTTGGCCCATAAGGTCTCAGTCAACTTGATTTTGATAGTTAACTAAACCATGCATTGATATGTCACATCTAAAGTCTTAATACTGCTATTGCATGTCATCTGTATTATATCTATTCAAATGTAATCTTTTATTTATTTGAGTCTAGGACTGATGTATGCTGATTCACACTAGCAAAACCAAGAACCTAAAAACCAGATACCTAGTCCACTCAAATAAATCAAAGAACCTATCCACCAAATCAAGCCATATTCATTTACAAAGTCTACCATACTAGAAGACCGAACTCGGGCCGAACTCGTTCCGAACTCGGACCGAACTCAATTACCCTTTTGGTATAAAATCAACCAGTTCAATAGCTCCTAATTTCTTAGCCCAATGGTTAGAAATTTGAATTAAACCCTGACCGAATTTTGGACGAATTTTGTTTACCTAAGACCTATAAATAGGATTGGAATTCTTATTCTTACTTAACTATTCTTAAGTCTTCTATCATGTTGTAAGCAAACCTCTAAGCCTTAGCTTTTCCATCTCAAAGAGCAAATTCCTAGCCTTCCTAGTGCCAAGTGTGATATCGGTCTAGAAGTCTTCTGAGTTATAAAGAGCTTTGTTCGATCATTTACTCTCTCTCTCTCTCTCTAAGCTGTGAAGTTGCAAGACTTCGGATTAAAACTCATGGTGTAAAGAAGTGGCAAGCCTTTGGATCAAAGATTGTGATTCACTATTGGTGATTATAGTGGAGAAACTCCGAGCTTGAGTTCTCGGGACTGGACTAGTCCTCTCAGAGGGAAACCAATATACATCTAGGTGTTTGCATTTGCATTTGCGTTTGCTTTCTCTTTCTACTTTACTTCTTTACTTTAATGTCTTTATATACACCGTTAGTTAGCAACTGCCTTCATTCAGTTAATCTAAAATTGGGTAGTTATTTTGCTGTACTCTATTCACCCCCCCTCTAGAGTCGCCTCACGGTCCTTCAATTGGTATCACAGCTAGTTCTCTTTATATTTGGCTTGACATCCTAAGATACTTAAGAAAACTATTAGATCTATCCACAACAACATTAGTGAAGGCCAGTCAACAAATAGTCCATCCCTATTTGACGGTACTAGCTACACATACTGGAAGACACGTATGAGCTTCTACCTAAAGTTACTTGATTTTGATCTTTGGGTTATAGTAGTAGAAGGATACAAGATGCCACCTAGAATAGTCATAGATGGTAACCTTGTAGAGAAGCCTCATGATAAATATACAGACACCAAAAAGAAATAAACTAGTCTTGATGCTAAAGCTATTAATGCTCTATTTTGTGTTGTAGATAGAATTGAATTTAACAGGGTCTCCGCTTGCAGAACTTCGCACGAAGTATGGAAACTTCTTGAGGTCACTCATGAAGGAACCTCCCAAGTGAAGGAATCAAAAATAAGTCATCTAACGCAAGAGTATGAAGCATTCAAGATAAAGCAAAATAAGACGATCACTCAAATGTTTACGAGATTCCTCGACATCATCAACCCTTTATTATCACTCGACAAGTAGTACAGCAATCACGAAAAGATTCGCAAGGTACTCAGGGGACTCACCAAGAATTAGAATTCCAAGGCCATTACAATCATAGAAGGGAATGATCTTACCACGATGACCCTCGAGACGCTCATGGGCAAGCTGATGACTCATGAGATAGATCTCAAGGAATTTTAAGAACCCACTCCCAAGGAGAAGACGATTGCTCTTAAGGTACATCACAAAAATGTCACCAACTATAACTCTGACGACAATGAGTTTCAAGATGATGAAGTTGCCCTGACCACAAGAAACTTTAAGAAATTTCTAAAGATTGAGAAATCAAAGAAGAATGAGCCAACTGATAACAGTGATGAAGAGCCTATATGCTACAACTGTAAGAAGACAGGGCATATAAAAAAAGATTGTCCAACCCTAAGAAAAGAAAATTGCCATAATTACTCATCCAGAAGAACATCATCATGGAAATATGCAAACACTAGTATTTGGCACGAAAGTGAATCTAGTAAAATCGAAGAAGAGAATCCATGAGAAGCAACAAACATATGCTTTATGGCGTTAGCTGATCAGGTAACTAATAATGACTCTTATGATAATTTACTTTTGATGAACTAGGCAATGCTTTTAGTGATCTGGTTGATAAGTTTATAAAAATTAGAAATAATTACAAGCATGCTAAGAAATATGTTCAAGATTGTCAAACTGAAATAGAGAGACTAACATCTCTACTAAGTAAAGTAAAGGATACCTCAAATAATTCAGACGAGAATTCTAGACTTAAGCTTAACCTCCATGAGGCACTTGCCAGTCTTGACAAGAGCTCTCAGGAGAACGCTAAACTTAAGGTAGAACTCGAATATGAAAAGAAGAAGTATTCTATTACTACGCGTAGGATAGATGCTCTCACTGCTAAATATGATGAAGTATATGCTACCTCTAAAAAGTTAGAGATTATATTGGATAAACAGGTCGAACAAACCTCCACCCAACCTAACATGAGACACATAGCAAGACAAAAGAACATTCACAGTTATGCTCCTACCTACACGCATAACAGTTCATGCAATCATCATGTACATAGAATCAAATACAAACATGCATTCTATTATAGATATCCATGAAGACCACAAAGAAATGTCAAACACAATCATGCATTCTATCCACATAGACCACAAGAAACTGCTTCCCACAATCATATCTATCATGCTACACCAAGCATCAATTACACAGCTATATGTCACTACTATGGTAAGAAAGGACATATATCTAGATTCTGTAGAACAAAAAAATTAGTAGATATGAATGTTTATACATGGGTACCAAAAACTAACACAGCAGGACCCTCAAGGAAATGGGTACCAAGGGTTATAACTATAACTCATTTTGTAGGTGGACCAACCCTTTCATGCTAGAAGCAAGTGGATTCTTGATAGTGGTTGCTCACGACATATGACTGGTGATGCTAACCTATTTGCAACGTTATTGATGAAGAAAGAAAGTAATGTCTCCTTCGACAATAACCTCAGAGGATACATTATTGGTAATGGTAATATAGGTGTTCCTCCCTATCATGTCATAAAAGACGTTTGTCTAGTAAAGGAATTAAAACACAACCTACTCAGCATCAGTCATCTAGCTGACCATGGTTATGGTATTAACTTCGTTAAAAACAAATATTCTATTTATGAAAGATCCACTGGTAAGGTTATCTTTGAAGGGATTAGGAAAGACAATATATATATATATATTATATCTTACAAAAGATACTGACAATGCAGGCAAATATCTATACGCCAACAAAGATGACAGCTGGCTATGGTATATGTGTCTAGGATACGCAAACATGGACACTATTGCAAGACTATCTACAAAGAAACTCGTAAGAGGTTTACCAGAGATTACTTTCAAGAACGATATGGTATGTGCTGACTGTGAAAATAATAAAGCTACTAAATCTTCTTTTAAATCAATCAACTATGTAAGTACCTCTAGGCATCTCCAACTCTTACATATGGACTTGTTTGGACCCAGTAGAGTCACTAGTCTTGGCGGTAAGCTTTATGCTTATGTTATTGTTGATGATTTTTTTAGATACACATGGATTTATTTTCTTACAAATAAAAACTAAAGTATTTTTTGAATTTGTCACTTTTTGCAAAAAGGTTCAAAACGAAAAAGATTTCATGATTACTCGTATCCGAAGTGATCATGGAGGCGAATTGAAAAATAGTAATTTCAAAAGATTTTGCAATAAAAATAATTTTTCTCATAATTTTTCTTGTCCTAGAACTCCATAACAAAATGGTGTTATTGAGCGAAAGAATATAACTCTTGGCGATATGGCTAAAGTCATGTTAAATCAGTATAACCTTTCGAAATACTTTTGGGCTAAAGCTGTAAGTACTTCATGTCATGTTTTGAATATGATGCTTATTCGACCTATATCGAAGAAAATCCCCTATGTACTTTGGTTTGGTAAAATCTCCACAATTAGTTATTTTAAAGTTTTTGGCTGCAAATATTTTATTCTTAATACTAAAGATAATCTAGAAAAATTTGACTCCAAGGCTAATGAAGGTATCTTTCTAGGTTATGCCGCCAAAAGTAAATGATTCAGAGTATTCAACAAAACCTCATTGACTGTTGAAGAATCAATCAATGTTATATTTGATGAACACACCACTCAAGCACTAAATGAAAGTGACGATGAAGGTAGTCAACCCGCAACCAACAAGACATCAGAAGATACAAACAGTACAAGTTATCCAAAAAGTCTGCCAAGGAGACTAAAGTTCTCCACAGATTATCATAAGGACTTGGTAATAGGTGATGTATCGAAAGGTGTAAGTACACGTTCCTCAAATAGAGATATCATTACAAATATTGCTTTTATTTTGCAAATAGAACCTAAAAATACTGATGAAGCTTTTGTTGATGAAGTTTAGATTTTTACTATGCAAGAGGAACTTAACCAATTTGAACGCAATCAAGTTTGGGAACTTGTTCCTAAACCTAATAATTATATGATCATTGGTACTAAATGAGTTTTTTGAAATAAATTAAATGAGGATGGTTCAGTTACACGTAACAAAGTACGTCTCGTAGCTCAAGGATACAACCAAGAGAAAGGTATCTACGATGAGACTTATGCTCCTGTTGCTAGACTTGAATCTATCTGAATGCTTTACATTTTTGCTAATTTTTATAACTTTAAACTTTTTCAAATGGATGTTAAAAGTGCTTTTCTAAATGGTGTTATCAAAGAAAATATTTTTGTTAAATAACTCCCTGGTTTTAAAGATTTTAAAATACCCTGATCACGTATTCAAGTTACGAAAGGCTCTATACGGACTCAAACAAGCCCCTCGTGCTTGGTATGAACGTCTTAGCTTCTTTCTACTTGGAAACAATTTTTCAAAAGAAAAAATTGATACTACCATTTTTATAAAAACTTCCGCTGATTCTTTGTTATTAGGGCAAATATATGTTGATGATATCATATTTGGATCTACTAATAAGATGCTATGTAACGAGTTTGCTAAGTGTATGTAGAGTGAATTTGAGATGAGCTTGATGGAAGAACTGACTTTCTTCTTAGGATTGCAAATCAAGCAAGATTTACAAAAAACTTTTATCCATCAGGCTAAGTACACGAAGGATTTGCTCAAAAAGTCGACATGGACAATGCAAAGCCTATCGAAACTCCAATGGCAACATCCACTAAGCTTGACCTTGATGAAAGTAGTAAACCAACAGACAGACGTAAGTATCGAGGTATGATTGGTAGTTTGTTATATCTAACTGCTAGTCGCCCAAACATTCTGTTTGTTGTATGTCTTTGTACTAGATATCAGGCTAATCCTAAGAAATTATATTTGTGCGCAGTTAAGCGTATCCTTGGATACCTTAAAGGGACTTTGTCGACAGGCTTATGGTATACCAAAACTACGTCCTTTGACCTTGTTGGTTACTCGGATGCTGATTTTGTTGGATGCAAAGTCAATCGAAAAAGCACTAACGACACGTATCATTTCCTAGGAAAGTCTCTAGTCTCCTGGTTTAGCAAAAAATAATTTTTTTTGCATTATCAACAACTGAGGCAGAGTATATCGCTGCAGGACATTATTGTGTTCAAATTTTGTGGATAAAGCAAACCCTAGAAGACTTCAATCTGCACTATAAGAATATTTCTATTTTTTGTGATAACACTAGAACCATTAATTTCACTAAAAATCCAGTATGACACTCATGCACTAAGCACATAGAAATCTGTCATCATTTTTTAAGGGATCATCAATCATACGGTGATATTTGTTTAGAGTATGTGGACACGGAATATCAATTAGCAGACATCTTTACTAAACCTTTAGCTGAAGATTGATTCAACTTTATCCGTCAAGAATTAAGTCTTTTGGATTCTGATAAAATATAAGAATCATAAGATGATTTACTCATTTTTTTGTCACATTTTTCAAAGTTTTGAAAATTTTAGATTCAAGCCGAAAGGGCCCTTCTATCAAAAATATGTAAATAAACTTAAGCGACACGATATTTAAGTGTCTTCGGACTACCGCTAGCTGGGATCCGGCCTCTACAGCTACTCCAAGATGATTTAAACTCTTAAAAACGTACGATTTAAGTTTAGCACTTATTGTTCTGTATTCATATCAAGTCAAGAAAGGCATAATATCGATTAAATTTTAGCACTTATTATTCTGTATTTATATCCACTTCTGTATGTTTTCTTTCAAATGAATAAAAGTTTAAATGCAAATTTTTCTTTTGTCATTATATATTATCCTGTATACACTTTACTCTCTTATTTTTCTTGTCATCTCACCGATTTTGGGGGAGCATGCCATTTTGATCAAATGACAACGGGAGAGAAAGAATACATGATACTAGCATACAAGACGATATTTGACAGACGTTGTCTTCAGCATATCATTCATAATTTATCAATTATCAAAATGAAGGAGTTTGTTGGCCTATCTGGTCTCAGTCAACTTGATTTTGATAGTTAACTAAATTATGCATTGATATGTCGCATCTGAAGCCTCAACACTACTATTGTATGTCATCTGTATTGCATCTATTCAAATATAATCTTTATTTATTTGAGTCTATGACTGATGTACGTTGAGTCACACTGGCAAAACCAAGAACTTATAAACCAGATACCTAGTTCACTCAAATAAACCAAAGAACCTATCCACCAAATCAGGCCATATTCATTTACAAAGTCTACTATACTAGGAAACCAAACTCGGGCCGAACTCGTGCCAAACTCGGTTACCCTTTTGGTATGAAATCAACCAGTTTAATAGCTCCTAATTTTTTCGTCCAACGGTTGGAATTTTAAATTAAACCCTAACCGAATTCTGACCGAATTATGTTTGCCTACAACCTATAAATAGGATTATAATTCTCATTCTTACTCACTCAACTATTTTTAAGTCTTCTATCCTATTGTGAGCAAACCTCTAAGCCTTAACTTTTCTATCTCAAAGAGCAACTCCCTAGCCTTCCTAGTGCGAAGTACGATCTCGGTCTAGAAGTCTTCTGAGTTGTAAAGAGCTTTGTTCGATCAGTTACTCTCTCTCTCTATCTCTCTCTCTAAGCTGTGAAGTTGCGAGACTTTGGATCAAAACTCGTGGTGTAAAGAAGTGGCAAGCCTTCAGATCAAAGCTTGTGATTTACTATTGGTGATTATAGTGGAGAAACCCTGAGCTTGAGTTCTCGGGACTAGACTAGTCCTCTCAGAGGAAAACCAGTATACATCTTGGTATTTGTGTTTGTTTTTTCTCTCTACTTTACTGCTTTACTTTATTGTCTCTATATACACTGTTAGTTAGCAACTGCCTTCATTCAGTTAATCTAAAATTGGGTAGATTATTCTGCTGCACTCTATTCACCCCCCTTCTAGAGTTGCCTCACAGTCCTTCACCAAACTCCATGTGTTTCATGCATCTCTGGCCCCCTACGTTCCAGATACCATGTGTCTCATGCGACAAAATCTTTATGTTGCGACTAATACGATTCTCTCCAACTAAATGCGGGCCATGTGTCAAGCTGACCAAGTCACGCAAATAGAAGACGAGAACCGCTAAGATCTCCAGCAACAACAAATCCTAACACAATGCCATATGGCAGCTTGCCATGGACTCAATCCATATTATGCGCCCATAGTTGTAACCGTATTCTGTTGAAGGAGTCCCTACGGCCACCAAGAAGAAGAACATATGGCACATATAGCCCATCAGCATAATGGCTATAAATATAAGCAACTTGGACGTTCCAAAGGTCAACTTTTTCTGCTTCAGAGAGATACCATACCCTCCCAGAGAGCTACGTACGTGCACACAAGCTCAAGAGAGAGAGAGAGAGAGAAGAGAAGATAGCACCCTTCACTCACTTGTCGGACCGTCAACGGAGTAAAGGAGCCGACATAGCGCTCGATCTCCACCGCCACACTACCTAAATTAAATATTGTACTTAGATTTTATGTTTAGGACTTCTTTGTACTTTTTGTTTGTTATTGAACGAGAATAATTTTAATAGCAAACATATATGAAGTTAACTAAGTATTCAAGTCTAATAATGATACTTATCTTTTGAAAGTCTAATACCTATCTTCAAGTAATGTCTGATACTTAATAATGATACTTATCTTTTGAAAACTAAGTATTCATTTCTAATTACTTCAAGCCATAGTTTCTAATTTTATTTCTTACTTTCTATTTTATTAGGATGGAAAATCAAGAACCAAAAAAAAATGAAAACTATTTTTTCTTTCTTTAAAAAGAAACTTGGGAAAGAAATATCAACAATTGGAGCATCTTCCGACTCCAAATCTATGACTAAAGTAGAAACATCAACGAGTGTCGATGTTTCTATGGTAACTATAGAACCTCAACATCCTACAAAGATTCCATGAATTACATTTGATGAGAATGAACTTGAACGAGATCCTGCACTGTGTATTCCAATATGGAAGTATCCGACTTATAATCAAGATAAAATTAGACGTGCTTATATCAAATGGGGACCAAATCAACCTATCGTGGCTGAGTATCCGAGGACTAAAACCAGAATTCAAAACCGACGATTTCAACCAAGTTGGTTTGTAAAATTTTCATGTTTAGAGTACTCTCTTTCAAAGGATGCAGCATTTTACTTTTCGTGCTTTATTTTTCAAGATCGTGAACCTCTACATCCTACATTTACCGTTGAATATTTTAATAGCTGGAGGTGAGTAAACAATGGAGCCAAATGTGTATTCTTGGCACATATAAGATGTCCTACTTCTCCACACAATAATGCTGTGAGAAATATTGAGGCATTGAAGAATACATCTCGGCACATCGACAAAGTCATGAATGTTCAAAGTTCAGAAAATATTGAGAGAAATTGATTGTGTCTTAAAACTACCATTGATAGTATTCTTTGGCTTACTTTATAAGGATGTGCTTTGAGAGGTCATGATGAATCTTTAAAGTCAAAGAACTGTGGTAAAATAAATGAGATGATTAGTTCGATGGCAAAGTTGAATGTTGAGGTCGATAAATTTATCTTAGAGAAAGCTCCATGAAATGTAACTTATACATCTCTATGATCCAAAAAGTTGTTTTGCATATTCTAGCTACAAAAGTGAGAAACAAAATTCGTAAGAAAGCTGGAGATACGAGGTTTTGTATCTTGGTTGATGAAGCAAATGATGCATCTAATAAAGAACATATGGCGATTGTTCTTAAATTTGTAGATATTCACAAAAACTTGCAAGACCGGTTCTTTGAGATTGTACATGTTAAAGATAACAGTGCCTTAACTCTTAAGAAGAAAATATCAAAAGTTCTCACTCGGCATAACTTGCACATCCGAGATTTACGAGGTCAGGGAGAGCGGTTCTTTGAGATTGTACATATTAAAGATACCAGTGCCTTAACTCTTAAGAAGAAAATATTAGAAGTTCTCACTCGGCATAACTTGCACATCCAAGATTTACGAGGTCAGGGATATGATGGTGCCAGCAATATATGTGGTGCATGGAATATATTGCAAGCTTTATTTCGCAGTGATTGTGAGTATGCATACTATGTTCATTGTTTTTCTCATCGCTTACAACTTGAATTAGTGGCAGATGCTAGGAATCAAATATCAGTTTGGCTATTCTTTTCAAAATTGACATGCATTGTCAATCTGATTAGTGCTTCTCCTAAGAGGCATACAGTGCTACGATCTACGCAAGCTATTGAGATAGAATGTGACATAGCTAGTGGTGAACATGAGACTAGTATAGGGGTTAATCAAATGGGTAGTTTTAATCGAGCTGGTACTACTCGTTGGGCCTCACATTTTGACTCCATTTATAGTTTGATAGATATGTATGGTGCAACTATTATTGTGCTAAAATCCTTGGTTAAAGACGGATCTACAAATACAATTCATGGAGAAGCTGGTGGTTCTATAATGACAATGAAGTCCTTCGATTATGCAGAAGATTATGGGGATTACAGATATTCTTTGTCGAATGCAGTGAATTTAGACTCATCGACAAAAATATTATTTCAAACACTACGAGAAGAAGGTTTTGATTATCTTCTTGGACATGTTAAATCAATTTGTGTGAAGTTTGATGTCGATATACCTGATATGAGAACTCAATACAAAGAAGCTACTGGACGTTCTTGCCAATAGAATGATCACATCACAGTTGAGCATCACTATCGCATTGACATATTTAATGCTACAATTGATTATCAGTTGGATGAGTTACATTCTAAATTCAATGAAGAGTCAATGGAACTTCTTATGCTTAGCTCTGCTTTGGATCCTAGGGACAACTTCAAAGCTTTCGACCTTGATCATATTCTTTTACTTGCCGATAAGTTTTATCCAGGTGATTTTAGCAGACAAGGCATACATCATTTAAAGTATCATCTAGATCATTATCGACTTGATGTGGCTCACCATGAAAATCTTCAGAATATATCAACAGTTTCAGAATTGTGTCGTGGCTTAATTGAAACAAATAAGGCAGAGAATTATAATTTGATTGATAGGTTGATTCGTCTTGTTTTGACTCTTCCTGTTTCTATGACAACCATTGAACATACATTTTCAGCAATGAAACACATCAAAAGTATTCTTCGTAACAAGATGGAAGATGAGTACTTGAGTGATTCAATGGTTGTCTACATTGAAAGAGAAATAATATAAATGATTGATACAGATTCGATAATAGATGCTTTTGCTTCTTAGAAGGATCGAAGAGTCCAATTCCTCTAGTAAGTGCCATATATTGGTATTTACTATTCTATCATTCTCTTTCATAATCTTTTTTTTTATTGAGCTTCATTTTGTGGTAGATTTTCTTTCATGGATAGAAGAAGTCGGAGGAGATTTTTCGAAGGCAGAAGAAAGAAAGCAGATTCATCCGCTCTTATCTTTATTCTAAGAGTTTTTGTTTATTTCTCGTCTTATATATAAAGATGATGCTCCGACTTTTTCTAATTGTCTTAAAGAAACATGTCTACTTATGAAATTATAATCCTATGTAATATGATAACTATTTTAAGTTGAAAAATGGTATTTGAATCACACATTTGGATTACGAAGATGCAAATTTTAGTTGTTTTTTAGAATGTAGATACATTGCGTCTACTCTCCTGCGGTATTGGAAATTTTTTGTTCTTTGGAAATGCATATTGCCTGTAGGTTATCTTATAAAATGGAGTTACACCTAATACAAGGGTGTTTAAGTTGTCTTGTTTAAAGTTACCGCAGTTTGATGTACTATGAATCTCTTTTTAAAAAATTTAGGACTTTTAAGTTCTGTCCGGGGTAAACTGAATTCCTGGCTCTGTCCATGTACAAAATACAAAGTGCAATCTCTTTATTTGTTCTCTCTATTTCTCTCTTCTTTCTCTCTTGTGAGTTCTCAAACTCACATTTGTTTCTTTCCTCTTCTTTCTCTCTGAATCCTCTTCTTTTTCTCCTTCTTTGACTCCATTTCTAGCAAATCCCACCCCAATATATCCAATCGGGAAGCTCGAAAAATAATAATACATAGGACGCCAATATTTATTGTCTGGCACCATTGACAGTAGCGTCCATCAAAATTTTAATGTTTGGTATCGTTAACAGTGGCGCCCCGCTCTTTGATTTATTTTATGCCATTTGTAAAGGCGTCCCATTCCGTTATTTGTAAAATTTGTAAAAAAAATCTTCTTTGTTAAAATAGCCTAAATTATATCCTCCTATGTAAAATTTACTGATTTGTAAACTTCAGGATGTGTTTCGTGTCGATACAGTTGGACGAACCCAGTATCTACCGGTTCTGGGTTGGGTCAAACTTAACCCGAGGAAAAAATGGACCGGACAAGCCCGGACCGGATATTTTTAAACCTAAATCAAGCCTGGGCCCTAACCCGAATTAGTAGTGGGTCGAGCCTGACTGGGTGGGATTGGGCCCAGGCCGGTTCAAGACCGGGTCCGGGTTGGCCAGTAAAAAATTTAAATAAATAAAATCTATATGAATGGTGTTTGCTTTGGACATTAAAAATCGACTTCAAAAAAACCATGGACTACAATATTAAAGAAAAATTTCACGCCAATATTCTAAAATAACATCAATATTTTAATATATTTTTTAATATATGTTATTCTTGTTACATAAGTTACACAACTTATGTTTGGATTTCTGTTTTCAACCTCTCTTCATTTTTTTTCTTAATACTTCAAAGAAAGTTTGTAGAGAGGTTCAAAACAGACACTCAAACACAAATCACATTAAAAAAATATACAATTTATGTTTGAATTTTTGTTTTCAGCCTCTCTTCAAGTTTTCTTTGTAATAACACAAAGGAATCTTATAGAGAGACTGAAAATAAAAACTCAAATATAAGTCGTATAACTTAATTATACCTAATAATAATAATAATAATAATAATAATAATAATAATAATAACAATAATACATATTAAAAATGAAACTTTTTTTCAAGAAGATCAAAGATACTAGATACACTTGCATAGATGCCTACATAGATTTTCTATACCACAGTTAGGTTTTTATTAGAGTCGTTTTTACAATGCACGCATTCAACAAGAATTTTATGCGAGATTCTTTTAGTATTACGCCCATTGTAGGCTCTGCTAAGTCTGCCAAATTTTTGATTTTCTTTCGAGTTGAGACACTTTTACCACTTGAGGTTGTGGTACGGATTGTCGATCTTACGGTTACTGTGGTGCTTGATCTTTGTCTATGACATAAAAAAAGAGGCCTCTTCATCGAATATCACTAGATTCAAGTATTAGAAGAGAAAATAAAATTTGTTGTGATAAAATTTGGATGAATTATGTCATATTTATAAATAAAAAAAATTGGTGCGAAATGATCCCCATATCCTTAGAATATGGCTGTTATAGGAATATTTTGGTCATTTTAGGGGTATTGCGTGCCCAAATTACCCAAAGAAATTTGGATGAATTATGTCATATTTTTGCCAAATGATCATATTTTTACCAAAATATTCCAATATGGTTCGATCTGCTCTTTGACTGGACTGGACTATCGGGCTATCGAGACCCATTTCCAAACCCAGTCTGAATCTGGTTTTACTAAAATCCTGGCCGGGTCGATCCGTCTAGATTTAACCGAACCAGATCCGGTCTTCGTTTCGGGACGCTGGCCCATTAGACACGTTGATGTAAACTGAAAAGGATGAGAGTATGTAGAACTTTTTTTCAACGTGTAAATCGACAACTTTTGAAAGTAAATAAAAGATATAAAAAATTCATTTTTTAGAACAAAGAATAAATGATATATATTCTGATGTTGGTATATAAAACTGGGTAGGAAGAAGTGAACAAAACAAATATAGAAAAAAAAATTATAGGATGCATAATTAGAAGAAATATATTCATCTAGCATATGTATGGTTATTTTACCAAATTTGTCTTCAGATATCTGTATCTGGCATATATAATGTACTGAAAACTCTAATAGTGACTGTGTGGACCGTGGTGATCAAGTGTGTCTGGATTTTGTTTTCTGCTCTTATCTTTCCATAGTTCTGTAATTGAATAAATTGATACTTGTGAGCATTTGATGATTATTGAGATTTAGACAGCATATTATTGTCGAAGTCGTGGCATAGACTGGACGTACTCACGCACTCGTGTCCGATCAATCGGACGCGGATCGTGACACATCTCCATCATACTCCTGATTATCTCAAGGATAGCCTACTGGTCTACCTGCGCTGGTTGAACTAGGGGAGCTGGCGCAGCTGACTAGATGGGATTAGACTGTAATATGGAATAATGCTGAGGCACTACTGGCTCCTGACTCTGCAGCGACGGAGTCCTATGCAGGCCCACAACCTGAACTGTGAGAGGCAACAGACCAATAGAAGCCTCGGAAGAAGAAGGAAGAAGAAGAAGAAGAAGAAGAAGACAGTATGTCCCTAAAAGATAAGGATGAGATATTAATAATGAACATGAATGGAACAAATATCAAGCATATTTACAGTTTCAAGGGAACGTATAGAGTAATAGGAAAAGGGAACAACTAAAAGAAAACTAGGGATTGAGATCTCTAACTCGATGAATCCCCGACAAGTTTGAAAAACAAACATGTATGAGATACCATAGAAAAATTTCACCCCGCTCCCAGAATACTATGAAATATGAGGACAGACTAGACCAGCTATTCCGTACAAGGTATAAAATATCGTACGACGATTACGACTGTCTAAAAAATAAGTATGAGGACTCTAACATGCAATAACATCAGTCCCAAGGCCAATAATTCCTAGTATCTCAGTCCAACAACCACAAATATCAAGGGTAGGGTATAACATACATGAAAGTAAAGAGGTGTTACAAAAATACATATCATAGATCATTAAGCTAGTAGGGCAAAATGGTACACTAACAGAATACAAATATATATAATCATAAATACCAGCCTTGGTCTTGTATATACAACAACGCTGACCGTAGTCAGAAGATACAGGCTCTAAATAAACGACAAATACATGCCCTTGTTAAAGACCACAAAAGAATAAGATAGCAAGGGGTGCAAAATAGAAGAATCCACTTGCGAGCCATGGCCGCTGATCTAAGCGTGCGAACAATCGAGTTGGAGATAAGGTAGATCTTCGGACTTCTCCAGTAAATCTGGCTAAATAAAACCAGCAGGGTTAGAACCCCAAGCAACAAGTACCACAAAGGAGCTGCAGGTGAAGACCACATGACAAAACAACAACACACATGCGATAAAGACAAAAATAAATAAATGTTGATCGAGAGTTGTGTGGTACTAATGCACGCATCTCGGGAAAAGAACATAAGAAACTAAATTGAAATATTGTACAAAATCTAACTATAGGGCATGATAATGCGGTGAGCGATGAGAGAGCTTAGAGACTACTTTGGAGCCGGACTACAACTCTTAAACCAAATAAGGACCGAGGTTGTAGACCATTACCCGAATAGAACTTAGCCTCTAACTATACACCGACAAATATACTAAAACGCGAGCATGAAAGAGAATACGTAACCAAAAGAATACGACCAAACAATCTTTACGGCTTGATACAAGTTAACTAGCTAGGATATCATAAGATTTAGTTTCCAACACTATACAAAATCACAAGATCAGACTATAAAGAAACAATTAAGGAAAAATAACAACATAATAAAAAATGGTATCCTGTAGTATATCGACGATATACCGACAAAATATAGCAAGCTTTTGAGTTCAGAATGGTATACATGCGTTATATCACCTAAAAACATCAACCCAAATTCCAGAAAAAAAAGTTCATTTTGGTCATAAAATCCTCATTTTAAATCAAAATTTGACTTTTCAAATGTCAAAATCGTATGAGATTAAATTTTTCACATCATGGAAGCATTAGTTTTAACAATTTATGATATTAAAAGATGATTACATCAAAAATACTCAAAAAATGGGTTTTCAAAAATCGCAACATGTCCCGATCCACCAAACTCAAAACTAACAAGATACAAAGGTAGGAGTTGGTCTCATATATCATATATGACTAAAGTATGCAAGAGAAAACTTGAGCATCGCAACCGATACCGAGTTTCTCTTTGGTATCACATGATACCGTCCTAGAAAGCTAAATCTACAAAAAATCATTGACCAAAACCAAAAATATCATATACAAACAATGTAAACAAGAGAAGCATATTATAGACCATAAATATGCAATATTTCAAGGAAAATGAAAAATACAAAAAATTAATGTTGCTTTTACTTTGAGCAAGATGTACTTGTCTCAATTCCCTAGCCAAGAACCTAAGCTTCTACTCCTCCTCCTAGGGGTGCCTCAAGGCCAACTCCAAGCTCAGCCCAAGGGGAGAAAGAGAGAATAAAGAGAGAAATGGAAGAGAAAAAAAGAAGAGAGAGAAATGGAAGAGAGTGGCTAGTACAGAGGGAGGAATTAAATAAGGGCCATTGGATGAACCACCTCATCAATCCATCTCAACCATACAAACAAAACCACGAAACCATTGGATGAAAGAATGGTTTTGTTAATAACCAAGGGAAAACTAAATAACAGCTGAAAGGTGTACTGGCGATATACCGTTCTGACTGCTAAATTCCCTATTCGGGAATACCAAGGTCTCCGTTCTACGCGCGGGTCCTATCACGGGTCTATGGCAATGTCAAAGAATATTTTACAAGTACAGGAATAGTCTCTTATATCAAAACAAAATCTAATCGCGAAAAATACAACAAACATGATACATGAAAATGTAAATCACAGTACAAGACTCAGTTACGAAAAAATATTTCAAATACCGTAAATTCATAAATACGAAATCTAGAAACGAATATGACATGAAGAAATCTTTTTATTCTTGTTTAATGCAAAGTTGAAAATCACTATTGATGAAAAGTTAGTGGATCATTACACTTGACTAGAAAGTTTCTTGAAACACGACCAACATTATAATATAAATGAAAATTAGTTATTTGGACAGCTCAGAGAATTGAAAATAATATTGTCCAAAGAAGTAAAAAAAAAAAAATTTGACAACCTTGACTTCATAAGATCTGATTGGAAAGATGGTGGTTTTTGAAATGCTTTGATTGCTTATTGAATTTTGTTGACTATACGATCACGGTTGTTTCGGCAAAATAGAGCTTTTCTAAGTTAAAGTTGATAAAAAATACCTTCAGACCACCATGTTACAAGAAAGATTAAATGGATTAGTTATGATCTTAATTGAAAATGAGATACTAGAGAAGCTATAGTATGATCACTTAATTGAAAATTTTGTTTAAAAAATGCAAATTATAAACATTTTTGTTTGAACCGGATTGCCATATTGTACTAGTTTATAAAGTACTATGGTCGACCTTACTTTTTAATCAATATTTTATGGTATAGATCAAGTTAAAAGTACAATGTAATCTTGATTTTACCAAATTTTTATTATCTATATGCTTTTATTATTATTAATTATTCAATAAGGACCAATGAACAACCAAAATTAGCTTGGCTAAGTCACAGGACAACCCAATCTCCTAAAACCGGCCTTGACATGTTGCAATTAAAACGTACATAAGAACTTGATCATTGTTGTTAGCACGCAGGATACATGAGATAATACAAAATTATTAGTTAAGGTCACGAGATAGGGTGGTTATTAAATACTGTAGGGACGGACAGGTTTTCCAGATTTGCCCACGTAGCAACTACAACTTTTGTAGACGGATTTCCCAGGTGAACACATCTTATCTAAGTGCAATAAATAACTTTAACATCATTTAATTGTACGGAAATGGGCCAGCATCAACTAACAATTTATCAATGTGGCCAAGGGTTGGCCGGATGTTGTTTCATGCTAATTGCTACCAAAAAAACCTCATCAAAGAAGGGTGAAATGAATCCCAAATTAGCATTCACTCATTACCAAAACAGAAAATGAATATAGAAGCAACACTTTTGTCATCTTAATTCATCATCCTAAGCCATTCTTCGATGAGGACAATGGAGAATGAGAGCTCGATAAAGAAATTGATAAAGCTTATAAGTCGTCAACGTGACGTCAATTCACGTATTTGTGCCAAATTTCTAGCCATGGTTCATCCAATTTATATTCAACACGAAGACTACCCCCATCAAGAACAAGGTAAAAATGAATTACACTACATATGTTTAGCAGTTACAAATTTAAAATTAGTTTCTTTCCTACTGAACTATTTATGTCCAACAACAATTGATTGACAAGCTGCCCAGATGTAATGAAGCATGATGCCACATTTCCTAGTGCGAGCTAAAGTAGTTAAGCCTTGCAGATGAGTCGCATGGTTCATTTGGTAGAAAACTCACAGAATTGAGCCTTCAATCACACTTATGTGAGCCTTCAATCACACTTATGTGATCCCATAGCAGTTCATATCTGGAACTAGTAGCAATGCGTAGTTGATCAATTACCGCCTTTTATAGATTTTTGCGAATCTGAAATACAAGAAAAGAGTTCAGAAGATTTCTTTGTAACCATGTACATAGTGAGATTTAAGTAAAGAGTGTTGCTGGAACTAGGTTTTCATACATCGAGGCCACAATACTAACCTCAAAATTTATTCACGCTTGACCCCTAAAAGCTTGGCAGCACCCTCCCAAGTAACGATTGCAACAGCATTTGCAGGAAAAGCCCTTGCTAATGTTGGGCCAAGGCCAGCGTAGCATCCTTTTAAACCAACTCTACTGTAAATCTGCGTAGGTGTAACCAAATTTAACCTTTTTTCAGCTGGACAAAGAAAAATAAAAAGGAAATGCTCAAGCTTTCTACCGATCTTAGTGTCCGGAAAGGATCACGACTAGAATTTGGATCTGGTGCAGTTTGGATAAGAGTTTTTGCAACATCCAGCGGCAATACAGCTGTCCAAAACTGGCAAGGAAGATATCATACATGAAATTAATTCCTAAGTTTATTGACACACAACAAAGTTGTCAAACACTTACAGCCATCCCAGCAAGCCCACCACTGATTATGCCAATCCCCACATCAGATAATATCTTGCATTGTTGGCTACGGGCAGATGAATTAGAATTCAGTTGCATATGCATGTAATGACGACTCATCTCATAAGTGCTAAAAAAAGTTGCGTTTCCAATTGATTCTCTTAACAAAGTTGCAAATCCACCACGAAATATACCTTTAACCTGAGAAAGTTACTAGTCGGTCAGCTAATCAATTGCCCCAATTATGGAGTCCAATGGCTGGGGACGAGAGAAATATAAAGTTTACCCCTTCACTCTTCATGGTATTGAGAGCACAATCCAACGGCCCAGCATATCTAACGTAATTGGAGTTTGCCGAATCCCTAACCTGGACTTGCATTCTACACTGGAAATATCTTAACATTACTTGTCACAAGTAGAGAGCGGATAGAAGCACTAACCTCAGAATAATGAAGAATGTGTGGATATAGAATAAAAGCACTCACCTTTACCAGCTCAGCTGGGCACAGTATGAAACTAATTAGAGCTCCACCAAATGCTGCTGAAGGAATAATTACTTGGAGCTGTGGCTTGATGCTCTCGGTTTCTCCCTGCAGAGGAGACAGAGAAAGAGTCGCATGCTAAGCTAGAAAGTAGATTGTGTCCTCTCTAAGTTGTACAACAATCATTCAAGCATTTTATTTTACTGCTGCTCAATATATGCAAAATGGAGCAAAGTTAACCTGTAATAATTGCTTTGTTTGGGAATAAATGCCAAAAATAAGGGAACTCTCAAAAGCCATCCCGATAAAAGAAGAAGACGCACCTCTATATAGTCCTTTCACCTAACAACATAAAAAAAATTGGAAATTATAGGGTGAATTTGAAGTTTGATGAGAGTCTACAACTCCAAATATATAAGAACTTAGGATTCGAAAAGATTCTTGAATGTCAAGTAAAATGCTAGTCCTGCCAGCGAATATCTTGTAGTCGTGAGCTTATATTTTGTAATCTTGGAGGCAGAATTTTATGGCAGCAAGAGTTATTGACAGAAAATTTCCTTTCTACTAATTAGAACATGTGTACATAAGCAAATTGAATATCCAAAGTTCATTATTCAAAAGAATTGTCATGTATTTGTTGTTTGCCTGCATGTGACAGCAGGGCTGAAGCTTGAAAAAAAAGGAGCTGTTTTTTATTCAATGTTCTAAGATGGCCTTTGCATCAATGGTGCAAAACTGGAAACCAGGGCTAATCTGCAATACTGGACCTGCTTATGGCCTTGGTTGAGTTTCATTTATTGTGGATCAGAGGGCCAGAGGCACATGCATAGGTTCTAGCAGAGCATCTTCCATACAAGCCTATAAGAATGGTCAATGCAAGGATAAAAAGAGAGTCAACCTGAAATAACATTAAGTGGATCCGTTCTTTATGCTTATCAGTAAAATGGAATCTTGAAAGGTAAGTTGTCATGTTGCTTGATCACAAACATCAATATTCTTCCAACTATAGCAACTGAAACAAGTGGTTAATTCATATTAAGATTTAAGGATTTAAGTTTTAACACAAGTCCGTGATGTAGGCAACATTACTTTTGTAAATCTACTGCACCTAATATCATGATTCTTGTCAAAGCTTCCCCGAAACATGTATTTCTAATGTAATTTAGAAAGAAGGTAATAGTGCAAGAAGCATACTCCTTCACTTTTCAATATCCGACTAGTGCAATGTAAAGCATTCTTGTACTCCTTCACTTGTGTTTTAGTGTTATGAGTTTGTAACTTCACCTGCAAGGAACATAATTTCCAAATCAGATAACCATATGGTTTGGTAGATCCTTTATACTGACAAATTAAATACAAATGAATCCTGCAATTAAAAGAAGTTTAACTTAGAAAACAGTGGAAAGAATGTTGCCAACTAACTTATTTAACTGCTAGAAGAAAAAGATTAGCACGCATGTATCACTCCGTACTGGAACCATAATAATCTTTTGAATATTAGTATATCCACTGTCAGAAACATTCACTCAGAAAACAGTAAAATAATTTAGAATCAGAAGCATGTATTTGTAATTTCCCTCATATTAGATTAACTAAAGTATATGAGTAATGATAATTTGTTATATGCATGGTCTCCCAGTATGCTCCAAACAACTATTGAAGTGCACCTGGCAAGAACCTTGGCGTTGAGTGGAGCACAAAACTAAGGGTAGATCAAGATGTGGTGCAAAGTTGCAAACCTGCATCCACATCCCAGACTTTGGAAGAATCTTGAGTTCTTCACTTGGCTTAGTCACCGCAAGTATTGATGTCACTGATTATCTTTTGCCTAATTATCCGTCCTAAGAAAACTATTCCTACCTCATGGTCTTTTTGGCAGATATTATTTACAATGCTTCATCGTACCTTTCTCTATTTCTATTTTGTTTAAATGGGCATATCAAGCCTTTCCAACAGCGCCATTGTCATATTTTCCCACGAATATATCCTTTCGTGTTACAGAGGACATGGCCTTTAACGGAGCTGAATGGAATAAAACATACAAAAAGATGAGCACAAAAATTTGAGATAAAGGCTTTTTTGTTGTGGTGATTGTTGTTGAAGGGTATCGTTGAAGAGTCCAAATATAAAACAAGTTTAGCAGTATTGGTGAACACCAATATATATCTGACGTATCATATCGTATATTGAGATATTGACCCCACCGATATTGGCCGATACCGAACTTGGAGCTCTCTTACCCCGTCAATTTAGTGAAGAAAATAATTAAAAGAAAAACAGTTAGTACGGGGAAACAATTTTGACACAATTATTCTGTCGTGAAGAAAGATCCACATGTTGCAGTATGCTCCAGTTTGTTGATAAGATTCCTTATCAACACTGTAACCATTACTATCTGTGGAAAATGTATATCTACAAATATCATATTGACAGTCGTTATAAAACATAGTCACCGTTTGTGGTGTTTTATCATGCTCCAGATGACCACATTTTTTTACGGGAGAATCCTTTGAACGATAATATATGATAATCTGGGTGCATAGCAACAGTGTGCATAGCAACAGTGTGCAAGTTTTAGCTAATCAGTACCCGAATACCCCAAACTACACCTACTTGTGATATCACTATATGTCAATTTTCTTACTTCAACTATAAGAGTCAGCTCATCAGTGCTTCATCACCTCCCACACAGTAAATAATCATTTAGCCATAACCAAAACCTAACATGACTAACATGGTCACTTTCAGTCTCTCAAGGGCAAAGTATCTAAATAGCTCCACACACCCCAAACAAGTAGTATTAATACTTCCCATTTGATTGGCAATGATTTCAAGCATTATCTGAACATTCCTCTATAATCTCTTCTAAACTCAAATCCATAGAAATAGAAATGTCTCAACTTCTTGTTTCTTGTGGTGAAATAGGCTAAATGAGACCTGTGTTGCATTGACATGAATACAACACAGCACAATACAGACACGGACATGAAAACGACGCTCAGACCATGTCCTAGCATATTTTTGAGTGTTCGTATCATATCCCATATACTATATTGTTAGTATTATATGTTGTGGTATGCATTGTACAATACAACATACTATCATTTCAATACGTCTCAATTGGTTGTATTCGAAGGGTTAAAAAGTCGAATGATATGCTACGATATTTATCGACCAACCATAGAACTTAAGACATGTTGTATGGGCTGGGACAGGCGCTAGACGGGGCGTTGGAGTCTAAAATTAGAGGGGCGGGATCAAGGCGCTATAACAATACCCTCCCTAGAGAATACTCTCCTGTTTGTATGAGATGATGGAGAAGGAAGTCTAACAATTGGTTGTTTGGGTTGCTAAATATTCTTTGATCAAGACCTTTTTTATTACTTGTAAATTGTAATTAAGTTTTAGTTTTCAAACACAAAATTTTCTACTTAAGTCCATGGTCATTGGATTATTAAAATTTTGAGTCTAGCATATAACATAATTATATTTAAGTCTCTCGCCCCAGCCATTTGTAATTCCTTACTAAAAACTAACAAGCCCAACTGATTTTAAAAAAACAAACCCAGTCACTGTCTGGGCCTGAGAGGATCTTCTAGGCACCCAACGACGTTTTGGGATGCCAAAGCACACGGACGGGACGTCCTATATAAAAGCCGTCTTCTTGGCGCCCCGACGGCATCTTAAACAACATAGCTTAAGACTAAATAAAGCCAAACGTAACGGGTTTAAACCTTAGACCTGATTCATCATATTTAAGTTGAAACTCTACATTTTTGTTCTTCCTTTTTCCATGAGTCTCCCAATTCCAGCCACAATAATCTCCTCCACCAACCTCCCTCATTAACTTCCATGGCTACAGCCACCAGATGCCATCAACCTCTAGACTTCCAGATGCCATTGGTTGACCTTTGTCTCCTCGATTTACCGCAAGACCTCCAAACATTATTAGCTACCTCTGTCTACCTCGAGATATCCTCCAGAACGTCTAACGATCCTCCATTCATATCTCCAACTAGCAAGAAAGAGGTATGTTCAATTTTCCTAACCCTTTGTGGCTTTGCTAACCTTCTATTTTGGTTCGACAACAAATATAATTTTTCTTGATTATTGAGTTTTGATAGAAAAAAAATTGTGAATTTTTTGTGTTGTTTGATAGCAAATTTTGGTGATTTATTTTGTAATTGTTAGCTGTTAAGAGTTATTTTATTTTGTTATTTATCTTATGAGGGTATAATTGTGGGTGTATTGCATATCAATATAAATAGACATGAGATGCCACATAGGATTTTATGTCCTTACAATCTCCTTTCTCATATTATCTCTTCTCCTACTTTTCTCTTTCTCTCTTCTCCATCTCCAAACTTCACTCGGTATCAGAGCATCTTTTGAAAGTATTGTACATCCCATCCACGATAGGGCCGATCGAACTGTATTTCGTGTTCGTTCGTGGTTCGCCGTGCGTCGTTTGTTGTTCGTGGTCGTTTATGAGATATAGGGTTTCTACATACTTCAGTTGGTCGTTCGTCGTCGGTTGTAGTTTGTTGTGCGATCTAGGGTTTCAAAGATCTCGTCTTTCTGTTGCATCTGCAAGTATGGTGGAGACCGAATTTTCTGGCGAGGTTAATAGTGGTGGTGGTAGCGGGAGGTGGTTCTCTTTTTACTGTTATTCATAATGATGAATTGAAAAAATCAATTACAGTAGTGAAACTCAATGGTGCGAACTACCTTGTCGGGTCCAAGTCTATCAAAGTAGTATTGAGGGTGAAGAAGTTGAAGTTTTTAACGGAAGAACCCCCGCCTGAAACGTCCGTTGAGTAAGAAGATTGGATGAGTGCAAATGCATACGTTATGTCGTGGTGTTGGCATATTATGGAACCGCACATCGTTGTTAATGTTCAGTGGTGTGGATCATCCAAAAAGATTTGGGCATCTCTGGAAGAATAATATTCGCAGAAGCGAAACGTTGTCCGTATCTATGAGTTATTGTTTAATACAAAACAAAATGTGAGACCTATGAATGAATATCTGGCTTCAAAGAAGACTTTGTGGAAGGAACTGCTACAATATTATCATGTTACTACTGATTTGAAGGAAACTCAGCGACAGAAGGAAGAGTTGCATGTTTCACTTATCCTAGCTGGCTTGGATCCTGTATCCGAACCTTATAAAGCTCAGATCCTTGCTGGAGAGCAGTTACCTACGGTGGCAGATACTCTCCCGTCTCAATCGTTCATTTGAAGGACAGAGTTCTGTGGTGCCGAGTACTGACTCTTCTGCCCTAGTTTTTAGTGTTGTTGGTCGTGGTGGTGGACGTGACGGTAGAGATGTTGGTCTTAGTTTTGGTCGAGGAGAAGGCCGTGGTGGTAGAGACAATGGTCATGGTGGTGGCCGTGATCAACCACGAAAGTGTAACTATTGTGGAATGTTCGGTCATATCCAAGACTATTGTTGGGACAAGTAGGGCAAACCAAAATATGCACATCAAGTGCATAATAAACATTTGCAGTCCCAGGTCACCACTTCTACTTCCAGAGATGATACTTTTGGTTTCAATCAGAATTCAATGTCCAATACCTCATATCCATTTGAACAGATCCTCCAGAAATTGAATGCGCTTGCTAGTACCACCTCCCAACCTACTGCAATCATGACACATATAGGTAATCCTGCTTTTGTGGAACCCAGTCACCATCCACCTCTTGGGTCATCGACTCAGGAGCAAGTTCTCACATGTCTGGTATAACCTCTCTCTTTCATAATCGTAGTCCCATAAAAAATAATATTATCTTGGCTTATGGGTCTACTCGTCCTGTGCTTGAGAAAGGTGTTATTCACCCTACTCAATCACTGTCATTATTTAATTCATTATATGTACCTAATTTTCTATTTAATTTATTATCTGTGAGCCAGTTAACCAAATTTCTTTAATGTTCTGTGATATTTTCTCATAATTCGTATGTTTTTTAGGACCTTAGGACGAAGAAGATAATTGGTTCGGGGCATGAAAAAGATGGACTATGTTACTTAGATCTATCTGGAAAGGCTTTCACTTCTGTTTCTACTTCTCCGTTGCAGTGTCATTATCGTTTGTGACATCCGTTTTTGGCTAAGTTGCATCAAGTTGTTCCTAGTTTGAGTCATGTTTCTAGTTTTCAATGTGAGGCTTGTCAGTTAGACAAGCATCACCGTAGTTCCTTTCCTCGTCGTAGTGAGAGTCGTCAGTTAGAGTCTTTTGATATTGTTCATTCTGATATTTGGGGTCTGTCTAGAGACAAAAGTCCGAAAGGATTTCAGTATTTTGTTATTTTTATTGATGATTATTCCATAATGACTTGGTATTTTTTAATAAAAGAAAGATCTGAGTTTCCAAATGTGTTATCTGCCTTTTATAATGAAGTATATGTTCAGTTTGATAAACGCATCAAAATTCTGCGTTCTGATAAATGTTTTGTAGTATATCCAATCTTCTGTGAACAGTTTCTGTGTTGATCGTAGTATGATTCATCAAACCAGTTGCGTCCACCTCTCAACAAAATGGTATAACCGAACACAAATATCGACATATTTTAGATGTGACTCGAACTCTCATGTTCAATATGTCCCTAAACAGTATTGGACAGATGTCGTTCTTACTGCATATTATCTAATTAATCGTATGCCATCATCTGTATTAAATAATAAAGTTTTATTTTCTATGTTACATACAAATGTCGCTTCTTTTTCCTTACCTCTTCGAGTGTTTGGGTGTGTCGCTTTTGTTCATAACTTGGAACCTAATCTAGATAAGTTGGCTCTTAGATCTTTGAAGAGTGCCTTTCTTGGTTATCCTCGTACTCAAAAATGCTATCGTTGTTACAGTCCACAGTCACGCAAGTATTATGTCAGTGCAGATGTTAAATTCTTTAAGTCTACATATTTTTTTCCTTCAGGAAACCATTGTATTCCTTTTATATTAGATTTGATATATTTCATAGCACTTTCGGTCATTCCTGAATTAGTTTGTCTCCATTCCCTCTTTACAGGTTTACCAGAGATCCAAGGACAGACCAATGGTTCTGCAGAATTCAGCCATCAACCAATCAGCTTACGTACCTAAGGTTTCTGCTCCCATTACTACATAACCAGATAATATTCTCATTGCTCTCAGAAAAAGAAAACGCATTTTGTACTATAAAGAATAAACATCACATTTCTAATTATGTTTCATTACACCGTGCTTCATCATCTTTTCATGCATTTTTTATTTCATTTTCTATTTTCATTCCCAAAACTTACAAACAAGCTATGTCATCTTCTGGTTGGAAATGTACAATGGATGAGGAGATATATCTTTTACATCAAAATCGGACTTGGGAGCTTACATCACTTCATGTTGGGAAGCAAACAGTGGGTTGTAGATGGGTGTACACTGTTAAGTATCATCCCAATGGTTTAGTTGAGCGTCTCAAGACACGGTTGGTTGCCAAAGGGTATACTTAGACATATGGTGTAGATTATATGGAGACTTTCTCTCCAGTGGCTCAGCTGAATTCAGTTCGAATTCTTATTTCTGTGGCGGTTAATCGCCAATGGCTTATATATCAGCTGGACATAAAGAATACTTTCTTGCATGGTGACTTACATGAGAAGATTTATATGGATCAACCACTGGGATATATTGTAGTAGGAAATAAAAAACTCGTATGTCAATTGAAGAAAACATTATATGGACTGAAACAGTCACCTCGTGCTTGGTTTGACAAGTTCAGTTCAGTTCTCATTCAGTATGGCTTTCGGCACACCACATCAGATCATTCAGTATTTTGCCATTCTTCCTCAACGGGTATTATCGTGTTAATTGTTTATGTTGATGATATCATTATATTTGGGAGTGAACATGCTAGGATTGTGGACTTGAAGGCCTACATTAGTCGTTAGTTTTATACTAAGGATTTGGATCTTCTTCGATATTTTCTTGGAATCGAGGTTGCTCGATCTAAGAAGGGTGTGTATCTGTCACAACGCAAGTATATTCTAGACTTGCTCTCTGAGACTGGAATATTGGAGTGTCGGCCAGTTGAGACTCATATGGATTATCATGACAAGCTTGATGTTGATAGGAGAGATTTATTTGAGGATATTAGATATTATAGACGTTTGGTTGCCAAACTTATATATCTTACTATTACACGACCAGACATCACATATGCAGTTGGAGTAGTTAGTCAGTTTATGCATGCCCCGCGGCAATCACATTGGGAGGCTATTTCTCGCATTCTTCGATAATTGAAGGGTGCACCTGGAAAGGGTTTGTTGTACAAACCTTCACAGTTGTTTACGGTGACGGGGTTCGGTGATGCTGATTGGGCAAGCAGTCGCAGTGATAGGAGGTATACTTTTGGCTATTATACGTTTGTGGGTGGCAATCTTGTCACGTGGCGTAGTAAGAAGCAGAATGTTGTGTCTCGTTCTAGTGCAGAGGCCGAGTACTGTGCGATTGCTCATACAGCTTCTGAGATGATATGGGTGCAGTTTCTTCTTCATGAAATGAGGATTATGATTCATATTCCGATGGAGATATATTATGATAATCAGTCGGCAATGTTTATCGCAAATAATCCGGTGTTTCATGAGCGCATGAAGCATATCGAGGTGGATTATCATTTTGTTCATGATTTGCTGCTGAAGAAACAGATTGTCACTCCTTATGTTCAGTCGAAGAACCAATTAGGTGATATCCTCACCAAACCACTTGCTCGTGGTCCATTTCTGATTTATGTAGCAAGGTGGGCATGTTTGATCTATATGCTCCAACTAGAGGGGGGGTGTTAGAGTTATTTTATTTTGTTATTTATCTTATGAGGGTATAATAGTAATTGTGGGTGTACTGCATATCAATATAAATAGACATGAGATGCAACCCAGGATTTTATGTCCTTGCAATCTCCTTTCTCATATTCTCTCCTCCTATTTTTCTCCTTCTCTCTTCTCCATCTCTATCTCCAAACTTCACTTTAGCAATATTTTGTTATTTTTGTGTTTTCTATAAGTTTTTTTTGTAAATTTTTTGTGGTTTTGGTGGCAATGTTTTGGTGATGTTACAATTGTTGTTGTTTGGGTAACAAATGGAAAAGGTGTACTTTGTGCTATGGTGATGCCACTATTGATGTTTCTTTAGGAGTTGTTTATATCGTAATAATATTCAGTTTGATATCTTTAGGAGTTATTTGTTGTTTATATGGATGTTAATATTCACCTTAATGTTCATGTACTGTCTACTCAGGAATCTGGATTCTAGAGCTAGAAACCATATAGATAAAACAAATAAGAAAATTATCAGGAAATTATCTTCAATAATGTTTTTATAGCTTTACAAAGTATAGACCTACATCGTATTGTATGATACAATATTATACACGGTATGATACACAAGCTCAATCAATACATGATACGTATCGATAGTTGACAACCTAGCTAGTATGTGTCCGACACGACAAGGACACCCCAACGACTGTGGAATGCCAACCATTACTCTCCAAGAAACCTTTATCAGTTCAAAAAAAGTCTTTGTCAATAATATTGCCAAATTCAATTAGTAATTTAATTCAAGGAAAAGAAACATAAAGAAACAAACACAACACCTACTTTGACATCTAAACGTGAAGAAGACACATAGTCCTAGCATATATTTGGAGTGTCTATGTCATGTCCGACACGATACAACACGAAGAAACCAACAATTTTGTAGCATCAAGCATTGCTCTCCAAGAAACATTTACCAGTTCAAAAGAGTCAGAAATTTATCAGCAATCTCTCCTAAGCCTAGTCAATTATCAACTAAATGAACCAAATTCATGAAAAACTAACACAACACCTATTTCGACATGTCCTAGTGTGTTTTGGAGTATTCATCGTGTCGGTACAATGCCACAGGACACATAATCCAACATTTCCTATATTCACCACACCAATTAAGTATTAACCTTAAAACAATTTTTCATCAGAAACATTAAAAACTATCCTTCCAACATTACTCCCAAAAAACCCATACCAGGTCATAAATATTGAAACTTTATCAGCAATTTCTCTCAAACCCTAATTCAACTAGCAAGAAATTAAACAAAAATAATAAGGCCAAATTCCAAAAACAAGTAGTATCAATACTTCCCACTAAATTGGAAATAATTCCGAGCATAATCTCCATGGGACACATTCTAAGTTGCACGGAGACAAAATGACACGGCACGCATCAGACACAAAGTCTTCGGTATGTTCTAGTATGTTTTTTGGAGCGTCCGATACGCATCTGCGTCACCGACACGGTACCCATTTTGTGCTTGCTAGGACATGTCGAAAATGTTGCCGTGTCCGTGACTGTATTGATACCTCAACCTGCATTCTCGTCAGAAGCATCATGGACCTCTAGTCAAGCATTGCTCTCCCAAAAGTCCTACACCAATTCATAGAAACCTCAACTTTATCGTCAATTTTCTCCCAAACCTTAGTTTGCTTAGCAATTATTCAAATCAGATTAAAAAAGAGGGAAATCATTAGGTCAGATTCCGAAAAAAAATTGGAACTTTACCAGAACTCTCCAAAGTCTTGCATCAGTTAGCAATTAATAGAATCAATTTGAAGGGGAAAAAAACAAAAAAATTGAAGAGATCCTATGGGAAATAATTAGGTCAAAATATGAGTGGGGACCATTGATTCGAATTGTGGTAGTGTAGTACCTTGATTGTGTCGAAGGGGTGTCCGACTATGACGGTGGCTACGCCGGCGGCGAAACCCGCCACGTATTCCTTCGCCGCATCACCACCGCCGCTGACCACCATCGCCGCCTCCTCCTCCTAGATCGGAGCCTATTTCTTCTTTGGCAGGAATCAAACCTATGTTCCTACTGTTGATCATTATATCTTCATCTTCAATTTTGGCTTAGAAACGACAATCCATCTAAGTTGTTGGTAAATATTCTATTAATTATTTTATAAAAATTTAATTAATTATTTAATTATATAATATGTTTAATTATAATTGAACATCCATTTGAATTTAATTTCTAGGTACAACAATATCTCTACTTTATATAAGAGGTGGCTTAGAAACTACTCAAAATTGAGTCGTCTAAGTCGTTTTTATATGCTTCATTAATTATTTTACAAACTTTTAAGTAATTATTTAACTACCTAATATGATTTCATTACATCTAAACACATCTAACTCAAGTGGTTAAGATGTAAAATATTTTTCTTGGTTGCTTCAGTTCAAAATTCAAAGGACAAAAATATTTATTATAAATTCATATTTATTTATTTTTAATATATTTTTTTATGTCCATGCAATGCACATTCACGTTACTAGTCGATTGTAGCATTCTTTGTTTTCTAGTGAGTATGTACACAATAAACGAGTCATTTTTTGTTCATCAACAAAAACTATGATGGATGTTCAGGGCCTGTTTGATTCTTATTTTTACGGGTTTTTTCGTATAAAGTAATAAAATTTAATAAAATTATAAAAAAAGGGAAAAGTTGGACGAAATTGCATGGAGGAGGATAACCCGCCAACTCAGTTGGCGGGGTGCAGTGCTGGAGAGTAACTCGCCAACTGAGTTGGCGGGGCGCTCTCCTCGAGAGGCCGCTCGCCAACTCAGTTGGCGGGGCATGCTGAGTTGGCAACTTAGGACCGTTGCACTCTGCTCGCCAACTCAATTGGCGAGTAAGGATCCGTTTTCCACATTTTAGCCGTTACACAACGGCTATTACATTCAACACTCTCCCTCTATAAATTTTCTATCTCAACCAAATCATCTCACACTCATTCTATTTCCTCTCTTCCCTCTAGCAAAGTCTCCAACACTCTCTCTGTCTCTCTACCTGCAGCTAAAGTTCATTTGAGTTTTCTGTAGCAAAAGTTCTCAACCGTCATGGATCGTAGCGTAAGAATTGTATGCTCGCACGGCGGTAAAGTAAATGGGTTAAATTACGAAGGAGGAGAAAGTATAATTTTTTTAACTTATCCGAATATTAGTTTTGAAAATATAAGTAATCATATTATTGAACGTTGTTCTATTCATTATGATTTTATTCTGAAGTCTATTTTTTGTTCTAATTGTTTTTTGATAGATAGTGAAGATGCATGGAATTATATTCTTGAGATTATTCACAATCACGGTATATAAAAATATATGTTATTAAAGTAGCAGCAACCTTAGATAGTAGAAATAATGAATATTTTTCTGAATATCAGCATGTTAGTTCGGGTGCTAGTTCTTCTCAACAAATAGTTTTATTTATCCAAGAAGGTCATTCATCAGATGAATCTAACCATGATGATGATAGTGACAACGACGATGGAAATAGTGATAATTTAGTTGAAAATATAGATTATACGGTAGATGATGATGTTGTAAAAGCTATCATTGATGAAGTATTTAAGGGACAATCATTTCCTAGTCGTTCTCACTTTAGAAGCTTTATAAGTAATTTAGCAATTAAATATAATTTTAGTTGTTCAGCTAGTGTTATGAATAATGCTCGTGGAATTATATATAGTTGTGATCAACCGAATTGTAATTGGAGAGTATATGTCAAATATATTGGAAATGGCGATATAGTTAAAGTTAGTACATTAGAAAATCGTCATTCTTGTTTAGGAAGACTTAGTACAGGACGTCATCGAGTAGCTACCGCTTCATGGATTAAGACCATGATAATTGACATTATTAGAGATAACCAGTCATACAGTCCATCACAAATTGTTAAAGATATATATAGGGAGCATCGTATACAAGTTAGTTATTCCAAAGCCTGGAGAGCCCGAGAGACAGCATTAGCTGAAATTAATGGTAGTTATGATGAGGCATACGCTAGTCTTGAGGAGTATTGTTATAGAATTATGGAGACAAATCCAGGTAGTACATATTTTATTAAAACTGCCAAAAATAATAGCTTCCAACGAATTTTTATTTGTTTTAAGTCATGTATTGATGGATTTTTAAGGGGATGTTTACCAATTATTAGTACTGATGCTACATTTCTTTCGTCTAAATATCAAGGTATCTTATTTATTGCTTGTGCTCACGATCCTAACTATCAATTATATCATATAGCTTATGCTGTTGCTGAAGGTGAGAATAGTGATTCTTGGTCTTGGTTTTTAAATTCTCTTAAAATATCTTTTGAAAGTTGTTTTAATTATTGGAGTACAATTTTATTTATAACTGATAAGCAAAAGGGATTAATAAATGCTGTTCGTGCTATTTTTCCTGCATCTCCTCATTTTTTTTTTGTATTCAACATTTTAAACAAAACATGAAAAAAGTTACCAAAGAACCAGTATTTCAACGCTTGTTAGACTCGCTTGCTAGATCATATAATAAAACGGATGCAGAGAGTGTGTTTGATATAATTAAAGTCGAGAACATAATGTTGTACGATTGGCTTATTGGTGTAAACGATGAAAGTCATTGATTTGAACATTGGATAACAGCGTATGCTACTTGTCATAGATTAGATATTAACACTTCTAATCTTGCTGAATGTTTCAATAGCTGGATTAAGAAATTACGAGATAAGCCAATAACAATACTTCTCGATGGTATTAGAGCCAAGATTATTACACTTCATGACAATCGTAGAAAGAATGCTGAAAATATAGACACAGATTATTGTCCGAAGATGTTAAAAAATATGGCTTCTATTATCTGTAAATCCCCTCACCCAAAATAGATATTTTGTGTATATTTTATATTATTATAGATATTGAATTTCTTTAGAGTATTCTATTATTTAATTAGCAAATGAATTTTTTGATATATTTACTTATATAAATATTTATTTAGAATCATTTTTAGGTTATTTTAGATTTTTGAAATTAATTAGGATTTATTTGGATATATATAGTCTTAATATTAGATAGATGCTAATTTAGTGTTAATAGGTATTAATAAGATTTTATAAATTATTTGTATTATATTTAATTATATTCAAGATTATAAATTATTGAGATAGATTCAAACTCTACTTTAAATTAATTCAAATCCTGAACCTACTAGGAAATCAACTTCATGCATATCATATCCTTATTTAAATTCATCATAATCCTATCCAAATTAACCAATCCTAGTTGTATTTAATTAAGTAGTCTCCACCATTATAAATACCTCATCTTTCATATTTTTTTTCTCCAAAATTTTTCTCTTTTTCGTCCAAAAAAATAGTCAAAATTCGTCATAAATTCAGCCTCATTTTCTACTAGTTATGACGAATTAAAAAGACGATATCTGCTAGCTCCGAACTCCAAACGCGCTCCAGTTTTTTTTGTTAGAACGATAATGAGGTTAGATTTCTGATTATATAATTTTTTTTCTAAATTATGAGTATTAAATTCTGGAAAATTCGTAGAACACAGCATGTCCGAAAATAGACGTGTTTCGATGTTTTCGCGATTTCGGGAGAACCAGGAATCAGAATCACGAACCGTTTAAAGTTTCGGAAAGCTATTATCGAGATCATCGATATATATTTTTTCCAGAATTTAATTCGAAGTATTTACATACTGTTAATTCTGTAGAACTTCTAGGTTAGAATTTAACCATCGGTGCACAATACAAAATTTGTATGTGCCATAATTTCCAAACGAATTTGAATTCGGACGAGCCATAAATTCTAGTATGTTTTTGATGCTAAAATCTACAGGAAATCATGCATGAAAGTCGAGTTTGTATCGGTTGACTTTTTGGTCAACAGATCGCCTCGATTTGTGTGCCATGAGTCTCGAGTTGATAAAATTCAGTTTCTTTGGACAAAATTTAGGAATTAACATAAAAATCAGAATAATAAGATTAAAATAGGATTTTAGAGTAATTATTCCAGAATTAAATAAATTAAAATAAATTATCTTTTGACGTGATAAATTTGTAATACATAGGCTATTTGGACTGTGACTTGGACTCTGATTCATACCAGCAGCAGGACCCCAGGCAAGATACCTTGCCAAATTGTTTACAGTACTTTGCATGCTATTTATATTTCTTTTTATTTATTTCATTTCTGTATAGTTCTTGCATGTGTAGTTTTCTTCAGTCATTACTATGTATTAGATATGTTGACACACACATGGCACCTAGTATCATGGGAGGACAATCATTAGGCGTATGGGCTTTTAACCACTATGGTAAACCGTAGTATATAGTTCGCACTACGGGCGTGTGTCGCGCTGGTCGCTACCCCAGAGGTATGTCGATTTCTGTAGAGTCGCGCTGGTCGCTACCCCAGAGGTATGTCGATTTCTGATGTTCTAGACGGGTGTGTGAGTTGTGAGGCTTAGATCGAGTAGACTACCCTTGCCCATACGTTGAAAAGTTGTCCTCATTTGCATTCATATAGATTGTCTTGTACAGCGTACTTATTTATTTTCAAACCATATGCATGTTTACTGTATTCAAATTGGCTCGTATTTTCTGTATCTTGTTACGTCCCTCTGAGGACCTGGTCCGCTGCCAGGTGTATCTTTTCTTGAGTATTTGCAGGAGCGCAGATTTGGATGGTTACATGTGATCCGAGGATGTCTTCTCTTAGAGCTGTGATGGATAGCTGGTATTCTTATATTGTGTTGTGGTGTTGTACTCATATTGTATTTGCTCTTATATTCGAGTTGGTAGTGGATTTGTTTTCACCCAACTATCATCCTTAGATACTTCTTATTGAGATCTAGTTTCATAGATACTGGTTATTTATTTCTATATGATTTTGGTGGATGAGATTTAGATTTTACCCCGTGACTTGTATTACATTTTATACCACTTGTAGATTTTATATTCATATTACAGCGTACGTATGGATTTGGTTTTCATATATTGGAGTTGCCATATCCACGCGGCTGGCATGCTTACGTATCCTAGTCCTACGTATTTTTGGGACTGGGGCGTGACATGTTTTTGTGGTGGCCCATGCAGGTCGAGAGCATATTGTCTCGGTTACGTTATTGTACCGAACAAGCCTGCACCTAGGACTAGAGTATAGGATCTCATCCACAATTGACTATGATTCATCTTCCTCCTATCTGTTCTATTTGAACAATTGTATCTTGCTTGATTCCTGTACTTCCCTAATAATTCCTTGAGTATAGCCTTCTGCTAGAATATAGGAACCCCTGTTATTAGGATGATAATTATGGTAGCACCCCTATTCAGAATACAACGAGAATATAGACACACCACTAAGTTTAGAATATCTAGTTAACCTAGAATTCCTTATCTTTAGATTGTTATACCATTACCCCTTGATGTATTAAGAAGACTTGAGAGTAGTATAGACACTACTAGAGTTAGTTAGAAGTTTTACCATAATGTTTGACACCTAGTATCACATAGTCTTTTGACCTATTAATTGAAGTGTAACCGAATGATATTTATCGCATGCTAGCAAAAGACGATAGTGTTTATTCAGACCATAGAATTTAGAGGTCCTTGCCCTATTTGGTCGACTAGCGACTTAGATAAGGAGGTTGTATGATAACTGTAGAGATTGTAGAGTCTTTTATTATTATTGCTTATGTTATTTTTGCTTTTGCGAACTTGAATTATTTTGTAACTTCTCACATCATAATCCAGCGTTATATTTTCTGTGCTACCTTGAATTATGCTGCTATTATAGCCTAGTTTTTGCAAGCTTAATCTTATATCGAGCTTGTTCATGACATATGTGTTATTGGGGCCTGATCAACCACACTAATACAAATTGTCTAATCAGAATCAGTGTATTATGGTCTAGCTAGCCATAATGTGCTTGATTCGCCCTTCGCAATAGTATTT
Source organism: Iris macrosiphon (assembly GCA_036927795.1). Classification (NCBI taxonomy): domain Eukaryota; kingdom Viridiplantae; phylum Streptophyta; class Magnoliopsida; order Asparagales; family Iridaceae; genus Iris; species Iris macrosiphon. The sequence continues at coordinate 131,978,990 of JAYESA010000007.1, forward strand.
TACGTTGATTGAGATGTATAGTGGACCAGTAGACAAATATACTTACCCTCTAGATACGAAAAAGCATATCATATCAAGTACATAACTGCACCGATGTGAGCATGCGAATAGGAAATTACCAAATTAAGATTTCAATCCACAACTGTCTTGAAAATTTCCATTTGAATTCTTTAAACGCTTTGATTCTCATACTTCCATTCTATTACCCCCTCCTTGAACTCTTTTCCGTTGCTTTCCGTCTTCCCTTGTTTCGGAAAGACGAAATCTCGTGCTTGGATATAAGTGATACACGGATAGTACAAGATATACCCCATAGGCCAATCACATTATTTGGTGACTATCTTTCATAATTGATTAAGGGCATATCACATATGGTATAGTTGGTGTTAAAGTTTTGAGGATTGAATGACATAAGAAAATAAATTGAGGAATATTTTTCTTAAGAGTAAGAGTCTTATGTGATAGATGGGTAAATTCTAAGTTGGGTAGAAATTGCATTATTAAACTTGAGGTAAATTCTTTTAGATTGTGATCAAGTGAGATTAGATAGAGAGAAACCATGTTCTATTTTAATTTCGAGGACGAAATTTTTGTAAGTTGGGTAGATTGTAAACCCCCTCACCCAAAATAGATATTTTGTGTATATTTTATATTATTATAGATATTGAATTTCTTTAGAGTATTCTGTTATTTAATTAGAAAATGAATTTTTTGATATATTTACTTATATAAATATTTATTTAGAATCATTTTTAGGTTATTTTAGATTTTTGAAATTAATTAGGATTTATTTGGATATATATAGTCTTAATATTAGATAGATACTAATTTAGTGTTAATAGGTATTAATAAGATTTTATAAATTATTTGTATTATATTTAATTATATTCAGATTATAAATTATTGAGATAGATTCAAACTCTACTTTAAATTAATTCAAATCCTGAACCTACTAGGAAATCAACTTCATGCATATCCTATCCTTATTTAAATTCATCATAATCCTATCCAAATTAACCAATCCTAGTTGTATTTAATTAAGTAGTCTCCACCATTATAAATACCTCATCCTTCATATTTTTCTTCTCCAAAATTTCTCTCTTTTTCGTCCAAAAAAATAGTCAAAATTCGTCATAAATTCAGCCTCATTTTCTACTAGTTATGATGAATTAAAAAGACGATATCTGCTAGCTCCGAACTCCAAACGCGCTCCAATTTTTTTTGTTAGAACGATAATGAGGTTAGATTTCTGATTATATATTTTTTTTTCTAAATTATGAGTATTAAATTCTGGAAAATTCGTAGAACACAGCATGTCCAAAAATAGACGTGTTTCGATGTTTTCACGATTTCGGGAGAACCAGGAATCAGAATCACGAACCGTTTAAAGTTTCGGAAAGCTATTGTCGAGATCATCGATATATATTTTTTCCAGAATTTAATTCGAAGTATTTATATACTGTTAATTCTGTAGAACTTCTAGGTTAGAATTTAACCATCGGTGCACAATACAAAATTTGTATGTGCCATAATTTCCAAACGAATTTGAATTCGGACGAGCCATAAATTCTAGTATGTTTTTGATGCTGAAATCTACAGGAAATCATGCATGAAAGTCGAGTTTGTATCGGTTGACTTTTTGGTCAACAGATCGCCTCGATTTGTGTGCCATGAGTCTCGAGTTGATAAAATTCAGTTTCTTTGGACAAAATTTAGGAATTAACATAAAAATCAGAATAATAAGATTAAAATAGGATTTTAGAGTAATTATTCCAGAATTAAATAAATTAAAATAAATTATCTTTTGACGTGATAAATTTGTAATACATAGGCTATTTGGACTGTGACTTGGACTCTGATTCATACCAGCAGCAGGACCCCAGGCAAGATACCTTGCCAAATTGTTTACAGTACTTTGCATGCTATTTATATTTCTTTTTATTTATTTCATTTCTGTATAGTTCTTGCATGTGTAGTTTTCTTCAGTCATTACTATGTATTAGATATGTTGACACACACATGGCACCTAGTATCATGGGAGGACAATCATTAGGCGTATGGGCTTTTAACCACTATGGTAAACCGTAGTATATAGTTCGCACTACGGGCGTGTGTCGCGCTGGTCGCTACCCCAGAGGTATGTCGATTTCTGTAGAGTCGCGCTGGTCGCTACCCCAGAGGTATGTCGATTTCTGATGTTCTAGACGGGTGTGTGAGTTGTGAGGCTTAGATCGAGTAGACTACCCTTGCCCATACGTTGAAAAGTTGTCCTTATTTGCATTCATATAGATTGTCTTGTACAGCGTACTTATTTATTTTCAAACCATATGCATGTTTACTGTATTCAAATTGGCTCGTATTTTCTGTATCTTGTTACGTCCCTCTGAGGACCTGGTCCGCTGCCAGGTGTATCTTTTCTTGAGTATTTGCAGGAGCGCAGATTTGGATGGTTACATGTGATCCGAGGATGTCTTCTCTTAGAGCTGTGATGGATAGCTGGTATTCTTATATTGTGTTGTGGTGTTGTACTCATATTGTATTTGCTCTTATATTCGAGTTGGTAGTGGATTTGTTTTCACCCAACTATCATCCTTAGATACTTCTTATTGAGATCTAGTTTCATAGATACTGGTTATTTATTTCTATATGATTTTGGTGGATGAGATTTAGATTTTACCCCGTGACTTGTATTACATTTTATACCACTTGTAGATTTTATATTCATATTACAGCGTACGTATGGATTTGGTTTTCATATATTGGAGTTGCCATATCCACGCGGCTGGCATGCTTACGTATCCTAGTCCTACGTATTTTTGGGACTGGGGCGTGACATGTTTTTGTGGTGGCCCATGCAGGTCGAGAGCATATTATCTCGGTTACGTTATTGTACCGAACAAGCCTGCACCTAGGACTAGAGTATAGGATCTCATCCACAATTGACTATGATTCATCTTCCTCCTATCTGTTCTATTTGAACAATTGTATCTTGCTTGATTCCTGTACTTCCCTAATAATTCCTTGAGTATAGCCTTCTGCTAGAATATAGGAACCCCTGTTATTAGGATGATAATTATGGTAGCACCCCTATTCAGAATACAACGAGAATATAGACACACCACTAAGTTTAGAATATCTAGTTAACCTAGAATTCCTTATCTTTAGATTGTTATACCATTACCCCTTGATGTATTAAGAAGACTTGAGAGTAGTATAGACACTACTAGAGTTAGTTAGAAGTTTTACCATAATGTTTGACACCTAGTATCACATAGTCTTTTGACCTATTAATTGAAGTGTAACCGAATGATATTTATCGCATGCTAGCAAAAGACGATAGTGTTTATTCAGACCATAGAATTTAGAGGTCCTTGCCCTATTTGGTCGACTAGCGACTTAGATAAGGAGGTTGTATGATAACTGTAGAGATTGTAGAGTCTTTTATTATTATTGCTTATGTTATTTTTGCTTTTGCGAACTTGAATTATTTTGTAACTTCTCACATCATAATCCAGCGTTATATTTTCTGTGCTACCTTGAATTATGCTGCTATTATAGCCTAGTTTTTGCAAGCTTAATCTTATATCGAGCTTGTTCATGACATATGTGTTATTGGGGCCTGATCAACCACACTAATACAAATTGTCTAATCAGAATCAGTGTATTATGGTCTAGCTAGCCATAATGTGCTTGATTCGCCCTTCGCAATAGTATTTTACGTTGATTGAGATGTATAGTGGACCAGTAGACAAATATACTTACCCTCTAGATACGAAAAAGCATATCATATCAAGTACATAACTGCACCGATGTGAGCATGCGAATAGGAAATTACCAAATTAAGATTTCAATCCACAACTGTCTTGAAAATTTCTATTTGAATTCTTTAAACGCTTTGATTCCCATACTTCCATTCTATTACCCCCTCCTTGAACTCTTTTCCGTTGCTTTCCGTCTTCCCTTGTTTCGGAAAGACGAAATCTCGTGCTTGGATATAAGTGATACACGGATAGTACAAGATATACCCCATAGGCCAATCATATTATTTGGTGACTATCTTTCATAATTGATTAAGGGCATATCACATATGGTATAGTTGGTGTTAAAGTTTTGAGGATTGAATGACATAAGAAAATAAATTGAGGAATATTTTTCTTAAGAGTAAGAGTCTTATGTGATAGATGGGTAAATTCTAAGTTGGGTAGAAATTGCATTATTAAACTTGAGGTAAATTCTTTTAGATTGTGATCAAGTGAGATTAGATAGAGAGAAACCATGTTCTATTTTAATTTCGAGGACGAAATTTTTGTAAGTTGGGTAGATTGTAAACCCCCTCACCCAAAATAGATATTTTGTGTATATTTTATATTATTATAGATATTGAATTTCTTTAGAGTATTCTGTTATTTAATTAGAAAATGAATTTTTTGATATATTTACTTATATAAATATTTATTTAGAATCATTTTTAGGTTATTTTAGATTTTTGAAATTAATTAGGATTTATTTGGATATATATAGTCTTAATATTAGATAGATGCTAATTTAGTGTTAATAGGTATTAATAAGATTTTATAAATTATTTGTATTATATTTAATTATATTCAAGATTATAAATTATTGAGATAGATTCAAACTCTACTTTAAATTAATTCAAATCCTGAACCTACTAGGAAATCAACTTCATGCATATCCTATCCTTATTTAAATTCATCATAATCCTATCCAAATTAACCAATCCTAGTTGTATTTAATTAAGTAGTCTCCACCATTATAAATACCTCATCCTTCATATTTTTCTTCTCCAAAATTTCTCTCTTTTTCGTCCAAAAAAATAGTCAAAATTCGTCATAAATTCAGCCTCATTTTCTACTAGTTATGATGAATTAAAAAGACGATATCTGCTAGCTCCGAACTCCAAACGCGCTCCAGTTTTTTTTGTTAGAACGATAATGAGGTTAGATTTCTGATTATATATTTTTTTTTCTAAATTATGAGTATTAAATTCTGGAAAATTCGTAGAACACAGCATGTCCAAAAATAGACGTGTTTCGATGTTTTCACGATTTCGGGAGAACCAGGAATCAGAATCACGAACCGTTTAAAGTTTCGGAAAGCTATTGTCGAGATCATCGATATATATTTTTTCCAGAATTTAATTCGAAGTATTTATATACTGTTAATTCTGTAGAACTTCTAGGTTAGAATTTAACCATCGGTGCACAATACAAAATTTGTATGTGCCATAATTTCCAAACGAATTTGAATTCGGACGAGCCATAAATTCTAGTATGTTTTTGATGCTGAAATCTACAGGAAATCATGCATGAAAGTCGAGTTTGTATCGGTTGACTTTTTGGTCAACAGATCGCCTCGATTTGTGTGCCATGAGTCTCGAGTTGATAAAATTCAGTTTCTTTGGACAAAATTTAGGAATTAACATAAAAATCAGAATAATAAGATTAAAATAGGATTTTAGAGTAATTATTCCAGAATTAAATAAATTAAAATAAATTATCTTTTGACGTGATAAATTTGTAATACATAGGCTATTTGGACTGTGACTTGGACTCTGATTCATACCAGCAGCAGGACCCCAGGCAAGATACCTTGCCAAATTGTTTACAGTACTTTGCATGCTATTTATATTTCTTTTTATTTATTTCATTTCTGTATAGTTCTTGCATGTGTAGTTTTCTTCAGTCATTACTATGTATTAGATATGTTGACACACACATGGCACCTAGTATCATGGGAGGACAATCATTAGGCGTATGGGCTTTTAACCACTATGGTAAACCGTAGTATATAGTTCGCACTACGGACGTGTGTCGCGCTGGTCGCTACCCCAGAGGTATGTCGATTTCTGTAGAGTCGCGCTGGTCGCTACCCCAGAGGTATGTCGATTTCTGATGTTCTAGACGGGTGTGTGAGTTGTGAGGCTTAGATCGAGTAGACTACCCTTGCCCATACGTTGAAAAGTTGTCCTCATTTGCATTCATATAGATTGTCTTGTACAGCGTACTTATTTATTTTCAAACCATATGCATGTTTACTGTATTCAAATTGGCTCGTATTTTCTGTATCTTGTTACGTCCCTCTGAGGACCTGGTCCGCTGCCAGGTGTATCTTTTCTTGAGTATTTGCAGGAGCGCAGATTTGGATGGTTACATGTGATCCGAGGATGTCTTCTCTTAGAGCTGTGATGGATAGCTGGTATTCTTATATTGTGTTGTGGTGTTGTACTCATATTGTATTTGCTCTTATATTCGAGTTGGTAGTGGATTTGTTTTCACCCAACTATCATCCTTAGATACTTCTTATTGAGATCTAGTTTCATAGATACTGGTTATTTATTTCTATATGATTTTGGTGGATGAGATTTAGATTTTACCCCGTGACTTGTATTACATTTTATACCACTTGTGGATTTTATATTCATATTACAGCGTACGTATGGATTTGGTTTTCATATATTGGAGTTGCCATATCCACGCGGCTGGCATGCTTACGTATCCTAGTCCTACGTATTTTTGGGACTGGGGCGTGACATTATCAAAGAGAAGAACCACCTAGAAATATTAGCTATTGATAGTTATAAGTTTGAAATAATAGACCAGGCAACAAGTAGAACCTATATTGTTAATATAACTGACAGATCTTGTACATATTTTAGATGGTACCATACTTATATACCATGTATATATGCATATTTTATTTGTAGATATTGCAATATTAGTATTGATAATTTTTATCCTGCAGTATTTTCGACGAAAACCTTAAAAAGTGTATAAGCACCAAAAATGGAGCCAATTCCAGTTCCCTACAAGATCCAAGCTCCTTTGGTAAGAGGACAAATTGGGGTGCCAGATGTAAGACGCAAAGCCGAAAGACCAAAGAAGAACCGCATCAAACCCCGGGATTCATCGACAAGAGATCTACGTTGCAGTAATTGTGGTGCTATGGGACACAACCGAAGAAGATGTACTAGTCAACCGAGAGAGTAAAATAGAATTGTTCAATACCCAAATATTGTAATAAAAAACCATTACAAATCATATTACAATCATACAATGTTACAAATTATCTACTCATCCTCGTCCTCGTCTTGTTGAGTTTGGGTAGGCAGCGGTGCTGATGGAGTCAAAAAAAATTGTGTGAATATCTGGTAGCTTTCATCTCCAGCAGTCTGGTAACTCGGACCCGCTCCAGCATACTGGTAACTCGGGCCCGCTCTAGCATACTGGTAACTCGGGCCCGCTCCAGCATACTGGTAACTTGGGCCCGCTCCAGCATACTGCTAACTCGGGCCCGCTCAAGCATACTGGTCACTCGGGCCCGCTCCAGCATACTGGTAACTCGGGCTCCCTCCAGCATACTGGTCACCCGGGCCCGCTCCAACATACTTGTCACTCGGGCCCGCTCCAGCATAATGGTCCTCTGTAATATCCCTTCGACGACGACGAGAGTGTCTCTGTCGTACTAAGCCGGTCGGATAGTCCGGTGGAAGACGGGATTGTACTGGAGGCATTTCCGGTTCCCGTCCAATACCCAGATGCTCAACACGAGTCACAAGTTCCTCCATAAGACGACGAGTCACAACTTCCTCCATATGAGGTTGTTGTAAATGTTGTCGGTATACACCACTCTGAAATTTGAAACTTGTAAATTAATATATTTATCATATCTATGTATATGTATTTTTGAAAGTATAATGAAGTCATACCAAATCATGCATTCCATCGGCAAAAGCACGCAGAGTAGAATCGTCTACGGATCTACTCTTGAACCTTTGTTCCTCATAGTGGTAAACTCGGTTGCTCATAAGAGGGCATCCCCACCATTGCCTATAGTCCAGGCTACCCATGTCTGTAAAATATAAACAAAATTTTAGCAAACTATTTACACTAAATCAATACGAATAATGAGTAACTTATAACTTACATTCCTCAGCAGAATTTAGTCTGGGAGACATGTCCCTCATACTATAATTCTCGAACCGATTATTCCAGTCATCAACGAGGCCAAGGATTCGTTGTAATGCATTTGATGCCTCATAACCGACTGTCGGTGGATCATCGAGAATTATTGGACTCATTCTGAATTGCCGAAGAACACGGTCTGCCGGATGGTATATGGCGAACCGATCATATATAATATAAGATATGTGTAAAGTAAATACATATGATGTCCTCTTGATTTCTGGAGCATCAGGTTCAAGTGAGTAAGGTAACCAGGTAACCTGTTTAAAGATATTGTATCAATTAGATGTGATGTTTATCTACGATCAAAACTTAAATGATTTAAAGATATTTATTGCATATTTAAAAATTACCTCATGATACTGCAGTGTATCAAATTGGCTACGATAAAGTGATACACTCCTGTATTGGTAGTATTGATAATCCACTACATCTGTAGGCCAGCGTATAGCAACTGAAAATACTCCAACATCACTGAGAATGCTGGTAACAGGCCTACCAATATAGAAGTGCTCGTAGGACCAGAACTATAAAACAAAAATATGACATTAGTACAAACAAAATTTGCGTATAAAAATAATCTAACTTTTGAAGGTCTTTCATTCGTACCTGAATCAGTGAAATACATCCACAAATACTCTTGCGATTTGATCTCACAAATTTTGTCAGATTGGCGTATAAAAAGGCAAGAGTAGCAGCTCCCCACGCATGCTCAGTAGGTTTTGTCAAATCATCCAAAAATGGTAGAAGCTACACATTTACCATATTTTCCGATGCATCGAGAAATAGAATTGCACCACATAAACAGAGCAGATACGCTCTAGTGCAACGAATGACCTGGATATATTAAGTGTTATATAGAATTGTACCACTAAATTAAGTCATAAACAAATTTACTAATAAAAATACATACCCGTATTTTATCTACATCAACCACCCCATCAATAGTGTGATGTAGGTCCATGAAGTTGTCATGGAGCTATGTAAACTTCACAAAATTGCCGTCTTTTAGACCTGATGGAGGGCTAACACCGAGATACCTCCTGATCAGATCAGATCCCTTTAAGTGCGGATCAAAATATATAGCGTTACCTTTAATAGGTAACCCTAGTATATTCGCCACATCAAAAAGGGTGATTGTCATCTCGCCGAATGGGAGTTAGAAAGTGTTACGTTCGGGCCACCAACGCTCCGCAAGGCTTACAACTAAATGAAGATCGTGGATTAAATATCTAACACGATCTATATAGTAGAATCCAAAGGATTCCACCAAAGCCTTTTGGACCAAATTTAGCTCCCACGTACGATAATTCCTTTCGGTCCGCCAATGTACATGGATTCGGGTTCGTAAACCAAGATCATGGTCGTATAACTATAAAAAACATATGCATTATATTTTGTGTGTAAATTAATAAAGTTGGCAACTTATAATTTCAAAAATTACCTCGCTAGTAAATATCTGACTAGAAATGTGGTCTTCACGTTGCTTAATAATAAGCTGGGTAGTCGGTCCGTCAGGAATACGATCGTCATTGTGGGTAGCCATCTCCAAAATTCTTGATTATAAGATGTGAGGAGGAGGAGGAGGAGGATTGCTATGAGTAAGGAGGAGGAAGAGGATTGCTGTGAAAACAAGAAGAGAAGGAGGAGAAGAATGTGTGAGGAGGAGGCTTCGGTAGTGGGGGGTGTTTATAGGGAGGGAAGGGGAGGGGATGGGGGGAAGTTGAGGGGATGGGGGGGTCTCCGAGGGAAGGGGAGCGGTCGTGGGTGGGTGGTCTCCGAGGAAGGGGAGGCGTCAGGCGTCCGAGGGGAGGGAAGAGAGCAGCCCGCCAACTGAGTTGGCGAGTGGTCTCTCGTAGACAGCGCCCCGCCAACTCAGTTGGCACGCAGTCTCTCGTGGACTGCGCCCCGCCAACTGAGTTGGCGAGCGGCCTCTCGAGGAGTGTGCCCCGCCAAGTCAGTTGGCGATATCACGCCCCAGTCCCAAATACGTAGGACTAGGAACACGTAAGCATGCCAGTCGCATGGATATGGCAACTCCAATATATGGAAACCATAACCCATACGTACGCTGTAATATGAATATAAACTCACATGTGGTATATATAATGTCACAGGTCACAGATATGCTAATCTCATCCACACAACAAGTCATAGAAAAGAAATACTAAGCTAGAATAAGGAGTCTGAAATATCCAAAATAATAGTCGGGTGGAGACAAATCCACTACCAATGACTATATCCAAAACTAAAATGAAAGAGGAGTATAAAGTCTCCAATATAAAATAATGTGAAGACAGAAGTGTATCAGCTAAAAGAATCCATCGCCAGATAATCAACGATACTCAGAAGGTAAGACCTCCTCGGCATAAAGGAATGCGTCAGGTCCAAGCCTGTACTCCTGTAAATACTCAAGAGCAGATACACCTGGCAGAGGACCAGGTCCTCAGAAGGACATAACAAGATAAAGAAAATACGAGCCAACTTGAATACAGTAAACATGCATATAATTTGAAAATAAATAAGTACGCTGTACAAGACAATCTATATGAATGCAAATGAGGACAACTTTTTGACGTATGGGCAAGGGTAGGCTACTCGATCTAATCCTCACAACCTCACGCTCGTCAGTGGACATCATCAGCCGACATATCGCGGGGGTAGCGACCCTCGGACTCCATCAATCGACATACCGCGGGGGTAGCGACCATCGGACACGACCTACCATAGTGCGTGCTAGTGACTACGGTGTTACCAGAGTGGTTAAAAGCCCATACGCCTAATGATTGTCCTCTATGATACTAAGTGTCAAGTGTGTGTCAACATATCTAATATATAGTAATGACTGAAAGGAACTACACATGCAATAAATAAACAGAATGAAATAATTATACAGAAATATACTAAGCATGTAAAATACTGTAACAATTTGGCAAGGTATCTTGCCTGGTAAGAAAGCTGCAAGGTGTACTGTCCAGAAGTCAAACGCACAGGATCAAGAGCTATGGCCGCAGAACAAATATATTCGGATGCTGAAATAAACAGCACCAACGTTCCCAGAATAAGCAAAATAGCTAAAAAGTACTTCCCTTTCGTCCAATTTGGACACAGGAGCAAAACGATAATTTCGGGCAAAAGTGGGGTCCACGTGTGGCCCACTTTGCACCGAAAAGCGTGCCAAGGGTAACAGTCTCTAAATGGGACAAACTATAGGTCAAACAACTCTAGATGTCAATACGAACCCAACGGTATGTCCAAATGTGGATTTCGATGAGCCGAACAAAATTTTGTCCAAAAAGTCAACTGTGGGGCCCGCCAATTGGCGATCTGGTCAACCGTCTCAGAATTGCGTAAAAATTGGGTCACAGGACCAGCGCGTTACCACGAGTCCAGTGGCGCAAGTTTCGTTACGATCTGACAAGCGTGCACAAAATAAGCACGAGTTCCACAAAAGTTGCGACACGGGGTGTGTCCGCGGATACGGCCTGATTCCGGCGCGCACACGCTTCCGAATCAGTCTCCACGAATTTTTACGTGTCCGGTTACGCTGTGTGCACCATTCGGTACACTTGGTACACGGCGGGGCGGTCCCGTTTGGCGGGGCGCGCTCCGTTTTCCAACTTTTGAAAATCTGGAAAAAGTGGGTGCGCGCAGTTTTGTGACAAATTTAATTATGCCCACAGCAACTAATAATATAGGGTTATTTAACAGAAAATAAACTAGGTCAAGTGTTCTTCATGTATCAAAAAGAATCACCGAATTCGGATCTCTGTGGTGGGAGATACGAACTCGGCAATATGGGTGGTCACCGCAGTTTTCTACGATTCCAGAATTGGGTCTGCTCGCGCCCACTTTGGACGCTATTTTTCGCCTAGGGGTACACATTTTTTGAGGTTGGCTATAATACAAATATGGAAGAGGGTTAAGGGGTGAGCATACCGGTGAAGACGGAACGGAGTTTGGTTGAGCGGTCGATGGAAAACAATTCTGGAGCAAAGGTGCCTCGAGTGGGAATCCGCAGTGCGCGAGGTCGGACTCGTCGGGATGGTTTGGATGGCTTGGCGGGGCTTCTCTGGCTGCGGTGACGGCTCTAGATGAGAAGAGGAGGTCTGGAGATTTAGGTTAGGATTTGTGAAGAGATATTATATATATATATATATATATATATATATATATATATATATATATATATATATATATATATATAGGTCGGGGCCGCGCTCATACTTGGGGGCTGCTGGCATTCTTCACGAATTCTAAAGGGATTTGGTTGTTTTTGCACTTTAGTCCTCCCTTGTTTTAATCTTTTTTTTTTCCTTTTTTTTTCTTTCTCTTTTTCTTTTTCATTCTTTTCTTTTCTTTTATTCTTTCTTCTTTTTCATTTCTAAATATATATATACATATATATTTGTGTATACATATATATTATATATATACTCATAAGAAAATTCATGGATTAGAATAATGCACAACATTAGGCTAGCAACTGCTTAAGGGGTCTCCTACATGGAATAAATTTCAAAAAATTCCTGATGGTCCCATAAGTCATCTAAGTGCCCGAACACCAAAAATAAAAATTATTAAAAATCTATTTCTCCTATTTAGCCACTAAATACTATATTTAAATTATTAATAAATAAAAATAATAATAAATACGATTTTTAGAAATAGGGGTTTTACAGGCGAGTAGTCCCCCTCTCTGCTATTACTCCCAACTTTTCCTTTTTTTATAATTTTATTAAATTTATTACTTTATACGAAAAAACCCGTTATTTTTAACGTTGTTTTCGGAATAGGAATGCTGAGTGTTTGGCTACAGTTATGGGAAAAAAGAATTTTTTTTTCTGCGGGCCCCATTCTCCCACCCACCCACCAAAGTCCCAAATCTCTCTTTCTCTCCTCAAATTAGTTCACAATGAGGACTCTCCCCAACTCTCTCTCTCTCTCTCTCTCTCTCCTCGACTGTCGCCTCTGGAGCCGTCGACAGGCTTCCTCCCCTTCTCCTCCTTCTCCACGTGCCTCTGGGATGACGACCTCGACGACATCCTCTGCATCGACGATGATGCGTAAAGCATCGACTACCCGATGACCCCTTCAATGACCCAGGTTGCTTGACGATATCGAGGTCGAGCCACGGTGGGTTGGTCGTCGGATTGGTCGACGACGACCTCGAATGGAGCCACTGCGAGATGGAGGAGGGCTTGGACCCCCACTCTTTCCTTTTATTTCTTCTTCTTTTTGGCGTGTCTTTCCTCTTCGTTGATCCCTTTATTTCCTTACTCCAACAAACAAAACCAAATAAAAAGAGGAAAATCAAACTACAGTTCCAACATCGGAAATTTGGTGAAGGCTTCGGAGGCAGTAGTGAGTTTTTGTCGTTGGCGGCTGCAATAGGAAAAGGAGGGGAGATATCGCTGGACACGGAAGATGAATCTGGTGTCAGGAGATGTAGCTGGACATGGGGTGAGAGAGGGACACGGTAGATGTCGTCGGACATAGTGGACTCAAGACACAGAGATGGACATGTTTAAGAGGGACACAGTTGGGCACGAATGGACACAGTTAAGAAAATTATATTTTTAATTTTTTTAACCAAACACAATTTTTAACTTTTGTGTTTTAAAACCAGTTTTCTAGATGAAAGCAACCAAACGTAAACTTAGAATTTATATACTTAGAAAATAACTTTATAACTTACTTTCAAAAAACTGTTTCGAACAAAATTTCAGAATGTCTATCCAAACGAACCCTCACTCTTCCACTCAAATGTGCTATGTGTCAAACTAGTGGTAGAAACTAGTGTGGACCAAACCGCATCCAAAATATTTTTAGGTTAAATGAAAATAATATGTGGCAACATTTGAGTAAAAGGGTGAACAATCACACAAGTTTTGATAAGTGAATAAAAATGGACTCCACAATAAACTAATATATGAGCTACTTTGACTTATATAATTATATTCTTGATAGAATAATTGCAATTGCTAGTTTTTCACTAGTTTTCGACCAATAAATAACTACATATTTTAACTCTAAACATACTTCGTTCAACATCACATTAAACTATTTCATCTTCAAATAACAATAAAATCAAAAATTATTTAATAATTTTAAAACAAAATTATTTTGCATCAAAAATTAATTAAATATTAAATTTAAGTCAAATGTTCATTTTGGACACTGAAAATTATTTAATAATTTGGAAAGTTTGACCCTAGTTATTTCTTGTCTCTAGAACTAAAGAAAATGGAAAGAAGAAGGAATTAGGGTTATTTGGACATGTCTTAAAAAATTAAATTTGTTGAAAGTTACAATGATCTTTTTTGTATTTACAAGCAAAGTGGTAATTATAAGCTCAAGTTTTAAGCTTATAGTTTACTATTTATAAAGGGCATGAACAGTTTTAAGTGCAAAAAATAAGCACCTTAAGTTGGTGGATTCCGCATTTGTTTAAGCACTTGAAAGTGTTTAGCAATATATAGTGCCAAAAAAAACCGTCTTAGTTTTTTTATTTTTTAAAATCCATTAATTTTATAGAAACTAAGAGGTTTTTTTTTTCTATATAGTGTTTTTTTGTACTATACAGTTTTAGGAATCATTAGTTTTATACAAACACCCACTTTCAAATCTTGAACTTATAATTTACCACTTAGCTTGTAAGTACAAAAAAAATCCATTGTAACCTTTAACATATTTAATTATTATAAAACTTCCTCTTTCTGTTTTCTTTAGTTCTAGAATCACAACAACTACAACAACAAAAAACAAATATCAAACATTTCAAATTATCAAATAATTTTTGGTGTCCAAAACTGTCACGATCCGCTTCCACTTTATAGGATACGCGAGATGTGAGTTCGTCCAACCTACTTCATGGTATCGACGGCAGTACGTTGTTGTAAACCTCCTCATACTGATTAATAATTAGATCATATTGAAGCTATTAATCCTAGGATTAGACACTAATTTTATACCCTAGTGGTAACCCTAACCCTAGCACTAGTTAACTCCAATGTTCTCACTCATAAAATCTCATTTCAGTAGCTAACCTACACCTTCAAATATTTAAGTGCACCAGGTATGTATTACATACAAGTCATAAGACTAGCCCCATGTTGCAAAACCCCTTGTCACAATTTCTCCTACACACAACATTTGTGAGCAACTAGCAGCTCATAGAATTATCTTTCCCAACCAAGCTCACAACATAGCTAATTCCTAGGATCCTACACTCACCCTATTAGATGCACAGTGATGAATAATTATCATATGCAGCATTATAACAAACTAGTCGTTATTCATGACACCATAAAAAATTAGTTATGAATGAATTAAAGTCGCATATTAAAA
This sequence comes from Iris macrosiphon, assembly GCA_036927795.1. Classification (NCBI taxonomy): domain Eukaryota; kingdom Viridiplantae; phylum Streptophyta; class Magnoliopsida; order Asparagales; family Iridaceae; genus Iris; species Iris macrosiphon. Next base: position 131,994,322 of record JAYESA010000007.1, read on the forward strand.
CAAAATTTATAGCCCTAGCACTACAACCCTCTCTTTGATCATGAATTGTAATCACTAAAACCTTAATTATTGCTGCTGCTGATGTTTCTTCCCGGAGAGATGGGAGATCATAACCTCCTTGCTGTAGCACTTGACGTCGTACGCCTCGCAGAAGAGGTGGTTCCTCCTCTCCACCACCCAGTACAACCTCCCGTCGATCACAATCCTCACCGTCTTCTTCTTCCCCTTTCTCTCACTCTTGCTCTCATCGTCCATGACCATCTTCTTCGCCTTGGTCTTTCCCTCGAGCTCGGCCGCGACCTTCCTCTGGTGCTTCTTCTCCTTGAGGTAGTTCTTGAGCCCCTCCTCGTTCGTCATGCTGACCATGCACAGTGCGCACCCCCACTCCTTATTCCGTACCACCCTTGGTCGCAGGAACTTCCCCTCGCTGCCGGCATTATTGTCCGCCTCAGCCGCCTTCCTCTTCTTGATCCTTACCGCCTTCGGGGATTCTTCTTCTTCTTGTAGGAGGTGCCCCAGCGACAGGCTGTCGAAGTCGATCTCCTCGCGAACGAGCGGGGGAGGGGCAGTATAGCGGAACATGGTCTGGGTTGGTGGAAGGATCATCAGCGGCTGGGGCTGGGGCTGGAGGACCGGCGGGACCGATCCGTGGAACGGAAGGGACCTCCTCCCGATGGCGACCTCGTGGCGGACCTGCTCCTCGATCATCCGCCTCTGGTTGAGCCTCCGAACGAGGATCTCTTCCTTGATCCTCCCCTCCTACAACGCTCCCAACGAAGGCCCCTGATGGAATTAACCCTGTTCTTCCACGTCCCTAGTCTTAAGCCTCCATGACTTGGTTTTCTGTGGATAAGCTTATTTGTATGAGCCATTAGCTCCACTTACTTTTCCTCTTCCGTTGTTTCTTTTAGCCTATATATAGGCACTGATTAATAAACAACAGAAACAAGCAGAGCATATATTCTTCTCTGTCTTCACCTCAGGATCTTCCATTCCCTTGCGTGTTTTCCTGTTCGTCACCAATACTTGGTATCAGAGCCTTGCCATGGGCAGCGATGTGGAGGAAGATGGCAAGGCTCTGATACCAAGTGTTGGTGACGAACAGGAAAACACGCAAGGGAATGGAAGAGCCTGAGGTAAAGACAGAGAAGATTATATGCTCTGCTTGTTTCTGTTGTTTATTAATCAGTGCCTATATATAGGCTAAAAGAAACAACGGAAGAGGAAAAGTAAGTGGAGCTAATGGTTCCTACAAATAAGCTTATCCACAGAAAAACCAAGTCATGGAGGCTAAAGACTAGGAATGTGGGAGAATAGGGTTAATTCTATCAAATAGATGGCATGGGACACGCTCAAGACAATGCGCATCGGCGTAGAGCGTGTCCGGGAGGCGAAGGCGCAGACGCGCTGGACCGAGTTCGACAACCTGGCGTTCAAGGACGGCGAGGGGATCGAGTCATTCGCCACGCGGTTAGGCGCCATCGTCAACGACCTGGAGGTGTTAGGTGATCCGATCACCGAGTACAAGGTTGTGCTCAAGCTTCTTAGGTGTGTGCCTCGACGGTACAAGCAAATGGCACTGGCCATCGAGTCATTGGTTGACACAAAAACCATGTCGCTCGAAGAACTCTGCAGCCGACTGCTCTTTGTGGAGGAGCGGAATAATCTGGAGGATTCTGGCTCTGTCGGCGGTCGCCTGCTTCTCACCGCAGAGTAGTGGATGGCACGGCAGAAGCAACGGGAGAGCAGCGGTGTACCGTCAGGGGGTGGTGGAAAGAAGCCAAAGGCGGACTCCAAGCCGAAGGCGAAGAATACGGACAAGCCCTCGTTTAGCGGTGGCGGGGGTGGCTCTGGCGTGAGAAGGAAAGGGGAATGCCGCTACTGTGGCATCCCTGGTCACTGGGCGAATGAATGTCGCAAGGGAAAATGCGACCGCGAGAACGTGGCGGACGCGCACATCGCACAAGCCGAGGAGGAGCAGCTGGCACTGTTGCTAGCCGTGACGGACAACGATCTCGACGCACCCGGAGTGCACGCCGCACCGAGCACGGGGGTGCAACACGTGTTCCTAAATGAGGAGCGGGTGTCTCCGGTAGCCACGGATGACAACAACTGGTACCTCGACACAGGGGCCAGCAACCATATGACGGGCTCCAAGGCGCTGCTCACCTCCATCGACGAGACTGTGAAGTTTGGAGATGGATCCATTATGGAGATCCATGGGCGCGGTACCGTACTATTCACATGCCGGAACGACGAACATCGCGCGCTCACAAAGGTATATTATATACCTAAAATGCGTACGAACATCGTAAGCTTGGGACAACTTGATGAGGTGGGGTGTAAGACATCCATTGAAGGCGGCGAGCTGTGCCTGTTCGACAGGTCATGGACACTCCTGGCACGGGTGCAGCGGACTAGCAACCAGTTGTATACCGTGGCTCTGAACCTGGCTGCACCTGTGTCTCTGTTCACGAAGGCTGACGATGCAGTGTGGCGATGGCACGGGCTCTACGGGCACTTATATTTTCGTGCTCTGCACGATCTCACGTTGAAGGGGATGGTGGAAGACATGCCCTACATCGAACGTGTGGAGCAGTTCTGTGAGGGCTGTTCGCTCGCCAAGCAACACAGGACCCCGTTCCTGCATGCGTCGGCGTACCGTGCAGAGCAAGGGCTGAAGCTCATCCACGGTGACTTGTGCGGCCCGATAACTCCATCGACTCACGGTGGTAATAAATATTTTTTGTTAATTGTTGACGATTACAGTAGATATATGTGGGTGGAAATGATCAGATCGAAGGACGAGGCATTCCGTTTCTTCAAGAAGATCAAGGCGCTGGCCGAGAACGCAAGCGGCCTGAAGCTCAAGGCGTTCCGCACCGATCGAGGCGGTGAATTCAATTCAATTGAGTTCGCCGGTTTCTGCAAAAAGCACGGCGTCAAACGCTTCACCACCGTGCCGTATTCACCGCAACAAAACGGCGTGGTGGAGAGGCACAACCAAATAGTTGTGGAGATGGCCTGTAGTCTGCTGAAAAGCATGTCTGTGTCGGACGCATTTTGGGGTGAGGCTGTCAAGACGGCGGTGCACATTCTCAACCGGTCACCGACGTGCAGCCTTCAGGCCATGACTCCGTACCAGGCATGGAAGAAGCGCAAGCCGAACGTGCATTACCTGGCACATTCGGTTGTGTTGCGCACGTGAAGAACATCGGTCTTGGCGTGACTAAGCTCTCTGACAGAGCTATACCAATGGTGTTTGTGGGCTACGAGGATGGATCGAAGGCGTATCGTGTGTACAATCCAGTCACATGGAGGTTACACATTTCCCGAGATGTCATCTTTGAGGAAGGCCGGCGCTAGAACTGGACGGATGCAGCTGACGGGGGTGAGCGGCATGATTTTACGGTGATTTATACTGCCGAACTTGTCGTCACTCCAACTGTCGAACCTCTCACCACTCCAGAGCCGGTCACGACAAACCCGGAGGTTACCGAGCCCGCCTCTCCAGTCACTCCGGCACCAGCATCACCGAAAGATGGATCGTGGATCACACCGCCGATGGACGCGTCGCACGACTCCGAGGGGGTGCGCTTCGATACAAATCCGTCGCCAAAGTTTAAGAAACGGTGCCACCATGTGACATAGAGTATAGTGGGCTATGCATGCTCGCAGCAGAGGAGCTCGCGTCTGCTGAGGAGGCGCTCGGAGAGGCACTTTGGAGGCATGCAATGGAGGACAAGATAAACTAGATCCGCAAGAATGACACTTGGGAGCTCGCCACACTTCCGGCCGGACACAGGGCCATCGGGCACAAGTGGGTTTTCAAGGTGAAGAAGGATCCGGAGGGCAACTCATCAAGCATAAGGCACATTTAGTAGCAAAGGGCTACGCACAGCGGCAGGGCATCGACTTCGATGAGATATTTGAGTCGGTGGCTAGGATGGACACGGTACGCCTATTACTCGCTCTTGCCGCGCACAAGGGCTGGCAAGTCCACCATATGGACGTGAAGTCCGCATTCCTCAATGGGGAGCTCGCGGAAGAGGTGTACGTGCAGCAGCCGGCAGGATTCGTCGACACCAATAATGGGCACAAGGTGCTCAAACTACGGAAGGCCTTATACGGTCTACAACAAGCACCGCGCGCCTGGAACACGAAGCTGGACGCGTCGCTCACGTCGCTCAGTTTTGAGAAGTATTTGATGGAGCATGCACTGTACCAGAAGGGCGGCACGGACTCTTACCTGCTGGTTGGCGTCTACGTCGACGATCTTGTGATCACCGGAACTAGCAACAACGACATTGACCAGTTCAAAGAACAGATGCATAAACTTTTTCAAATGAGCGGCCTTGGTCTCCTAAGCTACTACTTAGGGATCGAGGTAAAGCAGGCCGGTGGTAAGATCACGCTCTGCCAAGCTAGCTATGCGACAAAGATATTGGACATTGCTGGTATGGGTACATGCAACCCGTGCCACACTCCGATGGAAAGCCGGCTCAATCTCGGGAAGCAGAACGACGGCGAGGCTATGGACGTGACCCGATACCGTAGCATCATCGGCAGTCTGCGATACCTGGTCAACACACGACCAGACATTGCATATGCAGTGGGGATAGCAAGCCGATTCATGAAGGCTCCAGGAATACAGCATTGGGCTGCGGTGAAGCAAATACTTTGCTATGTGCGAGGCACTCTTAGTTACGGGTGCAGCTACAAGAATGACACAGTAGCGCCTACGATGGTCAGCTACAGCGACAACGATCTTGCAGGAGATGTTGATGACCGCAAGAGTACATCCGATATGGTCTTCTTCCTAGGAGGCAGTATCATCACCTGGACATCACAGAAACAAAAGATTGTTGCACTTTCGTCCTGCAAGGCGGAGTACATTGCTGCGTATACATCGGCATGCCAAGCTGTGTGGCTGAGCAAGATGCTCGGTGAAGTCCAGGGAACAGCTCCATCGAAGGTTAGGCTTCTGGTGGACAACAAGTCAGCTATTGCCCTGAGCAAGAACCCGGTGCATCACGAGCGCAGTAAACATATTGACACTCGGTTTCATTTTATCCGTGAATGCATTGAGAATGGCAAAGTAGATGTCGATCACATCGGCACTGACGGACAGCTTGCTGACATACTCACCAAGGCATTGGGACGCATCAAGTTTATTGAGCTGAGAAGCAGACTTGGTATCATGGAGGTGAAGTCAATACAACAGGCTTAAGGGGATGATTTGATGGAATTAACCCTGTTCTCCCACGTCCCTAGTCTTTAGCCTCCATGACTTGATTTTTTGTGGATAAGCTTATTTGTAGGAGCCATTAACTCCACTTACTTTTCCTCTTCCGTTGTTTCTTTTAGCCTATATATAAGCACTGATTAATAAACAACAGAAACAAGCAGAGCATATATTCTTCTCTGTCTTTACCTCAGGCTCTTCCATTCCCTTGCGTGTTTTTCTGTTCGTCACCAACAGCCCCCTCGAGTGGATCCGCAGGCGGCGGTTGCAGTGGCATTGGGGAGAAAAGAGGGAGCCTTGATTGCTCCGTCTTCTCGCATGCGCGATACCTAAACTCTATTATAGAGGGAGAGGGAGAGAGAATTAAAGAAGAAAAGGGCTTGGAGAAGAAAAAAAGAAGAAAGACAAAGAGTGCTATATATACAAAGAGAGAAAGAGAGAAGAAGAAGAAGAAGAAGAAGAAGAAGAGGGAGGGGGTTTGGTTAGGTTTTTGAGAAGTCAAGCGCACCCAAGAATTTAAGGAAACCCTGGTGAGCAAAGGACGTGAAAGATTAAACTTGTTCACGGACACTACAAGTGCATACAAAATTTATTAATTTTTTTAATATGAACTCAAAGTAACCAAAAAAAAAAAATTTTACCTTAACCATTTGAGTTAAAAATATCTAGTTGTAAATAAATAATTAAATAATTAGTTAATTTCTAAAAAACTAAATAATGGAGTATTTACAAACAGCTTAGACGGCTCAATTCCTAAGAATATAGGATCACCGATATCAATAGTTTTTGCCTCATTATCATTGAAAAAATCATTGACCATTCTTTTTATTTTGTCGTGTATCTTATCATATGCAACATCAATTATCTCACAAATTTGTTACGATGAATTATTTGTATACATTTTTGTATGGGTCTGCATATGTATAAAAATATGAACCAAGGTTAAGTTCTTATACCAATTTGACATGGGATAAACCAAGGTTAAGCTCTGATACCAATTTAACGTTGGACAAAGACCTAAAGAAAAAACAAATATTAGTATTAATTAGGGATTTGAAAAAATTGGGCATGCAAGCTTTAAATAAAACGTGAACAATCAACTATTATAAATTTATTACAAATTAATAATTTTAATAGAAAGACAAAAATTATTAGGAATATCCAATATTAGAATGGCGTTGCTGGCAGAGAAAGAAATAAGATAAACAAATCAACTTTAGAATTTTGGCATCGTATCATACAGGTTAGGATTTTTCACTCTCTAGTATTTTTGTAACATTATTTAATAGTGGTCTCATTCTCCAGTGATTTTTATCGGTTAGAAATTTTCAATTAATTCTTGCTTTTAATATATCAAAGTTGCATAAATACCTCTCACAGGATTAACATTTTGCGAATTTATATTTCATACATTGGTTGTTAGAGTCAACAAACTCCACCACTCCACCAATGATTGCAAATAGTTGTCACATGTCTCACTAATAACCAATACCATGGTACAAAGAGCCTTAGTCATCCATAATCACAAGTGGAGGTTCTGGATTCTAAGGAAAGTGCACGACATAAAAGTTGGTTGACTCTAACAATCAAAGTATGAAACAAGCCACCTTATATTAGTGATAAATGTAACATTTTTTCATGATAATTTATCATTATGATTCATAATAATATTAATCTTAGCTTCATAACTGATCTAATAATTAACTATAAATTTATTATAAATACTATCGTCCCTAGGAATTGAACTCAAGCAACCAAACAAATGCCTCTCACCTTAACCATTTGAGTTAAAGTTGTTTAGTTATAATTAAATTATATTAGGTAGTTAAATAATTAGTTAAGTTTTTTAAAATAACTAAATGAGTATTTATAAACGACTTAGACGGTTCAATTTTGAGTTGTTTCAAAGCCGCATTATATTAAGATAAGCCACATTATATTAGTAGATTATCTACTATATAATGCGGCTTAGAAATGGCTCAGAAGTGAGCCATCCAAGCCATTTATAAATTCTCAACCTAATTAATATTTTTAAAATTCTTTTATGTCACGTGTGCATATCCTTCACCCTCACATAAAATTTGTAAAATTCTATCTAATTTAAATTCCTATATAGTTTAAACTATTTTAATATATTTAAACCAACTAAATGATATTATCTAAATATATATATATATCCAAAATTCAAAAAAAAATATCTATAACAATTTATAATTACAATTATATTTAAACTATTTTGATATAAATTAACTACTTATTTAACTACCTAATATAATTTACTTATAACTAAACAACTCTAACAAGATGAGGCATTTTTCTTGGTTGTTTAAGTTCAATTCCTAGGGATAACAATATTTATAATAAGTTTATATTTAATATATTTTTTGTTTTTTTACCCGCACGTGCAATTATTAGTTACAATAAAAAAAAAATAATGACGTGTATATGAATAAATATAGATACTAAACATATTTCTTTATAATTGGGTTTTTATATATAAAAATAATACGTAGACATTTTAGAAGCTTTCTTAAAATGACTTGAGACATATAATAGAAACCTAAAAAAAATGAGATTTCAGACAAAACATATTAATTTTAGTATCTATAATTTTCTCTATGATTATGGAACTATACTAACACTATGTTTCTACTAGTCACGTTCACATGCATTGCATGTACAAAAAATAATATTATTGAAAAATTAAATAAAAATTTAAATTATTTTGAAAATGATTCGAATATATTTTAATTAGGATTTGTTAATTTTTAATATGTATTTATTTAGATAATATCATATACTTAGTTTAAATATAATTTGGATATTTAATATATTTTAATATTTATTATATGTTAAAGTACTAAAAGGATTTAGAATTTTTATTTTTAACTACGTAAGGAATAGATATATAATGCAGTTAAAAGGATTTTTGAATTATGTTTTCATTAAGTGGATACATATGACTTGGACGGCTCATTTTTGAGCATTTTTCAAGCAACATTATAAGAATAGATATAATTAAAATTTATTATTTTTATCAAATTTTACATTATATGAAAAATAATTTAAAATAGTTTGTTAATATAAGTGTTTTATATGTTAATTGTGACTAAAATTATTTGTTATGAAAAATGGGTGCAAAGTGTTTTAATATATATATATATATATATATATATATATATATATATATATATATATATATATATATATATATATATATATATATATATATATAATGGTTTGGTCGATTCTCCTTCCCCCATTGGATCTGGCCTTGGCTAGGCCTCCCGACCGGCTATGGCTCCTGAGGTTTTCTCCCCTTCCCGCTCTACCTCCCCCAGACCCCCTTGCTCTTCATGTTGTTGGGCGCGTTGCGGAAGCATTTGCCAACCCACCTGAGATAACCAACCAATTTACGAACACCAAACACAAATAAAGACAAGTATATGACGGTGACTACGTCACTTGGACAAATTTTAACCTTTATAACTCAGATAAAATTACAAGATTGTAAAAAACTAATGTTGAAATCCTTTGTCCTAATAGGTTCAACCCCCTCACTACACTCAAGAAGGAACGACAAAGATTACAATTGAAATCACTCACCAACTCGTAGCAATTTTTCTAACCGAAGTTGATGATTCCTCGATTAGATCTATTCTTCCTTCTGTCTTGTATGGAGAAGACCCCTAAGAGCAAAGCACGAACTTTCTATTAGATTTCTTATGGACAAGCACCTCGAATCTCAACTTTGTTCTTGCTTTGTGCCTCCACCCTTCTCCTATATTTATAGGATGAGAAACCTATTTTAGGTCATAATAGGATTTCCTAAATAAGAAATCCTAAAATAAGAAATCCTATTACACCTAAAATAGCCCAATACTAATTATAGACATCCAAATATGGTCAGATTATATATTTGATATAAATTTTAAATCAAATCTACATTTAATGTATATTTCCAAATTATATCAAATCAAATCTTTGATCATATTTGGGCTCCAAAATTTACCAAATCCAAATTGTGTCATGCCCCGGCCCCGCATGGCCGGTCGTCCTCGCATGGGCTTGATGCTGCGCGAGCCTAAGTTTCCCCCGCGTAAGGCCAGGCATAGAACGGACGGTAAGATAACAAGTTCGTAAGGTCGATATAGTGGAAGCATAGAACGAACACAAGTATGATACAAAAACTAACTCTTTATTGATTCTGAATAATTATTACAAGCGGCACTAGGCCGAGATTACAAGTCGCTCAATCTCTCTCTCTCGAAATAATAAAGGCATGCCAAGGGGCTTACAACAAGGAATAATACATATGTGATGTTCTAACATTATGTCCTGTATATGTGCTTCAGCTCCGGGCGCAACGCTCCAAGGCTCCAGAGCGAACTCCATGCCTTAGCACGCACGAGGGGACACTCCGCACTAAATGAGGTTCTTCCGTACCATGCACACAATCTAGTGGGTTATCGGTACATTGAATGCACTGGTGAGGAGTCTTCTCGCCCGCTTAACAAATCCAACACGTTCAATAAGTTATGTGTATTATATTATTGTTGTCTTTTTAGTTTTTCCTTAGAATTATTTTTATGGTAAAGATATATAAAGCCTAACTCGTGTGGTAGTGCGCCGTACGATATAAGAGTAATACGGCGATACTTACCAACTTACCCATTCTTACTTCCCTGTCTAAGGTAAACCAAGTTAAACCGAGAACGAATATATATAATAAAATTCGAGGAAAATTGCATAAGCAAACACAAGTGTAACGAACGGGTTCTGATTCAGGTGCACGAGTTACACGAGTTACACGAGTTATTAGACGTCTTGCAGAAGATAGTTTAAGTGCTCAAATATGTTACAAATGTGTACAGATGTCTAATACTCATATTCGTTCAGGGTTCCAGATTAATAGGTGTGATGTAATGACTCGCATGCGAATTACCGCTAAGCGAGGATGACTTATCTATATGAACAGGAGTCACTGACATAGCCATAAATGACGAGTTATAGTCATTGATGAGGATGATGTGCAACGAAAAGTACACTAGTTACTACATACCATCCCGTCCAACACACAAGACTATCACGAGGTTTCGCCCGGATCGGATCGGCCCCAGTGCCCCGGATACCGTCCACAGAACGAGATTCAAAAATCTTTCTTGTGCACCAAGTTGTCCGTGACTATACAAGTCTTGGGTCTTCCAGATTCATGAGATTCATGACATGACAAGCTCAATTTTGATTCTTGTTCTGAACGAGTATTGCTCCACGAGTTGTAATTCTTGCTTTACTTGACTTGATACAATCCCCTTGTTCGTGAACTGCCTTAGCGACCCAACGGTCCTGAATACTTTCAGGTTCATACTTGCACAGAACGACTATTTGATAGCCTTCTGGCTAAACTAGATGAATGTAAGACAAGATAGAGCTACTAGGTCGTGGCATAAATTTAAGTAACGAGCATAGCGAATATGTAAAGCAGCTAAAAATTGGAACAGTACAAATATAACTTTAAGAAAATATGTGGCATAGCTATTTCTTGAAAACATAAGCGATTACGCTAGCACGGGTCTAAGGCATAATACGAGAAACTAACATTTATTCAAGTTATATTTCTATTTTCTAACACAAGCAATACAAGATAGGATTATTCCCCTAGCTAGGTGCATTCACTTTTTATTAGCATGCAAGGGGTTATCGCCTAGCAATCTAGTATGTATATCCAAATTCTTAGGTGTGCTGGCCAAGCAAAGATAGGTTCATCGTAGCCACCCACCTGAACGAAAGCTTGTCTCGGCCAAGCGAGACTTCGAGTGAACCGCTGGACTCCAAGTCCAAGTGTCGATATGTCGTTTGAGTCATCTTGCAGAACTGAGCGAAGTGGGCCGTTACATAATACGCCACTCAAAAAAAGTTTTGTCCTCGAAACTTACTAAGATAGATCATCCAAGAATAACACTCCTTATACCAACTTGAATATATCACATTTATCTTCAAACCACGAGTACACTTTTCGTTCCTTTATCCATTCCAAGTCTGTTAATATCCTTGCAGTCTATTGAATCATTACCACAATCTCTACTGCGCCTAGCACAGAGTTGCACTACTATAACACAGGGTTATGCTATAACTTGATCACACAAAGGACAAACTAGAACTAGGTTGAACCATCCAACGTTCTATCACTTAATATCTAAGTCATGAATATATTCCAACAAATCACTTGGTATCACCTGACTAAATTCAGTGTTATGCCTAACCAACATCCCAAAAATTCTTAGAACTTTAGCTTCAATATCCACCAATTCTTTGCATGTGACATTTCTCAAGTCTAGATCCAAGTCGTATTTGATACACAGTCCTCTATCCTGAGCCATCACTCAATCACGCTAGAAATCTTGTACTATCTTCCAAGTTATCACTTGACCCCTACACGTTTTATCTTTCAAAAACTCATTCATCGAACAAGACTTAGCCAATCCTTATTTATTACCTTATGTATATCACAATCATACTCTTCCAACATAATATACATTCCGATGATATTGTGTCACTACCACATTTCAGAATAGGGATATTTTCGTCTTTTCATTTAATGTGTTAATATATTGCATAATATTTATATATTATATATAGTATTCCTTAAATACATGAGTTAGTGAACTGGACCTCGAAACCCACTAAATGAGCCCCTGACCAAGTTATAGGACTATGGACATTAATTAGCATTTTTGGGATTTAATATTAGGGATTATATTTAATTGCTGTAATTTTATTTGATTGTTGTACCTTACCGTTGCTTCGTTATTGGGAGCGCTATACTAGTTTTTGTCTTCCAACACATTTTACACCCTTGTCCTAGACGTGCCAGTCTTCTATTCTGGCCCTTGTGTAACTCATAACTATGCCCCCTCGTACTTTATTTTAGTCGGACAACATTCGTCGCAAACGCTTATATTTAATTTCATATAAATTCGATTTTGCATCTTTGTGCGTTCCAATCAAAATTGGAGACACAATCTCGACCCATTTTGAGCAACCCAAATTATGACAATATTCTATTCTGAGTCTTCTGTGTCCATGAGACTTGTGTCCCACCTAATTTTAACCCTATGTACTTCCAATAAATTTTAGAATATCATTTACATTAATTTTAATTAAATTAATGTAAGGACCCAATTTAATCCAAAAACTCCACTTTGTGCAATTTTCTAATTGTTGGAAACTTTTATGCAAAAGTGCATTGAGGTGTCCACACCCTTTGGACCAAACACGTGAAGAAATACCATTTTTCTTCATTGATCGGTCATGTGATTTTTCTCTATAATTTTGGAGTGTGCAACACTCAACATCAACCCCTCATCAATCTTAGCCACCCATTTTAAAAATAAACCATCCTAGCCCTTTACACTTCTACATGTAGAAAGAAGCCCATCCCAAGGAGTGGTTGACCGGCCCAACTTTCTAGGTCAACATCAAACCCTATTACCTTAGATATATATATATAACGTTTTCTATATTTTTCATCATCCACATCACCTATACCAAACCTAGCCGATCTCCCATCTACATCCCCCCTGCTTACCGCAGCTCGCCGGAGCAGACCTCGCTGGAGACCGGAACCGTCGGCCATCCAGCGCCCTGACCCACTTCGACCACCATCTCTGCCAACGTCCCGCCGTTCTCCCCTCGACGGCAGGAGCAACCGACTTTCTTCACCATCTCCCTCTCTTTTAACTCGCCAGATTCCGACCGCACGACCACCCGAGCAACCTTGTCTCGACCCCTCACAGCCATTACCGTCGAGTCCTCCCCCGAGCAGTCACCATCGCCTGAATATCAACCCGCCTATACCACGACAGTCGCCGCCACCATTAACGCCGGATCCACCATCGTCTACACCGCCTTCACCAGAGCTGTAGACACCGCCGTTCTCCTCGACGACACTGGTGAACCCCGCCTGAACCCGACTGAATGCACCCGTCTCCTTCCCTCGATGACTGAACCGCTGACAGTCTCTCCTCGATGACACAGTGACCTCGCCTGAACCCGGCGAACTCGACCACCCCGATCGCCTGAACACCGGTCATCCCGTTCCCTCCTCCACCATCTCGCCTAATCAGTCGCTGTGCACCGAATACACCCGACTTCCCTCCTCCTCCTCGATAGCATGGCTCAACCGCTGAACCTCCTTTCTCCATCATCATTATCATCAATATCACCAGCACTGCCGTCATCCTCACCGCGAGCATCGACTTCCCTCGATAGCGACTGGACCGGACCGACGACCTCGCCTGAGCACGCCGGACAACAGCAGCAGCAGGAGCAGCCGAGCCCTCTTCGTGACGCGACCGAGCACCACCTCGACGTCGAATATACCCCTCACGCACGTGCACACCGAGGCCAAGGTTCGAAGTGCTTTCCTTTATGATTTTGTGCATATGGGAATAATGTTAGGATCTAGAGTGTTATTTCATGATAAATTTTGTTAGATGTTGATTGCAAGAGACCATGCAAATAAACCTAGTAACTCGTATGTGTGTGTGCGTATGCATATAATATTAGTTTGATATATATATATATGAATATATATATATATATATATATATATATATATATATATATATATATATATATATATATATATATATATATATATATATATATATATTGTTAGTAATAGCTATGACTATAATATGTATATATGCTGTGAGACCATAAGTGTTAATTACGGATATCCCGTATTTATAATTGACTGTATGACCCTGAGAATTTATGAGTCGACTGCCTTGTGTATACTGACAACGTACTGGCTAGACATGTGTTAGTGATTGACTGTCTGATTATGCACAAAATTTGAAGACGTGACACCCATGCAGTTAGATGCACACTTGACCCTGCTAGTTGACCAGTGTCACCCCTAGCGTAGTCTCTGAGTTCAGTGTATTTACGATTGTGTTAGTGTAATGACTGATGCCATACTATTATTAAATGATGTCTATAGGACTGTTGGATTATTCAGACAAGACCTCAGAAACAGGACATTGGTATTGCCAGCAGAGGACCACAGGCGTGTACATTCTCTGACAATTTTTATTATGTTGATTATCTCTATGATTTTAGTAGTATAGTGTACATGATTCTGATACTATGTATACACGAGTTGGCATCATCAAGATCGGTCACGAGGAGCCGTGATTGGAATCCATCGTGCTAGCTGGGGACGGAAAAATATTAGTAAATTATGTGATCATACCCAACTCTACATGAATCATAGCTCACCAACACCTCACGTCGGTGCAGCCTGACCATTACATGCCTCATAGCATGTTATGTATGATTAGCCTGACTATTGCTTACATCATAGCTAACTGGATGGTTAGCCTGACCTTACATGAATCATAGCTAGTCATACATAGTAAGCCTGATCAGTCCCAAGCCGATCACATGATATGCTGATGTTTCACACATTTAGCTAGTTAGTCTATACATGTATTTCTAGTTATTGATCTAGTATTTTCTTAAATTCTAGTTATTGTTCTAGCATTCACTTATATTCTAGTTATTGTTCTAGCATTTACTTATATTCTAGTTCATTGTTCTAGCATGCATTTGTTTTTCTGTTCATTGCTAGATGTACCATTGATGATGATATATGCTCCAGTACTTCTATTTCCAGTATTTCATTATCTCCAGTATTCTTATTGCCAGTATTTATATCCATCTTGTATTTCTTTACACTATATTATAGTTTTTGTCAATATACATGGAACTGCTGTTAGTGCTTGTACTTCGCTCCAATCCTGACTGGATATTTTTTTCAAAGGATCTTGAGGATTTCTGTCCTACACATTATGGACCACGTATAGATGCAGACTATGCACCAGAGAGCTTAGAAGAGTCCCTTCCCTTAGAGGAGACACTATCTGCAGCTGTTTAGACAGTATTATTTTATGCATTTGAGTTTATGTCGAGACTTATGTTGAGTTATATTTGAGACTTATGGAGACTATTTATGTTGGACAGCTAGACTGTAGTTTATCTCTATTTGAGATATTACGTTTGACTTATGTTATTACTTCTTATCTTTTATCGTGCCATTTATATTCTTATAGTTATTGTGATTGAGTATACATGATGAGCTATTAAGAGATGTTTATTTCATTGTCTTCCTTATGGAGTTGATATCATTGACAAGTTGTGAGTTATGTTTAGTATATTTGAGACCTAGACAGCGTTCTACCATCGATGCTGCGGCGTAGGCTGGACGTACCCACGACTCATGCCCAAATTCTGGGTGCGGGTTGTGACACATTTTTAGTGGTGGCCCATACAGGTCTAAGCTTCGCAAGTTGTGCGATGTCGTGGTAGTGCGACAACTTAGTTGTACTACTGCGAGCCTGCCTTAGGAAATAGGATTTAGGATGAGAGTATGCTCAATCACAACTAGGAATTTTGATCTTTACAATGATATACTGAATGATTACTTCCTTTGGAATTTTACTGTCCTTCCTTTATGGTATCATATCTATTACCTTAATTGATTCTTTTTTATCTGTCTTCAGGATGCCGTCGAAGACTAGGTCTCTGAGATTGGGAGCAGCAGCTTCAGAGAGGTCTGCCACCTCTTGACCCGACGAACAGACATCTGGAGTTCCTCCTACATCTCCTATTCATGTGGGAGTATCTGCAGCTGTTGGGATTCCTCCTCCACCTGTTCAGAGAATTGCCGCAGCTCTGACGGACAATCTTTCACTACCACCGGCTCCGATTCCCGGAGGTATACCCAATGACGGGGCACATATGTTCATGCTTATCCAAAACATGTTAGAGGCCCAGAGAGTGACAACAGAAGCTCAGTGTGTTAAAGCTGAGGCTCAGAGGGTGCAAGAAGAGGCACACCAGGCACAAACAGAGCTGATGAGAGAAAGCATGAAGAATGCTCATCAGGTGTCTCTCCAGGCTATGGAGAGAGTAGCACGACAACAGCAGCATCCTGGTCAACAACACCAAAGGCCGGGTACTATAGTGGACTTCAAGAGGATGATGCCTCATGAGTTCAAAGGCACCGAGGGGATACTTTACGCTGACGAATGGCTCGAGGATATAGAGAGGAACTTGCGTTTGGCGCAGATTTCGAAGATTCTTCAGATCGAGGCTGCTGACAGTCAGATGTTTGATATCACGCTAACGTGGTATCGTACGGAGCCAAGACTTACTGACGGAGGACTTACTTGGGAGGAATTCAAGGAGCTCTTCAAGGAGAAGTTCTTTCCTAACATAGCTTTGGGAGCATTGGAAAGTCAGTTCCATGAGTTGGTCCAAGGAAGCATGTCAGTCGATGAATACGCCACAGAGTTTTGCCGTTTGAGTCATTTTGCGCCATCGATGATTCGAGACCCTGGAGACAGAGCCTGGAAATTCAGGAAGGGATTAAATAGAGAGATCAAGTCTCGTACTTCGGGACGACGTACTGCTATGTTTGAGCGTATTCTGATGGATGCCCAGATTGCTGAAGATGACTTGGACCTCAGGCCTAAGAGAGGATGCGACACTTCTGGAGGAACAAGTGGTAACACAGGATCGGCCAAGCGCCTACACTTTCAACAATGACAGAGGCCGTACCAGCAGCAACATCAGCAGCACCAGGCACCAGTTCGAGGACACATCTAGCAGCCACAGAGACAGAATCAGCTCGTTGCCCATTGTGCATATTGCGGGAAGATAGGACATACTAGAGACAATTACAGGAAGAGGTTGGGTATATGCTTGTCCTGTGGATCATCAGCACACCAGCTTAGGGACTGCCCATCTATTCAGACTCGTCAGATTGGAGCAGTCGCTCAAAGAGGACCAGCCAGAGTACCTACTGTACCAGGAGGCCAGTAG
The DNA here is from genome assembly GCA_036927795.1 of Iris macrosiphon. NCBI lineage: Eukaryota > Viridiplantae > Streptophyta > Magnoliopsida > Asparagales > Iridaceae > Iris > Iris macrosiphon. The sequence continues at coordinate 132,011,459 of JAYESA010000007.1, forward strand.
AGGGGACCTCCACTTCCACCACAGCAGCAGAGGTTTGCTCAGCACCAGCAGCAGCAGAGAGGAGCACCACAGGGACAGGCATACGCCATGACGATTGAAGAGGCCGAGCCAGCTGTAGACGTGATTTCAGGTTTAGTTTCTCTCGATTCTATTCCAGCACTTGCATTATTTGATTCTGGCGCTTCCCATAGTTTCGTATATGTATCTTATGCTCTTAAGCATCATTTAGAGACGGAACCGTTAGATAGAACTTGTAAGATCACGACTGGAGGAGGCATTATCCTAGTCCATGATTATTGCAAGGATCGAAGAGTATCATTGGGAGGCCGAGAGTTGAGCGTGAGTTTACTCGTCATGCCACTTCTGGAATACGATATTATACTCGGAATAGACTGGTTGAGTAGACACCATGCTACTATAGATTGTCACGGAGGTAGAGTAATATTTCGACCACCAGGAGAACCAGAGTTTGAGGTCGCCATAGGAGCCGCGAAGAAGAGCAGAGACACTTTTTACGGAGCTAGAAAGGAAGAGGAGGAGATACCACATCCTCTGATAGCGGAGTTCCTGGATGTATTCCCAGAGGAGTTGTCAGGCTTGCCGCCAGACAGAGATGTTAAATTCTCTATAGAATTGGTACCAGGAGCGGAGCCCATTTCACAACACGTCTATAGAGTTAACAATAGCGAGCTGGCAGAACTGAAGAAGCAAGTTGAGGAGCTGCAGGACAAAAGTTTTATCAGATCCAGTTCATCACCATGGAAAGCTTCGGTATTATTCGTACCGAAGAAGGACGGTATGGTAAGCATGTGTATAGATTATAGAGCTCTGAACAACCTCACTATCAAGAACAAATATCCGCTGCCGAGGATAGATGATATTTTTGATCAATTGAGCGGAGCAAAGATATTTTTAAAGATAGACTTGAGGTCAGGCTATCACCAAGTGAAGGTGAAGAAAGAAGACATACCGAAGACAGCTTTTCGGACCAGATATGGCCAGTTTGAATTCACGGTAATGCCGTTTGGTTTAACCAATGCACCAACAGTATTTATGAACTTGATGAACAAGGTATTCCACTAGTACCTTGACAAGTTCGTAGTGGTGTTCATCGACAACATTCTTGTGTATTTGACGACCCCGGAAGAGCACGAAGAGCACCTGAGGATGGTCTTGGAGACTCTCAGGAAAGAGGAGTTGTACGGGAAGCTCTCAAAGTGTAAGTTCTTCCTTGACAAGGTTGAATTTCTTGGACATATGGTAACGGGTGACGAAATTTCAGTTAACCCAAAGAAGATCGAGGCAGTGGAGTCATAGTCTACCCCTAGTTCGGTAGCTGAGCTCAGGAGCTTTCTCGGACTAGCAGGATACTATAGGAGATTTGTACAAGACTTCTCCAAGATTGCAGAACCAATGACTAGGCTGACCAAGAAAGATGTGGATTTTGTCTGGACAGAGGAATGTCAGGCCGCGTTTGAAGAGCTAAAGAAGAGATTGACGACAGCTCCAGTTTTGATGTTGCCATCCGGGACAGGTAGATTCACTATCTACAGTGATGCTTCAGGAAAGGGTTTGGGTTGCGTTCTTCAACAGCACGAGAAAGTAATTTCCTATACTTTAAGACAATTATGCCCTCATGAAAAGAACTATCCCACCCACGATTTGGAGTTGGCAGCAGTTATCTTCGCTCTGAAGCTGTGAAAACACTATCTATACGGAGAGCGGGTGAAAATATTTACAGACCACGAGAGCTTGAAGTACGTGTTTACACAGAAGGAGCTGAACATGAGGCAGAGAAGGTGGTTAGAGTTGATGAAAGACTTTGACATCTCATTACAGTACCACCCAGGAAAGGCCAACGTAGTCGTCGATGCCTTGAGCATGTATCCGATGGCTATGTACTTGATTACAGATAGACATTTATTGGCCGATCTTGAGAGCTTGGGAATTGAAGTGCTAGTTTTAGGCGTTGAGATTCAGATGTGGGGATTGCAGATACAATCAGAGCTGATGGACATAATTAGAGCTGCACAGTATGATGATGAGACTCTGAGGAGTATCAGGGCACAAGTTCAGACCGGATTGACAGATGACTTCACTATTGCGGATGATGGATCTTTACTACACGGCACAAGGATGTGTGTGTCGAGTGGAGAGCTGCGCAAAGAGGTTTTGCAGGAGGCACACCGCTCTCAGTACTCGATGCATCCTGTTGTCAACAAGATGTATCGAGATCTGAAGGAGCACGTATGGTGGTATGGTATGAAGCGCGAGGTAGCACGCTTTGTATCCCGGTATTTAGTGTGCCAGCAGGTAAAGACAGATCGACAGAGGCCAAGTGGATTGCTTCAAACTTTACCTATTCCAGAATGGAAGTGGGAGCACGTAACTATGGACTTCGTTTCGGGGTTTCCACGTTCTCCAGGAGAAAAGGACGCGATTTGGGTTATCGTAGATAGGTTGACCAAATCAGCCCACTTCTTACCATTCAAGTGGAAACATCGACAGAGAGGCTAGTAGAGATGTACGTACGGCAGATTGTCAGATTACATGGAGTTCCTGTGAGTATCATCTCAGATCGGGATAGTCGTTTCATTTCCCATTTCTGGAGGAGTCTGCGGGCTAGCTTGGGCACTCAGCTCAAGTTCAGTACCGCGTATCACCCCCAGACAGACGGACAGTCTGAAAGGACTATTCAGACTCTTGAAGATATGCTATGTACTTGTGTTTTGGATCTTGGAGGTTTTTAGGAGGATCATCTACACCTAGTAGAGTTTGCTTACAACAACAGCTACCAAGCCAACATTGAGATATCACCATTTGAGGCTATATATGGATGAAGGTATCGTACACCGTTATCTTAGGATAATGTCGGAGAGAGAGCCTTGTTAGGACCAGAAATGGTCGTGGATGCAGTAGAAAAGGTGAAACTCATCAGAGACAGACTGCGAGTGGCGTAGGACAAACAACGGTATTGGGCCGATAGCCACCGTAGACCCTTAGATTTTCAGGTATAGGTTTTATTATTTTGATTTATGATTATTTTATTTTAGATTGCGTGTTAAGACTGTTTGTTCTAGGTTGGCAATTTGGTATTCCTACGAATTTTTTTGACACGGGGCACGATTCATTTTGGTAGAGGCGGAAAGCTTAGTCCACGATACATCGGACCTTTCGGTATCCTTGCAAGGGTCGGTGCAGTAGCCTATAGACTGGACTTGCCACCTGTTCTAGATGGAGTACATGACGTGTTCTATGTGTCACAGCTGAGATGGTACATGGCATATCCTAGTCAAGTACTAGATCACTCAGAGATCGAGGTTGGACCGACTCTCAGCTATCCTGAATAACCCGTAGAGATCGTGGATCACAGAGAGAAGGTATTACGGAACCAGGCTATTCCCTTGGTTCGTGTTGCATGGAGACGTCACTCTCCAGGCGAGTCAACCTGGGAGAGAGAGGACGAAATGCACGAGCAGTATTCGTATCTCTTCGAGACTTGAGGTATAATTCTTTGTTTGATTATTTGTTCTTGTGCTAGTTTATTTCAATTTCGAGGACAAAATTCTTTTAAGGAGGGTAGACTTGTCACTACCATATTTCAGAATAGGAATATTTTTATCTTTTCATTTAATGTGTTAATATATTGCATGATATTTATATATTATATATAGTGTTCCTTAAATACATGAGTTAGTGAACTGGACCTCAAAACCCACTAGATGAGCCCCTGACCAAATTATAGGACTATGGACATTAACTAGCATTTTTGGGATTTAATATTAGGGATTATATTTAATTGCTGTAATTTTATTTGATTGTTGTACCTTACCATTGCTTCGTTATTGGGAGCACTACACTAGTTTTTGTCTTCCAACACATTTCACACCTTTGTCCTAGATCTGCCAGCCTTCTATTCTGACCCTTGTGTAACTCATAACTATGCCCCCTTTCGCTTCATTTTAGTAGCACAACATTCGTCGCAAACGCTTATATTTAATTTCATATAAATCTGACTTTGCATCTTTGTGCGTTCCAATCAAAATTGGAGATACAATCTTGACCCATTTTGAGCAACCCAAATTATGACAATATTCTATTCTGAGTCTTCTATATCCATGACACTTGTGTCCCACCTAATTTTAACCCTATGTACTTCCAATAAATTTTAGAACGCTATTTACATTAATTTTAATTAAATTATTGTAAAGACCCAATTTAATCCAAAAACCCTACTTTGTACAATTTTCCAATTGTTGGGGACTTTTATGCAAAATTGCATTGAGGTGTGCACACCCTTTAGACCAAGCACGTGAAGAAACACCATTTTTCGTCATTGACCGGTCATGTGATTTTTCTCCATAATTTTGGAGTGTGCAATACTCAACATCAACCCCTCATCAATCTTAGCCACCCATTTTAAAAATAAACCATCATAGCCCTTTACACTTCTACATGTAGAAAGAAGCCCATCCCAAGGAGTGGTTGACCGACCCAACTTTCTAGGTCAACATCAAACCGTATTCCCTTACATATATATATATAACTTTTTCTTTATTTTTCATCATCCCCATCACCTATACCAAACCTAGCCGACCTCCCATCTACATCCCCCTGCTCACCGCAGTTCGCCGGAGCAGACCTCGCCGTAGACCGAAACCGCCGGTCATCCAGTGCCTTGACCCGCCGCGGCCACCATCTCTGCCAACGTCCCGCCATTCTCCCCTCGACGGCAGGAGCAGCCGACTTTCTTCACCATCTCCCTCTTTTTTAACCCGTCGGATTCCGACTGCATGACCACCCGAGCAACCTCGTCTCGACCCTTCATAGCCATCACCGTCGAGTCCTCCACCGACCAGTCACCATGGCCTGAACATCAACATGCCTATACCACGACAGTCGCCGCCACCATTAACGCCGGATCCACCATCGTCTACACCGCCTTCATCGAAGCTACAAACACTTCCGTTCTCCTCAACAACACTGCTGAATCCCGCCTGAACCCGACTGAACGCACCTGTCTCCTTCCCCCGACGACTGAATCGCTGACAGTCTCTCCTCGATGGCACAGTGACCTCCCCTGAACTCGGCGAACTCGACCACTGTAAACCCCCTCACCCAAAATATGTATTTTGTGTGTATTTTATATTATTATATTTATTATAGATTATTTTAAATATTAAATTTTTTTAGAGTATTCTCTTAATTAATTAGAAAATAAATTTTTTAGTATATTTATTTATGTAAATATTTATTTAGAATCATTTTTAGGCTATTTTAGATTTTTGTAGATTTGTTTAGAATTTTTACGTAATTAAAACATTGGAAACATAAATTTCTAGGACTTTCATGATTTACTACGAGATCATACTTGCATATTGTTCCTACCAAATATTTATTTTATGTTAAAATATTTATTATATTTTTCTGTAATTTATTTAGAATTTTAAGAAATTTATTTAGATTTTTGAAATTATTCAGGATTTATTTGGATATATATAGTCTTAATATTAGATAGATGCTAATTTAGTGTTAATAGATATTAATAAGTTATATATAAATTATTTGTATTGTCTTTAATTCTATTTAAGATTATAAATTATTGAGATAAACTCAAACTCTATTTTAAATTAATTCAAATCCTGAGCCTACTAGGAAAGCAACTTCATGCATATCCTATCCTTATTTAAACTGATCCTAATCATATCCAAATTAGCCAATCCTAGTCGTATTCAATTATGTAGTATCCACCATTATAAATAACTCATCCTTCATATTTCCCCCCCCAAATTTTCCTCTTTTTTGTCCAAAAATAGTCAAAATTCGTCATAAATTCAGCCTCATTTTCTAGTAGTTATGACGACTTTAAAAGACGATATCTCCTAGCTTCGGACTCCAAGCGCGTTCCAATTTTTTTTGTTAGAAATATATAAATGTTAGTTTTATAAATATACAAATTATTTTAATATTTTATGAACCTATTTTCTAGAAAATTCTAAAAGAGCCAGTTGTCCGAAATCAGACTCGTTTTCGTATTTTCGAGATTTCGGGAGATCCCGAATTCAGAATTATGAACCGTTTCAAGTTTTGAAAAGTTGATATGATAAAATTAAATAAAATAATATTTCTATAATTTAAAATATTAGTTTAATCTACTGTAAAATTCGCACAACGTAGACGTAAATAGAAAACTACCAAAAACTGTCATCTGTGCGCCCTTATGGACATAACTCTTTATCGACTTATGATTTTATGAAACCGTTGATTATGGTATTCATGTAGCATTGAAATATATAGAATTCCACATACAAATCCAGGATTTGAGTCGGTTGACTTTTTGGTCAACGGATTGCCTCGATTTACGTGCCATGGATCACAAATTCGTAAAGTTGACTTTCTTTGGACCAAAATTAGGGTTTAACAATAAAATTAGATTATAATAAGATTAAAATACTATTTTAGGTTATTTTATTCTGAGTTAAAATAGATTAAAATAACGGAAACTATTCACCCACTTTTGTAACCTAACTTGTTTAATTTATGTGACGGGTAGATCGGACGACGCCTTGAGTTGGGACTTCATCCTTTTTTCAGACCAGGCAAGATACCTTGCCAAATTGCTTACAGTACTTTGCAAACTTATTATATTTTTATATATTCATTGCATATGTGTTTTCTTTCAGTCATAATTATATACTATATATATGTTGACACACACTTGACACATAGTATCATGGGAGGAGAGGACAATCAGTAGGCGTATGGGCTATAACCACTCTGGTAAACCGTAGTAACTAGCACGCACTATGGTAGTTATGTCGCGCTGGTCGCTACCCTCGAGGTATGTCGATTTCTGGTGTCGCGCTGGTCGCTATCCTTGAGGTATGTCGATTTCTGATGTTCCTGACGTGTGTGTGAGTTGTGAGATTAGATAGAGTAGCCTACCCATGCCCATACGTCAAAATATTGTCCTTATTATGCATATTTATATAGATTGTCTAGTATAACGTACTTATATATTTTGTCTATTATGCATGTTTACTGTATTCAATTGGCATACTTCTATGTATCTTGTTACGTCCCTCTGAGGACCTGGTCCCTTTCCAGGTGTAGACGATCTTGACTATTCGCAGGAGCACGGATCAGGACTTGCTACTTATCTCTCTTTCGAGGAGGTCTTCTTTTCGAGTCTCATTGTTCATTAGATGTACATTATGTGCTTTCTCTTCTATTCTAGTTTGGCAGTAGATTTGTTTCCACCCGACTATCATTCTTTGATACTTCATATTGAGATTCAGTTATATAGTAGATTGGTTATTTATTTCTATTTGATTCTATGGATGAGATTTAGTTATGCCCTGTGACTTATGACAACATATATACCACATGTGAGTTAATCTTCATAATACAGCGTATGTGTGTATTATGGTATCCATATATTGGAGTTGCCATATACATACGGCTGACATGCTTACGTATTCCTAGTCCTACATATTTTGGGACTGGAGCGTGACATATTTTTGTGGTGGCCCATGCAGGTCGAGAGCATATTGTCTCGGTTACGTTACTGTACCGAACAAGCCTGCAAATAGGAATAGAGTATAGGATCTCATCCACTTATTTAATCACCTCCTTTGTTTTTATTTTGTATTCTTATTTGATTGCTTGCATTGCATCTTGTTTGATCCTTTCACAACGTCAATCTTATCTTTTCTTTCATGCTTGATAGGGGTTAGAAAGATGACTTATACTAGGTATATCCACTCTAATGTTCAATAACACTATTAGTTAAATTCTTGTAAGTTGGGTAGTATGCCACATAACCTAGTATCATATAGTCATTTTAACCTATTAATGAATTGTAATTGAATGACACCAACTATAGACTTGTATAAGAAGATAGTATTTATCCAGACTGTTAAACTTAGAGGCCATACCCCCATTTGGTCGACCCGAGACTTAGATAAGAAGTTAGTATAGCAACTGTAGAGGCACAACACCTATCTTCTTAGTGAACTTGAATTATTTTTGTACCTTCTTTTATCATAATCTAGCGTACTTATATTTTTTGAACTACCTCGACTTATGCTGCTATTATAGCCTAGTTTTGTATGCTTATTCTTTTATCTAGCTTGTTCATGATACATGTATTATTGGGTGCACACACTAATACAATTGTCTATTTAGAATCAGTGTATTATGGTCTGATCAACCTTAGTGCGCTTGGTTCGCTCTTCGCATGACTACCTTGCGTGGATTGAGATATATAGTTGACTCAACTTATTAGATGAATATACTTGCCCCCTAGACAAGTCAGAGCATATCATATCAGGTACATAACTGTTCTGATATGAACATGTGAATAGAAATTTACTAAAAAAAATATTTCAATCCACAGCTGCCTTGACAACTCTCTATTGAATTCTTAAAATCGTCTTGAACCCCGTACTTGTATTCTATCACCTCATTTTTGAATTCTTTATTATTGTTCTTCGTCTTTCCCTATTTCGGAAAGACGAACATTCGTGCTTGGTATAAGTTTGATACACGGAGAGTACTAGATATACCCCATAGGCCAATCACATTACTTGGTGACTATTTTTTATAATTAAGGGCATAAAACATGTGAGATATTTTATGGATTGAATAACACGATTAAATAATTTAAGGACACTTTTCTTAAATGTATAACCTATGTGATAGATCAGTAAATTCAAAGTCGGGTAGAAGTTGCATTGTCAACTTGAGATAAATTTTTTTAGATTGTGATCAAGTAAGATTAGATTAAGAGATTTAAGTCATTTTAATTTTGGAAATTTTTAGAAGAATGATTAAGACGATGAGAATTTAATAAATTTTGATATCTTGATATTGTGAACCAAATATTTATAATTTGAGCACATGATTTAAATTTTAGATATTGAAGGTTGAATCATCGATTTAAATTTTGAGGATAATAAAACTAAATAATAGAACTCTAAACATGAACATTAATGAATTGAATTCAAAATTTTACAATTTGATGATTTGAGTTAAAAGTTGAATTTTGATTGTTGGATCACCTATTTAAAATATTGATAATAGACATTGAATTTAAAATTTAAAGAGTACAAAATTCTTAAGTTGAAAAATAGGAATACAATTTGATTAGAGTTTTTATTATTTAAAATTTAGAAAAAAATTATTATAGTTGAAAATTATGATTTAAAATTTGATGTGGATTATTTAAATATTCAAGATTTCATATAGATTTGAATTAAATTTGGATGTTAATTATTTAAAAACCTAGAAGAAATTATGATAGGTTAAATTTTGATCAAAACAGTTGTTATTTTAATTTTGAAGAGATTGTGACGGATTTGAATAGATTTTGTCATTTAAATTTTTGAGAAGATTGCGGTTGACTTGCCTTAGACCCAAATGTGAAAGATTTAACAAATTATTCCTTATTTTTAATTTCGAGGACAAATTTTTTTTAAGTTGGATAGATTGTAAACCCCCTCACCCAAAATATGTATTTTGTGTATATTTTATATTATTATATTTATTATAGATTATTTTAAATATTAAATTATTTTAGAGTATTCTCTTAATTAAATAGAAAATAATTTTTTTAGTATATTTACTTATGTAAATATTTATTTAGAATTATTTTTAGGCTATTTTAGATTTTTGAAGATTTTTCTAGAATTTTTAGGTAATTAAAACATTGGGAACGTAAATTTTTAGGACTTCCATGATTTACTATGAGATCATACTTGCATATTATTCCTACCAAATATTTATTTTAGGTTAAAATATTTAATTATATTTTTCTGTAATTTATTTAGAATTTTAAGAAATTTATTTAGATTTTTGAAATTATTCAGGATTTATTTGGATATATATAGTCTTAATATTAGATAGATTCTAATTTAGTGTTAATAGATATTAATAAGTTATATATAAATTATTGTATTATGTTTAGTTCTATTTAAGATTATAAATTATTGAGATAAACTCAAACTCTATTTTAAATTAATTCAAATCATGAGCATACTAGGAAAGCAACTTCATGCATATCCTATCCTTATTTAAACCGATCCTAATCATATCCAAATTAGCCAATTCTAGTCGTATTCAATTAAGTAGTGTCCACCATTATAAATACCTCATCCTTCATATTTTTCTTCCCCAAATTTTCCTCTTTTTTGTCCAAAAACAGTCAAAATTCGTCATAAATTCAGCCTCATTTTCTAGTAGTTATGACGACTTAAAAAGACGGTATCTCCTAGCTCTGGAATCCAAACGAGTTCCAATTTTTTTGTTAAAACCATATCAAGGTTAGTTTTATGAATATATAAATTATTTTAATAATTTATGAACCTATTTTTTCAGAAAATTCTAAAAGAGCCAGTTGTCCAAACTCAAACGCGTTTTCGTATTTTCGAGATTTCGGGAGATCCCGAATTCGAAATTATGAACCGTTTGAAGTTTCAAAAAGGTGACATGATGAAATTACATAAAATAATATTTTCAGAATTTAACATGTAAGTTAATCTACTGGAAAATTTATGCAACGTAGACGTATATAGGAAACCACGAAAACTGTCATTTGTGCGCCCTTATGGACATAACTCTTTACCGACTTGTAATTTTATGAAACCGTTGATTCTGGTATTCATGTAGCATTAAAATCTATAGAATTCCATATACAAATCCAGGATTTGAGTCGATTGACTTTTTGGTCAACGGATTACCTCGATTTGCGTGTCATGGATCACAAATTCGTAAAGTTGACTTTCTTTGGACCAAAATTAGGGTTTAACAATAAAATCAGATATAATAAGATTAAAATACTATTTTAGGTTATTTTATTCAGAATTAAAATAGATTAAAATGGTGAAAACTATTCACCTACTTTTGAACATAACTTGTTTAATTTATGTGACGGGTAGATCGGACGACGCCTTGAGTTGGGACTTCATCCTTTTTTTCAGACCAGTCGAGATATCTTGCCAAATTGCTTACAATACTTTTCATGCTTATTATATTTTTATATATTCATTGCATGTGTTTTCTTTCAGTCATAATTATATACTATATATATATTGACACACACTTGACACATAGTATCATGGAAAGGGAGGACAATCAGTAGGCATATGGACTATAACCACTCTGGTAAACTGTAGTAACTAGCATGCACTACGGTAGTTGTGTCGCGCTGGTCGCTACCCTCGAGGTATGTCGATTTCTGTTGTCGAGCTGGTCGCTACCCTTAAGGTATGTCGATTTCTGATGTTCCTGACGTGTGTGTGAGTTATGAGATTAGATAGAGTAGCCTACCCATGCCCATACGTCAAAACGTTGTCCTCATTATGCATATTTATATAGATTGTCTAGTATAGCATACTTATATATTTTTTGTCTATTATGCATGTTTACTGTATTCAATTGGCATGCTTCTATGTATCTTGTTACGTCCCTCTGAGGACCTGGCCCTTTTCTAGGTGTAGACGATCTTGAATATTCGCAGGAGCACGGATTAGGACTTGCTACTTATCTCTCTTTCGAGGAGGTCTTCTCTTCGAGTCTCATTGTTCATTAGATGTATATTATGTGGTTTCTCTTCTATTCTAGTTTGGCAGTGGATTTGTTTCCACCCGACTATCATTCTTTGATACTTCATATTGAGATTCAGTTATATAGTAGATTGGTTATTTATTTCTATTTGATTCTGTGTATGAGATTTAGTTATGTCCTGTGACTTATAACAACATATATACCACATGTAAGTTAATATTCATAATACAGCGTACGCGTGTATTATGGTATCCATATATTGGAGTTGTCATATACATACAGCTGACATGCTTATGTATTCCTAGTCCTACATATTTTGGGATTGGGGCGTGACAATCACCCCGACCACCTTAACGCCGGTTATCCCGTCTCCCTTTTCTTCTCCACCATCTTGCCTGAGCAGCCGTTGTGCACCGAATACACCCGACTTCCCTCCTCCTCCTCGATAGCACGGCCCAACCGCTGAACCTCCTTCCTCCATCATCATCATCGTCAATATCACCAGCACTAGTGTCATCCTCACCGCGAGCATCGACTTCCCTCGACAGCGACTGGACAGGACCGATAACCTCGCTTGAGCACACTGGACAACAACAGCAACAGGAGCAGTCGAGCCCTCTCCGTGATGCGACCGAATACCACCTCGACGTCGAATACACCCCTCGTGCACGTGCACGCCGAGGCCAAGGTTCGAAGTGCTTTCCCTTATGATTTTGTGCATATAAGAATAATGTTAGGATCTAGCGTGTTATTTCATGATAAATTTTGTTAGATGTTGATTGCAAGAGACCATGCAAATAAACCTAGTAACTCGTATGTGTGTGTGCGTATGCATATAATATTAGTTTGATATATATATATATATATATATATATATATATATATATGTAATTAATTGCTAGTAATAGTTATGACTATAATATATATATACTGTGAGACCATAAGTGTTAATTACGGATATATATCCCGTATTTATAATTGACTGTATGACCCTGAGAATTTGTGAGTTAACTGCCTTGTGTACACTGACGTACTGGCTAGACATGTGTTAGTGATTGACTGTCTGATTATGCACAGTATTTGAAGCCGTGACACCCATGCAGTTAGACGCACACTTGACCCTGCTAGTTAACCAGTGTCACCCCTAGCGTAGTCTCTGAGTTCAGTGTATTTATGATTATGTGTTAGTGTACTGACTGATGTCGTACTATTATTAAATAATGTCTATAGGACTGTTGGATTATTCAGATAAGACCTCGGAAATAGGACATTGATATTGCCAGCAGAGGACCACAGGCGAGTACATTCTCTGACAGTTTTTATTATGTTAATTATCTCTATAATTCTAGTGGTATAGCGTATATGATTCTGACACTATGTATACACGAGTTGGCATCATCGAGACCGGTCACGAGGAGTCATGATTGGAATCCATCGTACTAGCTGGGGACGGAAAAATATTAGTAGATTATGTGATCATACCCAACTCTACATGAATCATAGCTCACCCATACCTCACGTCGGTGCAGCCTGACCATTACATGCCTCATAGCCTGTTATGTATGATTAGCCTGACTATTGCTTGCATCATAGCTAACTGGATGGTTAGCCTGACCTTACATGAATCATAGCTAGTCATACATAGCAAGCCTGATCAGTCCTAAGCCGATAACATGATATGCTGATGTTTCACACATTTAGCTAGTTAGTCTATACATGTATTTCTAGTTATTGATCTAGTATTTCCTTAAATTCTAGTTATTGTTCTAGCATTTACTTATATTCTAGTTATTGTTCTAGCATTTACTTATATTCTAGTTCATTGTTCTAGCATGCACTTGTATTTCTGTTCATTGCTTGATGTACCATTGATGATGATATATGCTCCAGTACTTCTATTTCCAGTATTTCATTATCTCCAGTATTCTTATTGCCAGTATTTATATCCATCTTGTATTTCTTTACACTGTATTATAGTTTTTGTCAATATACATGGAAGTACTGTTAGTGCTTGTACTTCGCTCCAATCCTGATTGGATATTTTTTTCAGAGGATCTTGAGAATTTCTGTCCTACACATTATGGACCAGGTATAGATGCAGACTACGCACCAGAGAGCTTAGAAGAGTCCCTTCCCTTAGAGGAGACACTACCTGCAGCTGTTTAGACAGTATTATTTTATGCATTTGAGTTTATGTCGAGACTTATGTTGAGTTATATTTGAGACTTATGGAGACTATTTATGTTGGACAGCTAGACTGTAGTTTATCTCTATTTAAGACATTATGTTTGACTTATGTCATTACTTCTTATCTTTTATCGTGCTATTTATATTCTTATAGTTATTATGATTGAGTATACATGATAAGCTATTGAGAGATGTTTATTTCATTATCCTCCTTATGGAGTTGATATCATTGACAGTTTGTGAGTTATATTTAGTATATTTGAGACCTAGACAACGTTCTACCGCTGATGCTGTGGTATAGGCTAGACGTACCCACGACTCATGCCCAAATTCTGGGTGTGGGTCGTGACATATTGTCTGCTTTATAACCAAATCAAAATCCACGTTTGTTTAATCTTCAAGAACGATCTTCAACTTGCTTCCATCCTGACACATATCGACTTATATCCAATCCTTTTATCAATCCTTCTTTTTTGTTTCCAATCAATCCTTGCTATTACACGATTCTCATCAAGTATCTCTCATCTTATGAAATCACCATCCTACCACGAGCGAAGTCGATCGAAATCTAAGTCAATCCCAATTCGATTTCAATCCTTAGTATTGCACTACCATCGAGAATATCTCCCAAGCACACGATTTTTATTTATATTTAATGCGTCATCCAAGTTTTCTCACGATTCATTTCATACGTTCAATACCAACACGAATCTGACAAGTCCTTAATATCAACTTATACTTTCGCTTGTACGGTCCATTCAATTTCAAGTAATTCCCACCGATAAATCCCTAATTTCTATCGTTTGTTTCGATCGCATTGAACACCAACTCTTCTAAGGCACATATGTCTCAAAATCACATCCTAATTCTAACTATTGCTGCCCCAGCTATAAAGTCTTACCCAGGCAATTTTAAGTTTGATCACACCAACTCAAATCTCGTTGAGGGATCGTCTGCTTAACTACTAGGTCATCTCACCAGGTCATAGTTATAATCACGATCACCATCCAAAATTGTGCAAATCTAGAGCACCACGCTCACCCAAAACTAAGGTCAAATCATGGTTCATTCGTACAGGGTATTCTACCCAAAGCTTGCATCACTCAGATTTCTTACATCAAGCATAAATCGTCCTACCCAAACAAGATATCTCAAGCCAGGGATACGAGTCTGTTCAGCAAATCCATCTGAAGGTAAAAATCTATTGCAACACAATCCCCGATGTATCGTGTGATATCTCATGTCAACCTATGAATTCGCATAGTCTATCTCCTCATAAGTAAGCAATCAGCTAAAGTCTACTGACCCATCCATCCAAGTCAAGTTCACCAAGTCACAATTCAAATCTCTAAACCATAATTCTCATATCATATTGTTCAAATTGTTCGACATGATTCACATATTCGTTCACGAAACCATCAAGCACTGCTTGCATCAATTTCAAGCTAACTTATCTACGACTTTGATTCATTCTCCAACCATATACTAGAGAAGTCCTCAAAACTCATCGAGCTATCCCTTGTTATGAGTTCATTTCATCCGAGTCATAATTTATATCAATTCTCTTCCTAAACATCAATCATATTACATCGATCTAAGGTCTGTCTTCAAGCATTCATTTTCTCAAGTCCACGTTGATCACAAGTCTATAATTCTTCAACTAGAGAATCCTTGAGCCCATGTCTACCAATCTTTATTTTGTTCTATTTCATCGAGTTTGTCCATATAACCATCAATTTTTTTTGTACTATATCGCATTGTTCAACCGATTTATAATATCTAAGTTATACACAAGATCAATTCCTTATCTTCATTTATGTTTTCATCAATCCAACTTGATTCTCATCTCTAACATCAATTTGATTCATCAATTCTTTCGAATCATTGCATATCGTCCAATCCAAATTCTCTTGCGTGCTAACTCCTTCTCGCGGTATCACTTGATTAAGCTATCTTCCAATCGCACTAGTTCTATTCACATCCAATCATTTTCACCTGTAGCTACATTCGAGTTTCGTATACTGCTGGGTCTGGATCATGCACACATTCGAGGTATCTCTCAAGTATATGCATTTCAGCTAAGCCTAGCGATAGCGAAGTTGGTTCAAGTTTAACATGTCACTGAGTCTAGATCGTACACACATTTAAGGTGCACCCAAGATACATGTATTTCAACCAGCTTTTGCGATAGCGAAGTTGGTCAAGCTACGGTGAAGGTACCACAAATTCCATGAAACTCCAATCCCCGACACGAAGTCTATCTATTTGATTCAATTCTCTTTTCTAGTTTCTTATTCTTCCTCAACCAAGTCATTTGTTTCCAATCCTTATCCAACATCATCCCAACTTTTTCACAATTCTACAAAATTGTTCGAGTAATTCTTGCACAAGATACATGATATCAATCTTACTAAGCTACACAAGTTCTATGCTTTGCACTGATCTCTTGAACAACTTTGTGTTGCTGACCGGTTCATTGCTATCCCAAAATCTAAGATCCATAGAACGTTCCTTAAAGTTTCCCCATACACCACTAAGGTTCAAGCTACACAAAGATTCTAAAATCCTTGAAACCATGTTTGCATCACTAAATATCTAATTGATGATCCTTAATTTCGTATCAACGATATCATCTTTTACAAAATTAGCTTCATTAATAGGCATCTCTCAATTTGTGATTCAAATCCAACTTATCTTATATGAATAATATTCTAATCCCACACACAAATATGCTAGCACCAAACAAGTCAAGTATATAACACCCAATGCTCAGCCCACAAGGTCTTCTGTATAACTTTCATGCTCAAGCAAAAATACCCATATGAGATCCATTCAACTAGCTAGATTTATTGTATGGAACATCCCGAGGAACATTGAGAGAGCGTCTATCGTTACCCACAAACAAAGTTTCAATCAGAGAAAATTGATACAAGACCAAGGACGTAAAGTCGACGCTCTGATACCAATATGTTATGCCCCGGCCCCCATGGCCGGCCGTCCTCACATGGGTGTGATGTCGTACGAGCCTAAGTTGTGCCCGCGCAAAGCCAGGCATAGAACAGGCGGTAAGATGACAAGTTCGCAAGGCCGATATAGCGGAAGCATAGAACGAACACAAGTATGATACAAAAACTAACGCTTTATTGATTCTGAATAATTATTACAAGCGACACTAGGCCGAGATTACAAGTCGCTCAAGCTCTCTATCAAAACAATAAAGGCGTGTCAAGTGGCTTAGAACAAGGAATGATACATAGGCAGTGTTCCAACATTATGTCCTATATATGCGCTTCAGCTTCGGACACAACGCTCCAAGGCTCCAGAGCGAACTCCACGCCTTAGCGCGCACGAGGGGATACTCCTTACCGAATGAGGTTCTCACGCACCCTGCCCACAATATGGTAGATTATCAGTACATTGAATGCACTGGTGGGGAGGCTTCTCGCCCGCTCAACAAATCCAATATGTTCAATAAATTATGTGCATTATATCATTGTTGTCTTTCTAGTCTTTCCTTATAATCAGTTTCATGGCAAAGATATATAAAGCCTTACTCGTGTAGCAGTGCGCCGTACGATATAAGAGTAATATGATGATACTTACCAACTTATCTATTCTTTCTTCCCTATCCAAGGTAAACCAAGTTAAACCGAGAACGAATATATATAATAAAATCCAAAAAAAATTGCATAAGCAAACACAAGTGTCACGAGCGATTTCTGATTCAGGTGCACGAGTTATATGGGTTATTAGATATGTTGCAGAAGATAGTTCAAGTGCTCAAATATATTACAAATGTATACAGATGTCTAATACTCATATACGTTCGGGGTTCCAGATTACTAGGTGTGATGCAATGACTCGCACGTGGATTATCGCTAAGCAAGGATGACTTATCTATATGAACATGAGTCACTGGCATATCCATAAATGATGAGTTATAGTCATTAACGAGGATGGTGTACAACATAAAGTAAACGAGGCACTACATACTATCCCGTCCAGCACACGAGACTATCACGAGGTTCCGCCCGGATCAGATCGGCCCCAGTGCCCCGGAGACCGTCCGCAGAACGAGATTCAAAATTCTCCCTTGTGCACCAAGTTGTCCGCGACTATGCAAGTCTTGGGTCTTCCAAATTTACGAGATTCACGATACGACATGCTCAATCTTGATTCTTATTCTGAACGAGTATTGCTCCACGAGATATGATTCTTGCTTTACTTGACTTGATGTAATCCCCTTGTTCGGGAACTGCCTTGGCAACCCAACGGTCCTGAATACTTTCAGGTTCATACTTGCACATAACGACTATTTGATAGTCTTATGGCTAAACTAGATGAATGCAAGACAAGATAGAGCTACTGGGTCTTGGCATGAATTTAAGTAATGAGCATAGTGAATATGTAAAGCAGCTAAATATTGGAACAGTACAAATATAACTTTAAGAAAATATGCGGTATAGCCATTTCTTAAAAACATAAACGATTACGGTAGCATGGGTCTAAGGGATAGTAAGAGAAACTAGCATTTATTCAAGTTATATTTTCATGTTCTAAAACAAGCAATACAAGATGGAATTATTCTCTTAGCTAGGTGCGTTCACTTTTTATTAGCATGCAAGGGGTTATCGCCTAGAGATCTAGCATATATATCCAAATTCTTAGGTGTGTTAACCAAGCAAAGACAGGTTCATCATAGTCACCCACCTGAATGAGGGTTTGCCTCGGCCAAGCGAGACTCCGAATGAACCGCTGAACTCCAAGTCCAAGTGTCGATATGCCGTTTGAGTCATCTTGCAGAATTGAGTGAAGTGAGCCGTTACGAATTGGACCCCAACTCATGTGGTTCCGTCGGCTTCTCTCTGAGTGGGCGATGGTTTGGTGGATCCTCTGCTTTATGGCTGGCTTGCGACATTGGCTCCACCATCGATGGTGGTTGGATCCTTGTGCGACTCTTCCTCTCCTCCCCCTTCCTCCCTTTTTCTATTTGAGAGCGTAGGGTTTTGCTTTCCTGTGCGACATTTCGGGGCAAAGTCTGCCAGCCGTCTGGTGTCCAAGCTCCCCTCCCCCCTCTCTTATGCTTCTTGTGGTCCCAACTTCCTCTGTCGTTCGGGACTCCATGGACGTCCCCTCCCAGTTGTCTACTACATCGACAGCCGGTGTTGATCAAGCGGCTACCCTTCGGACTGTTGTCAGTGGTTTTACTCCACCGTTGGCTAGATCTTTTCTGGAAGTAGCCGGGGCCATGCTCCTATCGACATTCCCAGTGTGCCCTCCATGCTTATACTCCTCTTTCGATGGTGCTCCGACTATTCATTTCTGTGAGGAGGATGTGGCTACACTCGTAGTACATTTTCAGCTGGCACTTATTAGCAAATTTCTCCATTCTCGACCGCCTGTCGACGTTGTGCGACACATATTTTCGAGAATGGAATTTGTCACGACCCGCACCCGAAAATTCGGGCACGAGTGCGTGGGTACGTCCAGCCTACGCCGCAGAGTCGGCGGTAGTACGCTGTCTAGGTCAAATCCACAGTTAACTAATCTAGCTCATTCACAAATAACATAGGCAAGATAATAATGGGAAACAGATACTTAAGATTTCAAATGAAATAAATGCGACAACAGATTCAAATGTTTGGTACAGAAATCAGAAATGAAATCGGGGACAAACCCGATTACTAAGATAAAAGAGCAATAAATAAAATAGCCACTGCTATCTACTCTGCAGCAGGGGTCTCCTGAGTGGGATCTGGCTCCTCATAAGTGTCATCTGTTCCCTCATAGGGACCATAATATATAGGGGCAAGGTCCTCATCATCGCCTAAATCAACGGATCCAGTCAGGAAAGGAGCAAAGTACACAATGCACAACAAGATTAAACTAAATATTTATGACAATTATATTGAGTATTATATTGAGAAAGTTGCATAAAGAACATCAATATCTCAGAGTTACTGCTATAAATAGGAATATGAGAAAGCAGGAATAAATGAGACAGGAAATAAAACTACAACAGTCAGCAAGAACTATAACAATACCAGAAACTATCTGTGTGAACTCGTGTTTGTTTTAGAATACATAGTTGGCATGTAGGGGTTTATAAGGCTAATCCGGCCGTCATAAACGGCTATTAAACAGGGGAAAATCGAGATCCGGCTGAGGATACAGTCGCGTACCAACAGCTATTAAATATGACATGGGGAAGGGTAAACTACATGCCTTATAGTATTCTCCCACCCGACACGAAAAGCAAGACATGAACTCCAGTATTCAAGACATGAAATCCAGTGTTCTAACACTATGTGTAATCATTAATGGTACTAGTAAAGCAGGGAATTAATTATCACAATATAAAGATTAAACTTGAAGTGCAGGTATTTGCCTGATGTTTGGATCCAATTACAGTTTGTATCTTGGGGAAATTTCCAGAAATGAGTCCAAATGCTGAAATAAATATTACCATCATGCTCAGAAGATATCAAATAGCTAGAAACGCCTGTCCTTGGGTCCAATTTGGAGACAAGGACAAAAATGGCAATTTCGGGTCAAAACGGGGTCCGCCGGTGGGCCCGCTTTGCACCGAAAAACGTGTCAGGATCAAAGGTCTCCAAATTCACCAAACTTAGTGTCAACAGGTAAGGAACGATGATACGAACCCAACGGAACTTCCAGAATTGAATTTCGATGAGCCGATCACAAAATCGCCCATCGAGCGGGGCCTGTGGGGCCCACGACACGCGATTTCGTCAACGTTCTCAGAATTGAACCAAAGTTGACCCACAGGACCAGCGTATCGCTACGAGTCCGATGGCGCAAGTTTCGTCTCGATCCGACGAGTGTACAAGAAGTTAGGGCAAATTGCATAAAAGTCGGATACGGGACGATGTCCGCGGATACGCGTTGATTCCGGTGTGCACGCACACCCGAATCAGCTTCCGCAAAAACTCACATGTCCGTATCGACGACGCGCACGTGTCTGTGAAGACCGCACGCGACCAAGTCATCCCGTTTGGCGGGGCGTACTCAGTTCCGGGGTGAATCGGGTCGATGTTTTTCCTGTTTTTGGATCGCGGTGTGCGATCACCACAGGACGCGATGCCCCGAGCGGGTTATCCGGGCACCGAGAGGGTCATACAGGCTTTACAACACAATTTACGGAATTAAAATCGGAGATACAGGGTGCAAGATACGAGTACCTGAACGAGGCTCGAGGAACCAGAAATTTTCGTGTCCGGGTCGTGTCCGACACGACACGAAGAAAAGGGGATTTAGGGTTAGGGTTTGCGGGACACGGCCGGAGCTCGGGCTGGCCAGGGCGGCTCGCGACGGGGAGGGGCCGGCCAGAGTGGCTCGCGGCGGGGAGGGGCCGGCCAGGGCGGCGCTCGGGCGAAGGCGGCGGCGCGGGGGCGGCCCAGGGCGGCTGTGCTGCTGTTGCTGGGCGCTGTCGAGCGGGGCCGGAGGCAGGCGGAGGACGGGGGAGAGGCGACAGCGACGGCGGTGGAAGGGGCGAGGTGGCCGTGGCGGCATACGGCGGAGGGGAGCGCGGTGGCGGTGGCAGTTCGTGGTGGCCGGAGGGAGAGAGGGGGTTTATTTATAGGGGAGGAGGAGAGGCTAGGTGGCGGGGGCGAGGCCGGGAAGGGCGGCGGAGGTGGCGGAGTCGTGGCCCTGGCCGGGCGGAGCGACGGCGTCCGCGGGCGGCGGCGCCGGACGCAGGGGGGGGAACGGGTCAGGGGCTGGGTTAGGGTTAGCGGGTGCGGGTCCGGGAGGGTCGGGTTCAGATGGATCCGACCCGACCCGTTAGGGGCTGGGCCTAATGGGTTTGGGCCGCGGGCCGGGCTGGGCCGGATATATAATAATAATAATAATAATAATAATAATAATAATAAATCAATTAATTAAATAAATAATTAATTAAATAGTTTTTAGGAGATTAAAAATAGATCCGGGGTCCAATAAATTTCAGAAAATTACCCTAAGTCCAGTTTTTTATTTTACACCCAAAAATATTATTTCCATAATATTTTAATATTATTTATTAACAATTAAAAATTATTTAATAATTAAGAACCCTGATTTTAATTACAGAAAATTTCCAAAAAATTCCAGAAAATCGCAAATAATCCCAATTTAAAATTCTTGCAAAATCTGGGGGTTTACAATCTACCCAACTTATAAAATTTCGTCCTCGAAATTTAAAATTAAGTCATACTCTGTTAACCCTTTCATGTACATCAATCGCAATCTCCTTGCGATAATTAGAATCCTTATTCTATCCTACTGCAATTATCTCATGGTTAAGATGACTACTGTTCCAATCAAAATTTTAACCTATGGTTATCACTTCTTACTTTCTCAAATTACCCACAGGCAGATTTTTAATTAAGTCCATATAACATCTTCGAAAATTGCATACGCTTATAAATTTGCCTCACAATTTTAACTATCGTAATTTCCTCTATAAGTGATTCTAGTCCACTAGTATTCACATTGTATGCTTCAGCTTTTAAATTCCATTTATATTCTCAATATTCCAACTAGGTAGTCCAACCATCAATTTTAATAATTAAATCAAATCATCAAATCAAAATAATTTAAATGTAGTCTGCCAATGTTCAAGTCTGAATTATATATCCTCTAAAAATATTGATGATTTTACCTTCATTATTCAAAATTTAAATCATGTACCTAAGGTATAATTATAGGGTCCTCGATATCAATTCATTACTCATCTTAGTCACTCCTCTAAATTTTAAAATGGCTTGAACCTCTTCCAATCTAACCTTGCTCGGTCACAATCCAAAGACATTCCTCTCGAGTTGACAAATACATTGCTACCCAACTTAGAGTTTATTCATTCATCACAAAAGACTATATACTTTAAGAAAATATTCCTTAATATGGTTACTCATGTCATTCAATCCTCGAAACTTCAGCGTCGATCATGATATGTCCTCAATTACGAAAGTTTAATCCTCAAGTATGTGATCGGCCTATGGGACATGTCTGGTATTCTCTGTGTATCAGACTTATACCAAGCACGAGGTTTCGTCTTTCCGAAATAAGGGAAGACGAGGATCAATAATACAGAGTTCAAGGGTGAGGTGGTAGAACAGAAGTATCGGGATCAAGGAGTTTAAAGATTTCAGGTGGGAGATTGTCAAGCGATTTGTGGATTGAATCCTATCTTGGTAATGCTCGTATTAATACAGTTATGTAACCTATATGATGTGCTCGGACATGTCTAGAGGGCAAGTATACTAGTCAACTATATCTCTCAATCCACGTAAGGTAGTGCGAAGGGCGAATCAAAATGCACTAAGGTTGATCAGACCGTAATACACTGATTCTGAATAGACAATTGTATTAGTGTGTCGACCCACTAATACATGTGTCATGAACAAGCTCGATAAAGAGTAAGCTTGCAAAACTAGGCTATAGAATAGCAGCTTAAGTCAAGTACATCAAAATTAAGTGTGCTAAATGATGATGAAAGGAGGTACAAATTATTTAAGTTCACAAAACAACCTACATTAAGCACAATAACAAAAGATTTTACAAACTCTACAGTTATCAAATATAAAAGCATACCAGGTTATTAGCAAGTTCAAAATTTCCAAGTTGGGGCTGAGGTCACGAACCAATAGGCACGAGTTAAACAATACTAGAAACGGCAGCAAAAACAACTTACGCGCATTAGCTACTCCAAGAGTCTGCGCGTTCTCCACGATCATGCTGGTAGAGCATCTCGTGGAGATCTTGTAGGAACCTCGTCGCTTGCTGGTAGATCCTTTACTCTGCATCCAAAAATAAACGGTAAAGGCGCACAGGAATCAAGGCAGGATGCAAGTCAATAAAATAATTCGAAACCAATATGAATATCAAGAACGATTCAATCAAGTGTATGAGCTTTTCCTAAAATCCTCAATCTTATTGCAGGCCTGTTCGGTCCCTAAGTTAAAACCGAACAATTTAGTCGTTGACCTGCATGGGCCACCATAAAAATGTGTCACGACCCGCACCCGGAAATTCGGGCACGAGTGCGTGGGTACGTCCAGCCTACGCCGCAGAGTCGGCGGTAGTACGCTGTCTAGGTCAAATCCACAGTTAACTAATCTAACTCATTCACAAATAACATAGGCAAGATAATAATGGGAAACAGATACTTAAGATTTCAAATGAAATAAATGCGACAACAGATTCAAATGTTTAGTACAGAAATCAGAAATGAAATCGGGGACAAACCTGATTACTAAGATAAAAGAGCAATAAATAAAATAGCCACTGCTATCTACTCTGCAGCAGGGGTCTCCTGAGTGGGATCTGGCTCCTCATAAGTGTCATCTGTTCCCTCATAGGGACCATAATATGGGGGCAAGGTCCTCATCATCGCCTAAATCAACGGATCCAGTAAGGAAAGGAGCAAAGTACACAATGCACAACAAGATTAAACTAAATATTTATGACAATTATATTGAGTATCATATTGAGAAAGTTGCATAAAGAACATCAATATCTCAGAGTTACTGCTATAAACAGGAATATGAGAAAGCAGGAATAAATGAGACAGGAAATGAAACTACAACAGTCAGCAAGAAATATAACAATACCAGAAACTATCTGTGTGAACTCGTGTTTGTTTTAGAATACATAGTTGGCATGTAGGGGTTTATAAGGCTAATTCGGCCATAAACGGCTATTAAACAGGAGAAAATCGAGATCCGGCTGAGGATACAGTCGCGTACCAACAGCTATTAAACATGACATGGGGAAGGGTAAACTACATGCCTTATAGTATTCTCCCACCCGACACGAAAAGCAAGACATGAACTCCAGTATTCAAGACATGAAATCCAGTGTTCTAACACTACGTGTAATCATCAATGGTACTAGTAAAGTAGGGAATTAATTATCATAATATAAAGATTAAACTTGAAGTGCAGGTACTTGCCTGATGTTTGGATCCAATTACAATTTGTATCTCGGAGAAATTTCCAGAAATGAGTCCAAATGCTGAAATAAACATTACCATCATGCTCAGAAGATATCAAATAGCTAGAAACGCCTGTCCTTGGGTCCAATTTGGAGACAAGGGCAAAAACGACAATTTCGGGTCAAAACGAGGTCCACCGGTGGGCCCACTTTGCACCGAAAAACGTGTCAGGGTCAAAGGTCTCCAAATTCACCAAACTTAGTGTCGACAGGTCAGGAACGATGATACGAACCCAACGGAACTTCCAGAATTGGATTCCGATGAGCCGATCACAAAATCGCCCGTCGAGCGGGGCCTGTGGGGCCCACGACACGCGATTTCGTCAACGTTCTCAGAATCGAACCAAACTTGACCCACAGGACCAGCGTATCGCTACGAGTCCGATGGCGTAAGTTTTGTCTCGATCTGACGAGTGTACAAGAAGTTAGGGCGAATTGCATAAAAGTCGGATACGGGGCGATGTCCGCAGATACGCGTTGATTCCGGTGTGCACGCACACCCGAATCAGCTTCCGCGAAAACTCACACGTCCGTATCGACGACGCGCACGTGTCTGTGAAGACCGCACGCGACCAAGTCATCCCGTTTGGCGGGGCGTACTCAGTTCCGGGGTGAATCGGGTCGATGTTTTTCCTGTTTTTGGATCGCGGTGTGCGATCACCACAGGACGCGATGCCCCGAGCGGGTTATCCGGACACCGAGAGGGTCATACAGGCTTTACAACGCAATTTACGGAATTGAAATCGGAGATACAGGGTGCAAGATACGAGTACCTGAACGAGGCTCGAGGAACCAGAAATTTCCGTGTCCGGGTCGTGTCCGACACGACACGAAGAAAAGGGGATTTAGGGTTAGGGTTTGCGGGACACGGCCGGAGCTCGGGCTGGCCAGGGCGGCTCGCGGCGGGGAGGGGCCAGCCAGGGTGGCTCGCGGCGGGGAGGGGCCGGCCAGGGCGGCGCTCGGGAGGAGGCGGCGGCGCGGGGGCGGCCCAGGGCGGCTGTGCTGCTGTTGCTGGGCGCTGTCGAGCGGGGCCGGAGGCAGACGGAGGACGGGGGAGAGGCGACGGCGACGGTGGTGGAAGGGGCGAGGTGGCCGTGGCGGCGTGCGGCGGAGGGGAGCGTGGTGGCGGTGGCGGTTCGTGGTGGCCGGAGGGAGAGAGGGGGTTTATTTATAGGGGAGGAGGAGAGGCGAGGTGGCGTGGGCGAGGCCGGGAAGGGCGGCGGAGGGGGCGGAGTCGTGGCGCTGGCCGGGCGGAGCGGCGGCGTCCGCGGACGGCGGCGCCGGACGCGGGGGGAGGGGAAACGGGTCAGGGGCTGGGTTAGGGTTAGCGGGTGCGGGTCCGGGCGGGTCGGGTTCAGGTGGACCCGACCCGACCCGTTAGGGGCTGGGCCTAATGGGTTTGGGCCGCGGGCCGGGCTGGGCCGGATATATATATATAAATAATAATAATAATAATAATAATAATAATAATAATAATAATAATAATAATAAATCAATTAATTAAATAAATAATTAATTAAATAGTTTTTAGGAGATTAAAAATAGATCCGGGGTCCAATAAATTCCAGAAAATTACCCTAAGTTCAGTTTTTTATTTTACACCCAAAAATATTATTTCCATAATATTTTAATGTTATTTATTAACAATTAAAAATTATTTAATAATTAAAAATCCTGATTTTAATTACAGAAAATTTCCAGAAAATTCCAGAAAATCGCGAAAAATCCCAATTTAAAATTCTTGCAAAATCTGGAGGTTTACAGAATTTGTGGGTCCTATCTCGGTGGGGGTTATTGACGCGAAGCATCTTTTGATCAGATCGAATCTAGAATCAAAAATTTTGAGGTTGCGGTCGCATGAATTGTGGCATATTGCTAGCGCCCCTATGTACGTCTTCAAATGGTCAACGGACTTTGATCCACGTAGGGAATTTTTGGTGGTGTCAATTTGGATTGCCCTTCCAAGGTTGCCTTACTTCCTGTTCACGAAAGTCTTCGCCATTGCGCAATGCATCGGCACTCCGCTCACGACTGATAGAGCTACAGTTGTAGTCTCCAGGCCTAGTTGTGCCTGGGTACTAGTGGATGTCGACGTTAGTCTTCCACTCCGCCTCATATTAGAATCTTCTTGCCGGGTAAGTTTCTATTAGTCTACCTGGTTTCCAGGCAATAAAATTATGAATTATATATATATATATATATATATATATATATATATATATATATATATATATATATATATGTTAATTGTGACTAAAATTATTGCTCATGAAAACTAGGTGCGAAGCATTTAAATATATGGTTAGTTTGATGTCATAATTCATGAATGATTGTGTTTATTAGAAACTTCAAATCCAAGAAATATATATATCTTATTCAATTAGAATGTAAAAAAAATTTAAGCTTATTAACCATATTTATCTTTAGCAACATAAAATATTTACAACAAAAATAACTAAAATTAGGTGAAGAACATTTAACAAATACCTTGATAGTTTAATTTTGCCTCTTTTTATTTTCATATTTCCATCGATTCTTAATTGACAAAAGTCAACCCCTAATTTTTTCTATTGTTAACTAATTGACATTTTCATCTCTTTACGCAGGATAAAGACCTAGAGGTAAAATATAATTTTTATAAAATTTGGGACTTATAAAAATTTAGGCACGGAAGCAAATATGAACATTTAAATACTGTAAATTTATTACAAAAATTACAATATAAATACAAAAATAATAATTAGGAATAGCCAATTTTAGAATGACGTATTAGTAACGTTATTGTCAGTGGCAGGGAAGAAAAAAGATATAGATAGATTTAGTTTAGGATTTTGACATCGCACCATACAAACTAAAAATAGATTTCTCTTTCTCTAATTTTGTTTTTTGATTGATTCATAATTTAGGAACTTACAAACTATTTATAGGCTCTAATTAAAATATAAAAAGAAGATAAAGTCAATCTCTAATGACTTATCATTATGTAACTTAAATCATAACTGATAAAATGGATCCCTATCTAATATAACTAAAATTAACTAAAAGAAAACAGAAAATCTAATTTTTTTTTCCATCAATCTCCTCGATTTTAAATTTTTTTACCTAATGGTGAATCATGTAAGTATAGAATCCGAGAATTATATTTCTAGTAATGTCCTCCAAATCGACCATGGCGAAGGCCTCTACTTTCACAAGGTAGCATTGAGGCATTTGACAAGATGATGAAACTAATAAATTTAAAAGAGAAAGTAATATTGTAGAATTATGGCATATTCATTTTATTGAATCAAACTGAATATTTATAATACAACCAATCTAGAATAGGTAACTACTAATCAATTATAGTTAAATAATCTCCTACAATCATGCATTTAGATTATTGACATTTATGTTGGTAATTAATCTCTGACTAATCAATAGTAGGTAATTAACATCTTTATCATCTCCCTGCAAGATGGAGCATAGTGAGGTAATTCCAATCTTGTTCGTTAATTTTTGGAAGCGAGAGCGGGAAAGAGGTTTGTTGAGCGCATCAGCTAGCTGATCAGTGGGGAAAACATAGACAACTCAAAGAGAACCTCCTTGAACTTGTTTCCGAATCCGACGATGTTGGAGACGGAGGTGCTCGAACTTCGGAGAGCACGTGATCTAAACTGTGTCACTGCCATCGATCAGCTGCGAAGATCATCGCCGCGAATGGAAGAAGATATGTAGAGCTGACCGTGGGTCAAGGTCTAACCTGCCAGTTATCTTCTAGACAGGTTGGGTAGTACAGTGGAGGGAGCACGACAGACAGTACACTCGGGAGATGACATTCGTAGAGGTAGTCGCACGGTGCAGAATGGAAATGCGCATGCGGTCATGTTGGAAGTAGCGTGGGTGGTGGTGGGTCATTGAACGTGGATCCGTGAGTGCCGGGCTCGGTGATATTTGGTGGCCGTCGATGGAGAACAGTGGTGGAATATCGGAGGGAACATCGGTGTCGAAAGCGGTAGATGTGGGAGCCGACACGGAGAGATCGAGAATGAAGTATGGTAGGTTGGTGTGCTATACTGGGGATGTTGGAGAGGTCGAGGGTTACGAGTAACCGGAGATGAAGTGGTTAGGGAGTTTTAGGGAAGGTGACAGTAGCAGGTGTGGTGAGATTAAGGGGTGATGGGAATATAGTTGAATGTTTAAGTGGTGCAAAAATTAAAGGAATGAGGAGGATAATGCTATTCTCCGAAGGATTTAGGAAGAGCCGCTATTGGTTGGAATGATGCAAGGCTAGTAGATCAGGTAGTTTTGTCTCCTCCATAATTTTGGATGAAATCTTGTATTGGTGTTGTGAATCTTCTGCGGTCTCAACCATGATGTCGATGTACTGGTGTTCACCAGGGTGAGTCTTGGTGTGTCGGAATGATCCAAGGCTAGTGGATCATGCAGTTTCGTCTCCTCCATGACTTTGGATGAAGACTGGTTTTGGATGAAGACTCATTTTGGGGTTGTGAATTTTTTTTGATTTCAACTATGATATTGATGTAGTGGTGTTCACCAGGATAAGTCCTGGTGTGACATCATCGTGACGTTGTCGTCATCGACTCGTTGTTGTTGATATAGTGGTGTTCACTAGGGTGACTCCTGGTGTGTCATCGTCGTGAGCTTGATGTTGTCGACACGACATCATCATCTGTAGTAGTTGTCGGTGGTGACAGCGATCGGGATGGCGAGGATTGCGAAGTAGGTCTCTATGAGGAGCCTTACCTGGACCGACTCCATTGTGGCAGCCCCGTCGATGATGTCCTTCATCAACTACAAGCAATAAGCCCTCGGCAGGGCTGGCCCTGAGTATATGGGGGCCCTAGGCGAACTTTCAAAATGGGACCTCTATATATAATGTAAAAAATATTTAAAAACTGAAACAAAAGTTAATTAAAAAAAATTGCCATCAAGGATTGAACCTACAACCTTAAGTATGCTAGTCCAACATAATAACCACTACACCACAATTAATTTATATTAAGAGAGGTCCATGGTACATAATAGTTCTATTTTAGATATAAAATATTAATACATATATATGTTTAAACTAATTTTTTGGGCTCTCCTATTTCGTGGGCCCTGGGCGGTGGCCCTAGCCCTTGGCTGCTACACGTAGTACGACTACTGCATCGCCGGCGCACCGACCGTGGTGCCTACGCCGACTGCGATAGAGGGAGAGGGAAGAGCATCACCAGAATCGGTGCTCTGATACCATAATAGATTTAAAAGAGAAATTAATATTGTTGAATTATGGCATACTCATTTTATTGAATCAAACTGAATATATATATATATATATATATATATATATATATATATATATATATATATATATATATATATATATATAACCAATCTAGAATATGTAACTACTAATCAATAATAGGTAATTAATATCCTATAATCATGCATCAAGAATAGAAACTCCATGATGGTATTAACGGTGGTGTAAGGGGAAGAAGCATAATATCCCAACATGGACCATTTATCAAGTACCTCAATAACTTGTGGTTGTCTCGATGCGTCCGAAAAAGCAAAACGATCGTCACTACAAACAATTATTATTTTCTACAAACTATTATGATTATTTGTATAAATTTATAATATAAATTGTTCACGGATTTGATTATTGGGACACGTTCAAAATATTTATAATATTTAATATTTTTTTTAAATTCATTGGTTTCATCAAATGACCTATTTAATTCTCCTAAGGATGATATATAAAGATCAAAATTTATTAATGGTTTAAACCTAGACCTAGGCTCGGACTTGTATATAACTGGTGATCGTATTCAACAAACACAGTATGTTCTATTATGGATTTTGTAAGAATATATGATCACCGTTAATAATAGTTTTTGCCTCATTATGCTTGAAAAATTCATTGAGCAATCTTTTTATTTCGTTATGTATCTTATCATATACAACATCAATTATCGCACAAATTTGTTACGATGAATTATTTGTAGACATTTTTTTATGTGACTTACATACGTATAAAAATATTTATAAACCAAGGTTAAGCTCTTATACCAATTTGACGTAGGATAAACCAAGGTTAAGCTCTGATACCAATTTAACGTTGGATAAAGGCCTAAAGAAAAAAATGTATTAGTATTAATTAGGGATTTGAATAAATTAAACATGTAAGCGTTAAAAAAATGTGAACAATCAACTATTATAAATCTACCACTATATTACTAGTAGGCTAGTTAGAATTATTTTTAGTCACAATTGTCTCATCCTCCATATTATACCATTTTCCTTCCAGTCTATATAAGCATGATTGAGTTTTCTATTATCAAATGTTTATATTTATGATGTTCTCAACTTTAACCACTTGAGTTAGAGATATTTAGTTATAATTAAACATATTAGATAGTTAAATGATTAGTAGATCAGATTTTTTGTTTAAATAATTAACATAGTAGTTACAAACGGCTTAGATGGATCGATTTTGAGCTATTTTAGGCCACATTGGATCTTTTATAGTGTTTGGATAGTTTGATGTTGGTAATATTCAGATATTTGTTAATTATGCATTTTGTAGATTCAATTTACTTCCAACAGTAGTGAAATTATGTAAAGTCCCTCCATGTACAACTTTCATGATTTGATTTCTTCTGATTAAAAAGTTTGGAGTTAAGCCCTATCACATAACCTCTTAAATAATTTCAAATAGTCCTTTGTTCCTAGTAGTAACTTAATTTATTAGCGTACAATTAGTTCTCACAAATTCTACTTTTTCTTAGATCGATATACTATTTTCAGCTATATGACCAAGTATTATGCAATCATATATGAAATGGCTGAAATATCAAATTATTTAACCTAAAATCTCAAATCATGACATTGGTCCCTGATGGATACAAAACTTGATCACTAGACACTATAGTTTGCATATGAAGCTTTAAAAGAGAAGCAAGATATGTAATAACAGAAGCTATAGACCTCTTCCATAGCACTAATGGTTGTTGGGACATAATTGTCAGTCCCAAGGTAGATAAAAGATGGATCATAGATGGCAAGAACAGAGATTCACACAAAACTACAAAATTTGCTCTTTGTTTAATCTTGAAGTTGTTATCGAGGTCCAAAGGAGAAAGAAGAAGAAGATAGAATAAAATATTATTTTTGCTGGGGTGATGAAGACCACCGTTGCTCAAAGCAAGAATCGCCCTCTATCGACGATCTTCTTCCATAAACAATCAAGTTCACAAGAGAACTTCTGGAACACTTATAATCACCTATGTGTATTACTCGAACGAGCTCACTGGACCTATTTTTATTTTTTGTCTATCCCCAAAAGGAGGCAAGAGGAGTTTATTTATAGGGAAGGGTAGAAATCCCAACTCTAATCCTGACCGATGTGGTCTAAATACCAACTCCTAAAAACCAGGATTGATAATCTGTACACGATCTCCTCAGCCTACACATATGTTCATGCACATGCACTCAGCCGCACAATAGTGCAACAAACCATGTGTGCAGCAATGCAAGCACATATGCGCGCATAACAGCACATAGTCGCGCATGTCACCAAGTATGCTACTCGTGAACGAGTGCAAGATATGCACATAAGCGCCATGCAGCCAATGCAAACATGTAAAGTACAAAGTGGGCCATCAAAGCGCCACTTTGTGCCCTTCGCCCGAGCTCGTATCCATGTCCAAGTTCGAGTCGCAAAGCCCCTACGGGGCTTATCTCCTTCGAAATTTTTTCCAAAGAGAGTGACAAAAAACAAAGGTTGTTTCATTGAGATTTAAACTTAAAACCTTTAAAAAAATTACCACACATGGGCCACCATACCCCATATGCATAATGCTAATACAAAGCATGGCTATATATTGGGATAACACTTGTGGGTTTCCAATGTGGGACTAAAATTTCCAAAGCCAAGTTAGAAAACCCAAATAATCTCCCACATATATCACAATATATGGTTAAGCATTCCCCATAGTGACTGTCAATCATGTATTAGGATAGATGTCGCTGATGACTTGAATCTTTTCATATGGGTCAAACAATAGTATGATATATGAATAGACCGAGCCTTGAATTTAGTACCATAGTTGTTATTCTTCCCACTCACACAATAAAATAAGATGTGCCTCTGGTTCGCACATTAAAGGCATGTGCTGGTCTGGTCTCAGTGTATATATCTAAGGTATCTACAAACTTACCCTCAAGAAATGGCTTATATCTCTTTCCATACACTTAGGTGAGTTCTTTCATATAGTTTAATTTTTCAGCATGAAGCCTTGTGCTTCTTTGCGATGCTACGCCTCTATGACATGGCCTAAAGTAGAGGTCCGCAACCTCTTAGTGGTGTCACTCCACTGAAGCATGATGAGGTCATAGGCCTCTTTGAAGTGACGTCTATACTACCACTCTCCACCACTTTGGCATTAGGCTACATGCCTATACGTGGTGCTACTGTCGTTGTGACATAGGACCAAATTCGATGCTCTATCTCACCGTGGTGTCACGCCACTGAAGCATGGGAGGTAGTGTCGAGCTACCCATGTTTCCTGTAAAGCACACCGGACATTCAAAATGTCCGAAAACTCATTAAAGCTTATGGCCATCCTTCCGCAAGACATATTCTATATAAAGAACAACTAGTAGACTACAATGGAGGGATATTATCCCAACAATATCCCAAAGGACTAACCAACATCCCTGATATTTTCCCAGTTAATGATCATTCTTTTAACCAAAAGCTAATGCATAATAGATTTCTCTTTGAACTAATATAATAAAACTTTATGGTAGAATTACAAAGGCATAATATCAACATGTCTTCAAACCCAATTTTTATGTTGTGTCCTCGACCAGATAGCGCTTGAGGCCTTTGGTGAACGGGTCTGCCATATTCTCTTGGCTCTGAACATTTACCACTATAATGGCTCTAGCCTTGATGTGATCATTCGGTACTCTGCATCGAGGTTGCACAATCCTCTTCTTACCATTAAAGAGATTATTTGATGCCACCTTAGAGTCGCCTGATTGTCGCAGTAGATTAGTACCATCGAAATCTACACACAAACCAGAGAAAGATCATAGATAAGCTCTTAAAGCCATTTTGCTTTATCTGATGCAGCCGCCAGTGCAAATAACTCAGATTCTATAAATGAATGAGAGAGCATTGTTTACTTCTTTGACTTCCACGATATAACATCTCCATCCATTGAGAAGACGTATCCTCCTGTAGACTTTTTGCTCTCTTCTTCTGAGCACCAGTTTGCATCACTAAAATTTTCTACTACTACCGGATAACCGTTGTAGTACAATACATACCTCTGAGTCCTCTTAAGATATCTCATGACTCTCTTCAAATATTTCCAATACCCAAAACCTGGATTGTTCTTGAACCGGCTCAGCATCCCCATGACGAAAGTTATATCAGTCCTAGTGGCACTCGTAGCATACATAAAATTCTCGATGATGCTTGAGTACTCCAACTTTCTAACACTCTTCCCTGAATTTGGCTACAACATCTTGTCATGTCACACCCCACTCCCGTGATATCGGGTACGATTTGTAAATGCGTCCAACCTACACTGTTGTTAATAGCGGTAGTAAGCTGTTCTAAACCTCATTTGTCACCAATACTCAAGTTTATTGATTTCTCATCACATCACTAAACACGATAAAATATCCAAGCACAATCAGACATCACCATAGTCCACTATATCGTTTTAGTACATCATGCATCCCACTCTCCGGAGACAAATCCGGTGAATCACCCAAAAATAACTAATACAATTATATATCATCTTTATACAAAATTATACTCTAAGTCCTCCAGGATCTGCTACCATCTCATACTATGGTCCATAATAGCTAGGTGGAGGTCATTGTTATCTCCAACGTATCTTGTCAAGAAAAGAGCAAAGTACAACCCTACAAAATGAATGCAATACAAAGTATGAAAGTATAATACAACCAGTAATGAAATGCCTTACCTGCAATACTGGACAATATGCAATCATTGAAACAATGAGACAATGTACCAGGAACAATTAAGACTCGTGATTGAAATATCATTTTCGATATATGATAGCCTGATAAAGCACATGAATATAAAGGTACGGATTAACCACACATGTCGTGTGTGGTTAGGCTCAGTACATGACCTAGCTAGTTTGGGGTTTGGTCACATATCTACTTAGTATTTTTCTTCCCTAAATACCAGAACCAGAACCAGAACCAGAACAGTGAGCACATGAAGTACAAGTCCAATTGTGTCCATCTCGTGTCCAATATGAAAACAAAAAATATTGCAGTAATACTAAGTAAAGAATTTAAGTCGTAATGTACTTGCCTGGAAACTCACATGGTCAAATCCAAGTCTCCGATATATGTGTTGACCAAAATATAATATTTTTTAGTTATTTATAGAGAATTATTTAATTCTATAATTCTTTTACCCTTAACTAATTATTGATTTTCCAACTATTTCTCAACTAATTTATCCTTTGCTCAACTAATTAACTAATCCTCTTAAATCATTAATTTCTAAATTATTACATAATTATCTAATTCTTCCTGTATATTAACTATTTACTAACAATCCCTAAACCATTGATCCAGACTAGGCTTGCATCCTTTTTCTAATGATTTTCTTATATGACTTAATGGGTCAGCATGCCTTATTAATTCATAGTTAAGACCTAATAACCTAACCATCCTGTTATGGATATCCAAATGAAGAACACTCAAGTCACTGAATCCCATAAAGGAAACTTCTCGCCCACCTTGTATGTTCAAATGAAATAACAGCAAGTTCTATTACGTGTCAGAGTCAATAATGATGAAGTGCACCTGGACACACTAGACGCAGTTCTTCATCCTGTCTAAGTCACAAGACGCTGTGTCTGACAACCCGTTGACACAATAATATATTATTGTGTCATATTTGACATGAATATAAATTAGACTTAGATAACCAGGTGCAACTAATTCATCGAGTATACAATAGAACAGATATGACACTAAAGTATTGGACACATGATTTAATTAAATGATCATAGAGTAACGTAGGAAAAGAGGGTCGGATCAAACCTGTGCTCGATCAAACGGGAAGCTGATGTAGTTCGAACACAATACGGAGTTGACAATATCCATCAGAATAGTTTGATAATTAACTAATAATTGTTAACTTTTCGATCTAAAGTTTCAAGAACACCAATCTCCCAAGCTTATGAACCAAAATTTGCCAAATAAGAACTAAGTTCCTCCTCAGAGTTATTTGACCGAATATCTACTGTGCATGAATAAGAAATTGATTGATATGTTTAAATTTGAATTTCTTCGTGATTTGAAATCAATAAATAAGAATTAAAACTTCAATCAGAAGAGGGGATGCTTACTATTCGATGCTCGTTGGTACGGTGATCGTCCCTGGAATTGATCATCGCGCCGATCAGAGTCATTCAACACCGCGACTGAGTGTTCGGAGGAGAGACTTCTTAGTGAACCTTCATCGAACATTCTTCGATGCTCAGTGGCGGAGCATCATCGGGAAGATGTCATGAACGTCCATAACTTTGCCGTCGAAAGGCTGGCCGGAGCTCGAAGCCGGAGAAGAAAGTCGAGTTGGAGACTGAACATCACCTCAGAGTCGATTACTATGATATTTTCACCGTCGACCGACTTTGTTCCAAGGATACCTTCTCCGGCGAAGTGGAATCACCAACCGTACACGGACCTACCGACGCCGATGATGTATCTGCATAAGCCGTTGTACACTGCTTCGAACGTGTTTGATGGAATGTCTGTGAGAGGAATAATGACACAAATGGAGTTCGTCCATCAACCAGCATTACTCCAGGAGGAAGAGACATTCGTGCTTGATGTTTGGAATGGTCCAAGCAAAAATAAGATAGATGTTGAAGGTTCTACTCTACTTTTGGTATCTGGATTGAATTTGGATGGAGAACCATTATGTGGGGATTCTGAAGAACTCAGTGGAAGTTAGTGAAAACTCACTGGAGATTCAAGCTTCTCCAACATGCTTAGAGCAGAGTTATCTGGAGGAAGCAAATGAAAGTAATGATTTGCTATCACAACTGCTCCAGTCTCCTCAACTAAAAATTGAGGTAACAATTACTTCTGTAGTTTCAGACGATGGCATAAATGAGTGAAATAATCACTTGGAAATCTCAGTAAGTGTTGTGGAAAGCTTAAATTCAGAAGCTGCAGATGTTGAGGAGAGAGAAGGAGAAAATGAGCCTTGTGTTGTATTACCTTCAAAAACA
The DNA here is from genome assembly GCA_036927795.1 of Iris macrosiphon. Classification (NCBI taxonomy): domain Eukaryota; kingdom Viridiplantae; phylum Streptophyta; class Magnoliopsida; order Asparagales; family Iridaceae; genus Iris; species Iris macrosiphon. Next base: position 132,048,493 of record JAYESA010000007.1, read on the forward strand.
TCTAATTTGGTATCTTGGCTAAAGAAAGTAACTAGGGAAGATAGTGAACAACATGCTTATATTGCCGTGCAGAAGATTCTACTTCATGGCTTGGGTCTGACTGTTGGAGCAAAGGATGTTGTGAACATAATCTCTAGAAAACCTTTGATAAATAATGTCTGGGAAGCTCGCTTTGCGTTTTTCCAAAAGCATGTTGATGTCATGAAGAATCTCCGAGGCAACACAAATGTGCGCTATGAGTGGATGGCTTCTTCAAAGGATGCTGTGGAAGATCTCATGCTGCAGGGAATTATGGGATTTGATGTGACTGTACATAGACCTGATGTGCCTGTAGACCTACAGTCAACACACGTGTTCATCTTGTCGACAGTGAGCTGCATGCATTACTAAGGCCTATTCAGAGCTGGAATAATCACTCTTTGGTTTAGAGTCATTGGACATGAGTATAGTTAGTAAAGTTGAAGGAGAAAGTGTAGTTGATCAGTTGAAGCAACAATTTGAGTTGGACATGAAGTCATTGTACCTTCTATATATGAAGTTAGAAGGAGAAAGAAGTGCTTCTGCAACTGCAGCAAATCAAGTAATGGCCATGATTACTATATTACAGAAGAAGAAGGCTGATGCAAATGGAGGCCCTGCAGTACCTAGTGAGGGTATGGGATCCAAGTATAATGCAAATAGCATTATATAAACATGTAGCCTTGGCTAATCAGAAATGGACTCATCCTTTCTCAACCCATGTGAAATTTGATTATTACCATAAATCGCTCGTTGATAAATTCTTGAAAAGAAGGATAAATTGGATTGATGGAGTTTATACTTCCCTGTCATACCTTCACGTGTTACTAACTGCTTTGGAGAAGGGGGAAGTTACAAATTTTATATTTCCAGTGATGTTATGGGATCAAGGAACAAAAGTATTTCTTCATTGACCTTGGGACAAGGTTAATTTTAAGGAAGAGGTATTAATACATTCCCAATTCTATAGCCTTAAGTGTCAGCTGTATCAGTCTTACCAAGTAGCAGCATCAGCAAAGTGCAGTAGAAGTAGCACCATACCAATTCATGGCACCTGGTTGTAGGTCATTCCTTATATTGGTTAATATGAAGATAGGAGTGTAGTAGCTCAACAATAGTCCAGTAGCTCCAGGAAGTAGCAGTAGCTCCAGGTAGTGTGAATTGGTAGCTATCATGAGTATCGGAGTTTATTGTTCAGATTGGGAGAGATTTCAAATAGCAGCAGGGTAGGGAAGTAAGAGTCCACATCATGAACCAGGGGCAGTTTGGGAATTACTGCCAAGGGCATAATTGTCATTGTAATAAGAATTGACACTGTATAAATAGGAGTGTCACTGAGAGGGAAGAGATCAGAAAAATGGATATGCCAAATGTTTTAGTTCTTGAATTTGTAACCGATTTTCCTGTTTTCTTTACATTTGAAAAGAGTCTTCTTCCCCAATTTGCTTTTACTACAACTTTCTTGAACAACGTGAAGGTATGACTGTGAAGTAGAAACTTCATCAATCCAATCTATTCTTCTTTTCAAGAATTCATCAATGAGCGATTTTTGGTAATCATCAACTTTCACATGGGTTGAGAAATGATGAGTCCATTTCTGATCAACGAAGGCTAGATGTTCATATAATGCTATTTGCATTATACCTGGATCCCATACCCTCACTAGGTACTGTAGGGCCTCCATTTGCATCGCAACCTTCTTCTTCCGTAATCTAGTAATCATGGCCATTACTTGATTTGCTGCAGTTGCAAAAGAACTTCTTTCTCCTTCCAACTTCTTATATAGAAGGTACAATGACTTATTATCCAAGTCAAATTGTTGCTTCAACTAATCAACTATACTTTCTCCTTCAACTTTACTAACTATACTCATGACCAATGACTCTAAGCCAAAGAGTGATGATTCCAGCTCTGAATAGGCCTTAGTAAATGCCTGCAGCTCGCTGTTGACAAGATGAACACCTGCGTTGATGGTAGGTCTATGTACAGGCACATCAGGTTTATGTACAGTTATATCAAATCCCACAATTCCTTGCAGCATGAGATCTTCCACAACATCCTTTGAAGAAGCCAGCCACTCAGCGCATATTTGTGCTGCCTCGGAGATTCTTCATGACGTCAACATGCTTTTGGAAAAACGCAAAGCGAGATTCCCCGACATTATTTATCAAAGGTTTTCTAGATATTATGTGTTGGTTTTGCTTTTACTTTTCTTGCAAAAGCTCAATTCCTCTTTCTTTCTTTAGTCCCACATCGGATGCACCATAGCCCCCTTGTGTACATATATTAGTTTCTCTCATTTGCTTTATTAAGTTGTTGTGTGGGGAACCCCTTGGGCCACACGCGCGCGCCGTCGCCCGGCTCGTCTCGGTTCGGCGTGTAACGGGTGCGGGTACGCGCCCACATCTGCGGACGCCGAATGCCGATCCGATTTTCTCTTCGGGCTGGGACCCTAAAATACTTTTTGCCCCTCTTCTTCTTCTTCTTCATTTATTTCTGAACGTTACGTTTTTTGAACCGTTTTTTTTTCCTGTGTCCAGGTTCATTCGTAACGGCTGAATTAATCATAATTTAATTCAGACCGTTGCACAAATGTTTTATATATACGTGCTAATTTCTTTGTAAAATTATTCCGAAAATTTCTTACTCCAAATCTCTGTCAACATTTTCTTCTTCGTCCTCATCTTCAAGCTCTGGGCAGAGCTAAGTCCTGGTCGTTCTCTCCAAGTCGTGTGCGGCAAAGAGATTCAGGTAGTGCGGGGGTTTTACCACTAGGAGCGTCGGAAACGTCTGCACACAGATCCCGAATAAACTCTTAGGGCAGTGCTTCGTGCACGACTTCCCCAGAGGCCGGTAACATTGTTTAATTTTATTTTGTATTCTGAAATTTTTAAGTAAGTAAAAGAAAATAATTCTAACAATCTAAGGGTTTATTATTTTTTAGAATTGATTCTTCTAACTAATTGTTACTGTTTGTTTAAGCAAACTTTCTACAAATCTGTTACTGTAGGAATTTTCGTCTACCAAATTTATAACAAATTTCTCACTATACTGTCAAGTTGTATAACTTCCTCATTGTTTGGAAACCTTCTGTTAAAAAGCTTCTGATTACAAATTTTTTTTACTATACAAATTTATTACTCTACACTACTGTATAACTTCCTGATTCATACCACAAACGTTTGGAAAGCTTCTGTCATAAAGAATTTTCTTACTATTCTTATTATACTGTTCAAAATAATTTTCTAAAATATTGTTAAAGTGTTTAACAATAGTCACTGTACTTAGAATTGATTTGCTTCCTGATTCTAACAAATTGCTAACAATAGTCACTGTATAACTTCCTGATTCTAACAAATTGCTATTCTTAGAATTGATTATTTCTAACACTGTTGCTTAAAGTGTTTAACAAAGTACTTAGAATTGATATGCGGCACCCATAGCAGGTTAATATGGAGGCTATAAATGATAGGGTATCATACCCATACAAGAGGCTGGCTATCTGCGAACCTATAATAAAGCAAGAGAGAAGATCTTCCTCCTGCATCGGATCATTAACGGAGTAAAAAGAGTTGCTACACTCCTAACCCTCCATCATCACTCCCAGAAAACAAATTTGTGCTTAGATTGTCTCATAGGACCTCTTTTTACTTTTTTTTTCGTTCGTTAATTAAATCAAGCTCTCTTAGAACTTTCGAATTTAATGGCAAACAAGATAAAGACTCTGCTGGGGACGTCCTTCTCATTTGATGAGAAGGTGGTAACGCGCTCTGATGCGGCCAAGCTGGGTTCAACCCAGAGAATGCTGGTAGTCTGCTTCGACCAGCAGGCCTTCGAGGAGATGCTCTCGTAGGAAAGCACTAGTCCTTCGTTGAGGATAGCAAAGCGCAAGAAGACCCGCAAGACGTGGGTAGAAAAGGCCTCTACGCCTAACCCAACTGTGAAGCATGCGCTCCTTGCCTCTCTCCATATTGCTGAGGATGCTCGTCAAGCGTCCACCCAGACTGACCATGCGGCTTCTCTGTTTACCATAGGAGACGCTTAGTGTAAGCCCCTGATTTTTCAAAAATATTAAAATTGGATTTTTAGCAATTTTCTGGAAATTTTCTGGGAATTTTCTGTAATTAAAATCAGGGTTCTTAATTATTGAATGATTTTTAATTGTTAATAAATGATATTAAAATGTTATGAAAATAATATTTTTGGGTGTAAAATAGAAAACTGGACTTAGGGTAATTTTTCTGGAATTTATCGGACCCCGGACCTATTTTTAAAGGCCTAAAACTATTTATTTATTTAATTAATTAATTATTAATTATTTACTGATTATTAAAATTAAAGTTATTATTATTATTTTTATATAACCCTCGGCCCGGCCCATCTCCCTCGGCCCGGCCCACCGGACCCAGCCCCAACCCGGCCCAGCGCAGCCCTTATCGGGTCGGGTCGGGTCTGTCAGCCACCCGACCCACCCGCAACCCGCACCCCCACACGAACTCGACCCCAGCCTCCGCCCCGCGTCGTCCGGCGCTCCGCCCGCCGCTCAGCCCGCGCCTCGCTCCGCCTCTCTCGGCCACGCAACCACCCGCCCGCCCGCATCCCCCGGCGCACGACGCCACCCCCTCCGCCTTGCCCGGCGCCAGCTCCCCTCTCCCTTCCCTATAAAACCCGCGTCCGCCCCCTCTCCAGCCACCCTAGCCTCCGCCACCAGCCTTCTTCTCCGGCAGCCCCTCCGGAGACGCCGCCGCTGCAGCCGCCCTCTTCCTCCCCTCCTCTTCTCCTCCGGCGAGCGCCGCCGGCAACCGCAGCGAGTACAGCAGCAGCCAGGAGCAGCCACCGCAGCTCCGGCGTGGCCGCCCTCCACCGCAGCTCCGCCTCCCCGAGAGCCGCCCAGCCCGGCCGAGCTTTCCCTCGCTGCCCCCAGCCTTCTCCGGCGGTCCTCCGGCCGCCGCAGCACCGGAATCCCCAAACCCTAGTTCCTATTCCCTGTGTCGGACACGGACACAGGACACAGTGTCCGTGTCGTGTCGGACACGGATTGACCCTGGTTTTCGGGTCCCCTTCAGGTACGCGTAACTTTTTGCTCGTAGCTCCGTTTTCGATTCCGTAAATTGCGTTGTGAAGCCTGTATGACCCTCTCGGTGTCCGGACAAACTGTTCGGGACATCGCGTCCTGTGGTGATCGCACACCGCGATCCAAAAACAGGAAAAACCAGACCCTGTTTCACCCCGGAACTGAGTCCGCCCCGCCAAACGGGACGACTTGGTCGCGTGCGGTCTTCACAGATACGTACGCATCGTCGATACGGATGTGTGAGTTTTCGTGGAAGCTGATTCGGGTGTGCGTGCACACCGAAATCAACGCGTATCCGCGGACATCGCCCCGTATCTGCCTTTTCTGCAATTTACCCTAACTTCGTGCACACTCGTCGGATCGAGACGAAACTTGCGCCATCGGACTCGTAGCGATACGCTGGTCCTGTGGGTCAAGTTTGGTTCGATTCTGAGAACGTTGACGAAATCGCGTGTCGTGGGCCCCGTAGGCCCCGCTCGACGGGCGATTTTGTGTTCGGCTCATCGGAATCCAAATCTGGAAGTTCCGTTGGGTTCGTATCAGCGTTCCTGACCTGTTGACACTAAGTTTGGTGAATTTGGAGACCTTTGACTCGGATACGTTTTTCGGTGCAAAGCGGGCCCACCGGCGGACCCCGTTTTGACCCAAAACTGCCGTGAAGACATGAACTCTTCCCATGTGACTCTGTCCTGTCCAAGTCTCTTTTCCTCTGCTAGCCACCAGTGATGCGCATTATCAGTTAACTGCATTCTGACTGCAGTCATCCACTTCTCTCTTGGAAGTTCAGCGGCTTCCAGCTGATGCTGAATGTTTGTGAGCCACTCATGAACTTCCGTTGGCCCTTCTTTACCAGAAAATGTGCGAGGCTTGAGATGACGGAAGTCGGTGATAGATCCCGTCGATGTTCGCCTCGCTGCTGGATTAGCCTGCTCCAATGCGGATACCAGGCTGGTCCTCAGATACTCGGCCTCCTGCCGATGGGCCTCTTGCTGAATCTGCTGCTGTGCTTGCATCATAGCATACATCATCTGGAACATTTGTTGCCCGTCCATGGCTTGTCCTGGCGGGAATACTGGCATCTGGGGAGTGAACTGTGGTGGTGGTGGAATGTCATCTCTCCGGAACCTTGGATTAGGCTGTCCGGTTTGATCACCCTGTGATGCTCGTCCACCATCCCCTGGTGTCACTTCATCTCCATAAGTAACCACAGCGTCGTGTGGTGTCTCCAAAGGAAAATCATCTCTGTTCCCGGAATCCATTGCTCTGCAATCAAAAGATAAACTATGAGGACGCTCAGAGGAATCAATACAGGATGCAGTTCAAGTAACAAATTTCGAGTTCGATATAGAGTTCAACAAATGGTTAAATAATGGATGAGATCCTATAGTTTATACTATCCTTAGGGCAGGCTGGTCCGGTCCCTAAGTTGAAACCGAACAATTTAGTCGTAGACTTGCATGGGCCACCACAAAAACCATGTCACGCCCCAGTCCCAAAATACCGAGGGACCGGACGCGTGTCAATGGCCAGCAGTACGCACCGATGGACCAACTCAATATAATAGATCCATCAGGGCATACTTAAGCTGTAAAACAAGTCTACGACAATCATGGCACAACTAATCTCATCCACACAAGATATAAAATATGATCCACAGAATAAATAAGGAATGTAAATCATCAGCAAGTCTCACAAAGTACTTCGGGGAACAACCTGATAAAATCTAGTACAATGGTTCAACAGACCAGAAAGTAAATGACTGAAATAAATGCTAAAAGCTGAGTATGAACATGGATGCTCAAGAGAAGTCTTCAGCTAAGACCTCGTCCTCAGATGGTGGTACAGCTCCTGGATCAGCTCCTGCTCCGGTCCCGTAAACCTCGGGATAAACCACGTCTGCAAAATCTGGGGACAAAATCCGGATCCAGGTCCTCAGGGGACATAGCAAGGTACAAGAAAACTCATGCCAAATAAATACAGATAAGCAGTGCAGCAAATAAATAACTAAATGATCAATGGGTAAATAGGTAACCATCTAAGTGAAATGCAAGTGAGAGTAACACTAAAACTCAGGCTGAAGCCACTACAAGCTCTGTGTCGGGGAGCCGGTAGCGGTAATAAACACGTAATGTGCCTAGCTCTGCTACGAGAGTCTGAGGCCTCACAATAGTAGTAGATAGATATATGAAACAGCCTGTAGCATGTGTGACTCTCCCCACCCAATGTAACCACGCATATCATGACCACAACGTCTCATGCCCATGTCAAGCGCGATCATAGCTAATGCAACAAGTCATAAGTATCTAGGAGTATAATGTCCATGTCCTGTATCCTATACAGGATCACCACGAATATCTCGGGAAAATCCTGTCTCATGAATAGTGTCAAGTGTCCTGGGTCATATGGTACTTGATAAGACAAGTACGAGAATAAAGTGTCACGAATGTCCATCTCTAGATGACCGTACCCAACACTGCGCACAATGTCGGCACCCGACTGATAATCGGACGCTAAGTACGTCACACGGTCCTAGGTTGAGCATGCACCGCACTATAATAAAGCAAGGAATATATATAACAATACTGTAGAGTTTGGCAAGGTACACTTGCCTGATGTTTGAATATCAACTGTCGTCCTGGTATCGGTGGATCCGGTAGGTACTACTCCGGAAGCTGTAATAAATATCACCAACAGTCTCAGAAGATGTCAAATAGCTGGAAATGCCTGTCCTTACGTCCAATTTGGACACAGGGGCAAAAAGGTCATTTTTGGGCCAAAGCGGGTTCCACATGTGGGCCCACTTTGCACCGAAAAGCGTGCCGAGGGTAACAGTCTCTAAATGGGACAAACTATGGGTCAAACAACTCTAAATGTCAATACGATCCCAACGGTATGTCCAAATTTGGATTCCGATGAGCCGAACATAATTTGGTCCAAAAAGTCAACTGTGGGGCCCGCCAATTGGCGATCTGGTCAACCGTCTCAGAAATGCGTGAAAATTGGGTCACAGGACCAGCGTGTTACCACGAGTCCAGTGGCGCAAGTTTCGTCGCAATCTGACAAGCGTGCACAAAATACTCGCGAGTTCCACAAAAGTGGCGACACGGAATTTGTTCGCGGATACGGCCTGATTCCGGCGCGCACAAGCGTCCAAATCAGTCCCCATGAATTTTCACGTGTCCGCTTATGCTGTGTGCACCATTCGGTACACTTGGCACAAGGCGGGGCGGTCCCGTTTGGCGGGGCGCGCTCCGATCTCCCACTTTTAGAAAACCGGAAAAAGTGGGTGCGCGCAGTTTTGTGACGACTACAATTTGGTCCACAGCAACTAATAGCACAAAGTTATAATACAGAAATTAAACTAGGTCATGTAATCTACAGGTATCAAAAAGAATCGTCGAATTCGGATCTCTGTGGTGGGAGATACGAACTCGACAATATGGGTGGTCATCGCAAATTTCTGCGATTGCAGAATTCTGTCTGCTCGCGCTGACTTGGGCGCTGTTTTTCACCAAGGGACACACGTTTTCCGAGGTTGACTATAAAACAAATATTTTAGAGGGTTAAGGGAAGATCATACCTATGAAAACGGATCTGCGTTTGGTCGAGCGAGTCAGCGGAAAATTACGCCGGAGCGAAGGTGCCTCGAGTGGGAAACTGCAGTCCGCGATGTCGGCGTCGACGGGATGGTTGGATGGCTTGGGGAGGCTTCTCTGGCTGCGGTGACGGCTCTAGATGGGAAGAAGAAGTCTGGAGTTTTAGATTAGGGTTTTGGAGAGCTATTGATATATATATATATATATATGTATTATATTAGGTGAAAGGATGGGTTTAGTCGCGGGTTTGAAGGGCTGAAGGGGGAGCGCTGACTTGGTGCAAAGCAAAGTGGGGGGGGGGCGGGTCCCTGCTGAAGTGGGCGGCAAGGAAATTTGCTGAACACAAATCGTTCTAAGGAAGGGATGGTTACCTAGTTATCATGTTACTATTATTACTATGCTTAGTTTATATTATATTATTATACTTATTATTAACTTTTTTTCTTTCTTTCTTTTCTTTTCCTTTCTTTCTTTAATTAAAATATATATACATATATATTTGTTTATATATATATATATATTTTTACACATAAGAAAATTTATAAAATGGGGTATTGTACATCGTTAGGCTAGCAACTGCTCAAGGGGTCTCCTACATGGAATAAATTCCGAAAAATTCCGGATGGTCCCACAAGTCCTCTAAGTGCCCGAATACCTAACATAAAAATTATTAAAAATCTATTTCTCCTATTTGGACCTAATTACTACAATTTAATTAATAATTAATAAATAAAGGGCATATACGATTTTCTGGGAAGGGGTTTTACATTCTACCCAACTTATAAAAATTTCGTCCTCGAAATTAAAATTAAGCCACGATAGAATGCAAGGATGGTATAAGATATAAATTAACAATGTAAATTCATACCTTGGTCTGCGAATAGGTTCGGGAAACGCTTGCGCATGTCGTCCTCGCGTTCCCGAGTTGATTCTCCTGGCGCGCCATGCCTCCATGCTACGCGAACCAAGGGAATAGACTGGTTCCTCAATACCTTCTCTCGACGATCAAGGATTCCCACGGGTTGCTCTTGGTATGACAAGCTCGGCCCAATGGTGATCTCTGAATGGTCGAGAACATGACTACTGTCTGCCACATATCGCCTGAGCTGCGACACATGGAATACGTCATGTACTCCCTCCAGTAAAGGTGGTAGCGCAAGTCGATATGCCACCTCTCCAACTCTCTCGAGCACGTCAAATGGTCCAATATACCTTGGACTCAACTTGCCGCGTCCTCCGAATCGGATGGTGCCTCTGGTCGGTGATATCCTTAAGAAGACGTGATCGCCCTCTTTGAACTCCAAGGGTCGACGATGAAGGTCTGCCCACTGCTTCTGCCTGTCTTGCGCTGCTCGCAAGTGTCCCTGAATCTTCTTGACTGTCTCTACGGTGTTGACCACCAACTCGGGTCACAGAATCTGACGTTCTCCCACGTCACTCCAACACACAGGAGACCTACATTTTCTCCCATACAATGCTTCAAACGGAGCCATCTGAATACTCGCTTGATAGCTATTGTTGTAAGAAAACTCTACAAGATGTAGGTGGTCCTCCCATGATCCTCCAAAGTCTAACATGCAAGCCCTCAACATGTCCTCCAAGGTCTGAATAGTACGCTCCGACTGCCCATCTGTCTGCGGGTGGTAAGATGTACTGAACTTCAGACGAGTACCAAGACTCTCTTGCATGCTCCTCCAAAAGTGCGATGTGAAGCGCGAATCTCTGTCCGATACAATGCTGACTGGTATGCCGTGCAATCTCACGATCTGCCTCATATATAAATCAGCTAACGCTTCTGTAGACTGACCCACTCTAAAAGGTATAAAATGGGCTGACTTGGTGAGTCGGTCCACTCTTACCCACACTGCATCTCTCCCACTTGGACTCTTGGGAAAACCCGTGACGAAGTCCATAGTGATGTGCTCCCACTTCCACTCTGGAATCGGAAGTGGTTGCAATAATCCTGCTGTCCTCTGGTGCTCCGCCTTCACTTGTTGACATACTAAGCATTTGGCCACAAATCTCGCGATCTCTCTCTTCATTCCATGCCACCAGTAATACTGTCTCAAGTCTCGGTACATCTTGGTTCCTCCTGGGTGAACAGAGTACATAGAGCTATGTGCTTCCGTCATTAACTCCTGTCTTAATTCTCCATTTGGAACGTACAAGCGGTTTCCAAACCTCAATGTCCCGTCTTCGTGGATGCGAAGTCCTGTCTGCATACCGGCTTTTGTCCTTTCTTTGAGTCTTCGGAATCTAGCATCGGTGGGCAATGCCTCCTTAATCTTTTCCACGAGTGTTGACTGAATCTCAAGGTTAGCCATCAAGCCATTCTGTCCCGGTAAGACGACCTCTATCTGTAGCTCCTGTAGATCTCTCAATAACTCGGGCTGCATCGTCAAGAAATAAGCCATAGGCTTCCTGCTGAGTGCGTCTGCAACAACATTCGCCTTTCCCGGATGATACTGCAGATCGATGTCAAAATCCACCATTAGTTCCAGCCAGCGTCTCTGTCTCATGTTAAGCTCCTTCTGAGTATACACATACTTCAGACTCTTGTGATCAGTAAAGATGTCTACCCTCTCTCCATAAAGATAGTGCCTCCATATCTTTAATGCAAATATAACTGCTGCTAGCTCCAGATCATGTGTTGGGTAGTTCTTCTCGTGGACCTTCAACTGTCTTGACGCATAAGCAATGACTTTGCCATGTTGCATCAAAACACATCCTAGTCCACTGCCTGATGCATCACTGTAAACAACAAAACCTCCTGACCCTGAAGGAAGAGTCAAGACAGGTGCTGTTGTTAATCTTCTCTTCAGTTCTTCAAAAGCCTTCTGGCAGTCTTCTGTCCATACAAACTCATGATCCTTTCGTGTTAGCTTTGTCATTGGTTCTGCAATCCTTGAGAAATTTTCTACGAACCTTCGGTAATATCCCGCAAGTCCTAGAAAACTCCTCACCTCTGCGACTGATGTGGGTGTAGGCCAAGTCTCTATTGCCGCAACTTTCTCCGGAACTACTGAAAGTCCTTCTCCTGAGATGATGTGTCCCAAGAAAGGCACTTTGTCCATACAGAACTCACACTTAATGAGCTTGGCATATAACTTCTCCTGTCTCAAGGTCTCTAACACGATTCTGAGATGTTCCTCGTGCTCTTCAGGGCTCTTGGAATATATGAGAATGTCATCAATGAACACCACTACAAATTTATCCAAGAACTGATGAAAGACTCTGTTCATTAAGCTCATAAACACTGCTGGTGCGTTGGTTAAACCAAACGGCATCACCAAGAACTCATAATGCCCATACTTCGTCCTGAAAGCTGTCTTCGGGATGTCTTCCTTTCTCACCTTGATCTGATGATAGCCGGATCTAAGGTCAATCTTCGAGAATATCCTTGTACCACTCAATTGATCGAATAGATCATCAATGCGTGGTAAGGGATACCTGTTCTTGATGGTTACAGCATTTAGGGCCCTGTAATCAATGCACAACCGTACTGTTCCATCCTTCTTCGGCACAAATAAGATGGGTGCTCCCCAAGGTGAAACACTGGGACGAATGAAACCCTTTTCCAAAAGATCATCCACCTGTTCCTTCAACTCCACTAACTCCTTAGGTGCTAGCCGATAAACTGATGAAGTGATTGGCTCTGCTTCTGGAGTTAGGTCTATTGTGAATTCTATTTCCCGATCAGGCGGTAAACCTGGAAGATCATCAGGAAATACATCCACAAATTCTGATATGACTCTTGGGTAACCTGTCTCCCCTTCTACAGATAGTACCCTAAGAGTAGGCTGAACTCTTTGCTCTACTGCTCCTCGGAGAAACTCAAATTCTGGATGTCCAGGCGGTCTAAATATAACCCGCCCAAGTCGGCAATCAAGAGTCGCATGGTACTGACTTAACCAGTCCATACCAAGTACGACATCATAATCCGGCATGGAAAAGATTAGGAATTGGGCTCGCATTTCTCTTCCACAAACTACTACAGAACATGATCTACAGACATCACTAACCGGAATAATTCCACCTCCCGTAAGAATCCTCTTCATCTTCGGGAGGGGTGCGGTAGCTACTCTATGGGTGGCTACAAAGCTAGCTGCTATAAATGAATGCGATGCTCCAGAATCAAATAATGCTACTGCAGGTAATGAAGCTACTAAAATAGTACCTGCGATGACCTCGCCTGCTGTAGCCTCCTCCTCAACAGCTAAAGTGAATGCCTGTCCTCGCCCCTGTGCTTGGCCTCGCTGCTGCTGGGCCTGCTGAAATAAAGCTGCCTGTGGTGCCAGGGGTGGTCTCTGCCGATTCCCTCCTGGGGCTGGTGGCCTGACGCCTCCAACTCCTGCCTGCTGTGCTCCTACTGCTGGGTAAGCTGGTCGGGGTGCAGGCAAAGCTAATCTCGGTGCTTCTCCTCTATGGTGAGTGCAGTCTCTGGATAGGTGCTGGTTTGATCCGCAAAGCAGGCATAGTCCCAACTTCCGCCTGCACTCTCTCTCAATGTGTCCTACCTTACCGCAGTGATGACAAGTAGGAAGGGATATGGCCCTGTGTGCTGCTCTATCTGGCGTACTCCTCTGGAATCGTTTTGCAGAATCTCCATGTGCTGCCTTGGTTGGTGCGGAGGTGTTTGGCCTCTTCAGATTCGATTCCCTTCTAGTGACGCGCTCCATGCGTCGTGCTGCTGCTAGAACATCAGTATAATTTGTAGGTGCCACTGAGCCAATCAATCTCTGAAGCTCGAACTTCAACCCGTCAAAGAACTTTTCCGCTTTCTCTTCCTCCGTCGAAATCAATGTTGGAGCGAAGCGACTCAGGCGAATAAATTCAGAATTGTATTCTTCCACTGTCATGCTGCCCTGGATGAGGCGGTTGAACTTGTCCCTGAGCTCTGACCGTGCAACTGCCGGGATGTACATCTCTTGGAAGAGTCTGGAGAACTCTTCCCATGTGACTCTGTCCTGTCCAAGTCTCTTTTCCTCTGCTAGCCACCAGTGATGCGCATTATCAGTTAACTGCATTCTGACTGCAGTCATCCACTTCTCTCTTGGAAGTTCAGCGGCTTCCAGCTGATGCTGAATGTTTGTGAGCCACTCATGAACTTCCGTTGGCCCTTCTTTACCAGAAAATGTGCGAGGCTTGAGATGACGGAAGTCGGTGATAGATCCCGTCGATGTTCGCCTCACTGCTGGATTAGCCTGCTCCAATGCGGATACCAGGCTGGTCCTCAGATACTCGGCCTCCTGCCGATGGGCCTCTTGCTGAATCTGCTGCTGTGCTTGCATCATAGCATACATCATCTGGAACATTTGTTGCCCGTCCATGGCTTGTCCTGGCGGGAATACTGGCATCTGGGGAGTGAACTGTGGTGGTGGTGGAATGTCATCTCTCCGGAACCTTGGATTAGGCTGTCCGGTTTGATCACCCTGTGATGCTCGTCCACCATCCCCTGGTGTCACTTCATCTCCATAAGTAACCACAGCATCGTGTGGTGTCTCCAAAGGAAAATCATCTCTGTTCCCGGAATCCATTGCTCTGCAATCAAAAGATAAACTATGAGGACGCTCAGAGGAATCAATACAGGATGCAGTTCAAGTAACAAATTTCGAGTTCGATATAGAGTTCAACAAATGGTTAAATAATGGATGAGATCCTATAGTTTATACTATCCTTAGGGCAGGCTGGTCCGGTCCCTAAGTTGAAACCGAACAATTTAGTCGTAGACTTGCATGGGCCACCACAAAAACCATGTCACGCCCCAGTCCCAAAATACCGAGGGACCGGACGCGTGTCAATGGCCAGCAGTACGCACCGATGGACCAACTCAATATAATAGATCCATCAGGGCATACTTAAGCTGTAAAACAAGTCTACGACAATCATGGCACAACTAATCTCATCCACACAAGATATAAAATATGATCCACAGAATAAATAAGGAATGTAAATCATCAGCAAGTCTCACAAAGTACTTCGGGGAACAACCCGATAAAATCTAGTACAATGGTTCAACAGACCAGAAAGTAAATGACTGAAATAAATGCTAAAAGCTGAGTATGAACATGGATGCTCAAGAGAAGTCTTCAGCTAAGACCTCGTCCTCAGATGGTGGTACAGCTCCTGGATCAGCTCCTGCTCCGGTCCCGTAAACCTCGGGATAAACCACGTCTGCAAAATCTGGGGACAAAATCCGGATCCAGGTCCTCAGGGGACATAGCAAGGTACAAGAAAACTCATGCCAAATAAATACAGATAAGCAGTGCAGCAAATAAATAACTAAATGATCAATGGATAAATAGGTAACCATCTAAGTGAAATGCAAGTGAGAGTAACACTAAAACTCAGGCTGAAGCCACTACAAGCTCTGTGTCGGGGAGCCGGTAGCGGTAATAAACACGTAATGTGCCTAGCTCTGCTACGAGAGTCTGAGGCCTCACAATAGTAGTAGATAGATATATGAAACAGCCTGTAGCATGTGTGACTCTCCCCACCCAA
The DNA here is from genome assembly GCA_036927795.1 of Iris macrosiphon. NCBI lineage: Eukaryota > Viridiplantae > Streptophyta > Magnoliopsida > Asparagales > Iridaceae > Iris > Iris macrosiphon. Next base: position 132,063,682 of record JAYESA010000007.1, read on the forward strand.
TGTAACCACGCATATCATGACCACAACGTCTCATGCCCATGTCAAGCGCGATCATAGCTAATGCAACAAGTCATAAGTATCTAGGAGTATAATGTCCATGTCCTGTATCCTATACAGGATCACCACGAATATCTCGGGAAAATCCTGTCTCATGAATAGTGTCAAGTGTCCTGGGTCATATGGTACTTGATAAGACAAGTACGAGAATAAAGTGTCACGAATGTCCATCTCTAGATGACCGTACCCAACACTGCGCACAATGTCGGCACCCGACTGATAATCGGACGCTAAGTATGTCACACGGTCCTAGGTTGAGCATGCACCGCACTATAATAAAGCAAGGAATATATATAACAATACTGTAGAGTTTGGCAAGGTACACTTGCCTGATGTTTGAATATCAACTGTCGTCCTGGTATCGGTGGATCCGGTAGGTACTACTCCGGAAGCTGTAATAAATATCACCAACAGTCTCAGAAGATGTCAAATAGCTGGAAATGCTTGTTCTTACGTCCAATTTGGACACAGGGGCAAAAAGGTCATTTTTGGGCCAAAGCGGGTTCCACATGTGGGCCCACTTTGCACCGAAAAGCGTGCCGAGGGTAACAGTCTCTAAATGGGACAAACTATGGGTCAAACAACTCTAAATGTCAATACGATCCCAACGGTATGTCCAAATTTGGATTCCGATGAGCCGAACATAATTTGGTCCAAAAAGTCAACTGTGGGGCCCGCCAATTGGCGATCTGGTCAACCGTCTCAGAAATGCGTGAAAATTGGGTCACAGGACCAGCGTGTTACCACGAGTCCAGTGGCGCAAGTTTCGTTGCAATCTGACAAGCGTGCACAAAATACTCGCGAGTTCCACAAAAGTGGCGACACGGAATTTGTTCGCGGATACGGCCTGATTTCGGCGCGCACAAGCGTCCAAATCAGTCCCCATAAATTTTCACGTGTCCGCTTTTGCTGTGTGCACCATTCGGTACACTTGGCACAAGGCGGGGCGGTCCCGTTTGGCGGGGCGCGCTCCGATCTCCCACTTTTAGAAAACCGGAAAAAGTGGGTGCGCGCAGTTTTGTGACGACTACAATTTGGTCCACAGCAACTAATAGCACAAAGTTATAATACAGAAATTAAACTAGGTCATGTAATCTACAGGTATCAAAAAGAATCGTCCAATTCGGATCTCTGTGGTGGGAGATACGAACTCGACAATATGGGTGGTCATCGCAAGTTTCTGCGATTGCAGAATTCTGTCTGCTCGCGCTGACTTGGGCGCTGTTTTTCACCTAGGGGCACACGTTTTCCGAGGTTGACTATAAAACAAATATTTTAGAGGGTTAAGGGAAGATCATACTTATGAAAACGGATCTGCGTTTGGTCGAGCGAGTCAGCAAGAAATTACGCCGGAGCGAAGGTGCCTCGAGTGGGAAACTGCAGTCCGCGATGTCGGCGTCGACGGGATGGTTGGATGGCTTGGGGAGGCTTCTCTGGCTGCGGTGACGGCTCTAGATGGGAAGAAGAAGTCTGGAGTTTTAGATTAGGGTTTTGAAGAGCTATTGATATATATATATATATGTATTATATTAGGTGAAAGGATGGGTTTAGTCGCGGGTTTGAAGGGCTGAAGGGGGAGCGCTGACTTGGTGCAAAGCAAAGTGGGGGGGGGGGGGGGGGGCGGGTCCCTGCTGAAGTGGGCGGCAAGGAAATTTGCTGAACACAAATCGTTCTAAGGAAGGGATGGTTACCTAGTTATCATGTTACTATTATTACTATGCTTAGTTTATATTATATTATTATACTTATTATTAACTTTTTTTCTTTCTTTCTTTTCTTTTCCTTTCTTTCTTTAATTAAAATATATATACATATATATTTGTTTATATATATATATATATATATTTTTACACATAAGAAAATTTATAAAATGGGGTATTGTACATCGTTAGGCTAGCAACTGCTCAAGGGATCTCCTACATGGAATAAATTCCGAAAAATTCCTGATGGTCCCACAAGTCCTCTAAGTGCCCGAATACCTAACATAAAAATTATTAAAAATCTATTTCTCCTATTTGGACCTAATTACTACAATTTAATTAATAATTAATAAATAAAGGGCATATACGATTTTCTGGGAAGGGGTTTTACAATTATCTTCGTCAAGCATCACATCATATACCACTTTGTCTTTCTATGAAGGATCATTCATGACAATGATCCATAGTTCGTAAGTCATGCATTACCGGTTTTGCGACAAAAATTGAATTCAGAATGTGGCTTCAAGTGCATATAACCCAGTGGCAAATGGGTTGGCCGAGGCATTCAAAAACTATCATCAAGCTTCTCAAGAAGTTCGTGTCATCTAACAAGTGCGAATAAAATAAAAAGCTGGGTGAATATCTCTCGGCCTACCATACAATGGTCCGGACAGCTACAAGAAGTACGCCATTCTCTTTGGTGTATGGAAGAAAAGCGGCCCTCCCAATCGAGATTCAAATCCCTTCACTCCGAGTAGCCCTCTCCAACCAATTAACCGTCAATGATAATCACCGTCGACGGCTAAAAGAGTTAGAAGAACTAGACGAGAAACGTCTCTTAGCTCAACAGCACATTGAGCTATACCAAGCGCGTCTCTCGGGAGCCTTCAACAGACGGGTCAAGGAGAGAACCTTCCAGGTGGGAGACCTCGTCCTGACCATGAGGAGACCAATGGTCATGACACACAAAATGGTCGATAAATTCTAACCTAAATGGGAAGGCCCGTTCATCGTAGAATCAGTATTCTCCAACGGCGCATACCGACTCGCAAAACCCAACGGTAACTTGCTCATGATGCATATCAACGATAAGTTCCTGAAAAAGTACTATGTCTAAACTTGACTTGTACTCCCCTCATCACCAGCCGGGACAACCCAGATGTACATCTCTACATTCTTGGTTCTTCATCCCCAACAAGTGCCTTTGTGCAACATTTTCCCCTTCTTTACAAATTCCTGTAAAAGCCCTCATCTGTATCTAGGAGTCCTGGATACGAAACAGATGATAGATCCTTAAAGTCTCCCCAGCGGAGTAGTCCTCAGGTCCATTCGCACACTCTCTCAGTGACCACTTAAAAACCAATCCCATTAGACGCTAGCCATATTCATATTGCTTCTGAGCTATTTTGCCTCTGAGTTATCATCTTACCAATCTCCCCAACAAAGCAATCCTCAGGTCTATCTTCATTCTCGGATAGACCACACTTAGCAAATCACTCCTCAGCGAGTTTTTCGGACACCGGTTCACGTCCATATTACCTCTGAACTATCGTCCTAACATTTCTCTCTGGCTGAGTTTGCCATATCCATATTACCTTTGAGCAAACGTCCCGAGTTTTTGCTATCGATCATCACGTCCATATTACCTCTGATATCGGTTGTCATCCCCATTTATCACCATACACACCATGGTATACCAGCGATGTTAAGTCCAAAAAACTACCACATCTATATTACCTCTAGCAGGGCTTGTTTTAAACCTATTACTTGCACCAACATTCATAAAAAGTTATAGGTCTACAAAACCTATCACGTCCATATTACCTATGATAGGCATTATTTTCGAATTTATTATTTGCACTCAATGTGCGCAACAAATAATAAGTCTTCCAAAAGATCTTATAGTATGATTTTCTCAATGGAAGCAAACAATCACGTCCATACTACCTCTAGCACGCTTCTTTCTCCTTCTAAAAAAAATACCATGATCGTACCTAACCTCTCGGTATGTCTATTGATCAGCTCACGTCTACGTCACCTCTGAGCTATCGTCCCCACATCCTACCCCGAGAGTGTGCCATATCCAAGTGACCTCTGAGTAAACCTTTTCCTACGACTATCACTAGTCGTCATCTCAACTTATCACCTACTCTTAAATTTAAGTACGCCAACGGTGTTAAGTTCGCAAAACTTTCCACGTCCATATCACCTCTGGCAAGGCCTGTTTCGAACTTATTACTTGCACTCTCGTACGCAATAAGTAATAGGTCCACCAAAGATCTCCCAATGGGATGTCCTTAAAAGGCTATGGTATTATACTACATCCACATTACCTCTAGTACAAATACCCAAAGTCCACAACATTTAACATGACAAAGAAGTTCTGGAAAAAGATAAATTTTTTATTAATATTCAAGATCATGAATACACACAATGGAATTCTATTACAAATTTAGAATTTTTATTAATATTCAAGATCATGTGTACATGTGATAGAAAATTCTACAATCAGAACTTTTCTATCCAAGCGCCCCTCTGAGCGATTGCAGCTACTAACACCAGCAAAGCCCGCAGCGGAGCTTAATGCTTTCTGGGTCATCCCTCCACAATGCAAAACTCAGTATATGGAAAATAATCTATATCGACGGATAGCAAGGGAGGAGCAGGAGAAGGTGCTCTATAAACATACGGGAAGACCAACGACAGAAATAACAATTAATCGAAATCCTGTCATTGACCCTGCAGTCTCCCGGCTGATAGTAAACCGCATAAAAGGAAGAGACGCAGCTGACACACTGTATGAATAAGGACAGCTCAGCGTATGACGTAGGATGTTCATCCTCGTCTCCTGGATTAGTTCTTGCCAAACTGTCCTCGTCGCCTGGATCAGTTCTTGGCAAACCGCCACATAAAGTTGGTCTTTAGCCCGAACATCGGGTGTTATGATATCCTTCAATGCTCTATTATGAGTCACGCGAGGGGAAAGAAAGCCTGCACAGGGAAAACATATGACATCAGCATATAAAGACAAAGTTAACGTTTATGCGGCAGAGCCTAGTCGGCGCATGAGGTGTCTTTCATGCGGCAGAGCCATGGTGGTCGCATGTCCGGATCAAACTTTCATCTATGTGACAGAGTCATGGTTGTTGCATGTCCAGGTCGAGCCTTTATCAATGCGACATGATCTTAGTTGCCGCATGATGGTTGTCCATCCATGCGACAGACTAATGAAGAAAGTATGCACATGTTCGTGATGATCTCTCATCCATGCAATAAGGCTGTGTAAGAATTCTGCCCGTGTTCTAGACAATTTCTCGTCCACACAGCAAGACTATGCACGGGTGTCTCTGTGTCCATGAAGCCCAACACGAAGAACGCAATGCTCCCCTACCTCCGAGTAAAATACCGAAATCAAGGGGCCATGGATCAAGACCAACCCTGACAAACTCCTCGGCGAGAAGGGTTGCAGCCTGCAGCATCCTTTGTAGGAAAATGAGGAAGAAAGCAAAGAGATAAAAGTTCTCTCTTCCCCTGACTGCCTATTTATAGGCTCCAAAACCGCGTGAAGGGATCAAGGCAATGAACCGAGTGGTTAATAAGATAAACCTGAGACCTTGATCTGCGTGATCCTCTTTAATCTCCTTGGAAATTGATGCCATGTCACGCCCCAGTCCCAATATACGTAGGACTAGGAATACGTAACATGCCAGCTACGCATTCGACTAGACTCTGGTCAAACTCGAATACGTATAAGCTATATTATAATGGTCACTATCTAAGTAATCAAGTAAATATAAATATCTATGCCTTAATCCACAATGAACATAATACACAAGAATGAGCTACATGTGCTAAAGTCGGCCGTCCAGTAACACACAAACTCGAATAGACTCGAGAAAGAAATATGAGTCTATAAAACTAGGCTATATTAGTAGATAAATAAACAATATGTACAATTATAATTACCATTATAGCATGCATCCTGTAGTCCTATCCAGAGTCCAAGTACTAAGATCAAGTCGAGAAAGACTCTGCCACATGAATATCGTGTCAAGTGTCCTACGGTCGGATGTGCAAATAACATATGCACAAAATATGGGTTCGAAAGAATGACTCTCTAACTACGATACTCGACTCCGTAGAGGATGTCAGTTCCCGAATCTTGTCCGGACACAAAGTATCGTATAACGGCCAAAGGCTCACAAGTACAATAATCAAGCCACACAATTATAATATCTAATGCATACATAATATCAAATAAATAATGTATAACTGTAAACATCTTGGCAATGTACACTTGCCTGGTTCTGCAATCAGTGATGGTAAAGATGATCCCGCGTCCACTCCTTCGAAATTTAATTGACCTAAACATAAATTAAATACTTAAGGGTCAAATCATAAATTCTTGTAATTATAAATTAATTCTATAATTTCTAAGATGCCATGCAAAACCAAGCCCGTTATTATTTGTAACAACTTTGCTTACTTTTACAGGATATCGGGACCTAGTTTCTTGGTTTTTGACTTCCAAAATTTAAGTTTAAGTCCCAAATTAAATGATATGAACATAAATCATATAATCTTGATTTAAATATAATTTATATTTACTTTAACAATTAATTTCTAGATTTGACAAAATAATATATTTTAAGATTATGGCTACTTTAGGTTGACTAATTTTGTCCGAAACTTGTTCGAGACATTGCTTGTCCATTAGTATGGTTTATATTTATAAAAAAATATTTTTTATCATATTATATTCTGATCTAATATTATAAAATATTCATCCATTTATTTCTTCCAAAATAACCTCTATTTACTAGCAAAATAATGTCATAAAGTCACCCAAAATATAGGCTAGTGGCCCTTATTTTTAGGGTTCAGGTTTGACATAAAAATACCATAAATATAAATTTAAAGTACTTTATTTCTAGAATTAAAATATATATAAATTCATTTTTAGGAATTAAGATCAAACCCTCCAAGAATCGTATCACAAAGTCATGTTGTGCGTCGACTAGGTATTCTGGCAACTTGATGCTAGTTTGTACATGCAACATTATCAATTGAATAATAAAGTATTTTTAATATAAAATTATATCATTTAATTTTCTAAAATTTAATAATAATTATATATATAAATAATTATATCACATCATTCATGCAACCATCTGAACTACGCTATCTAGCTATTCTTGCAACTTGGCCAAGTAGTCTTTGCATCCAATCTTTCTGTCAGCATAAAATATGATTAATTATATAGTTATAATATTTATATTATGAATTAATAACATATAATTTTTTGGAATTATTTTATATATATTTATCATGGCAATACTCATTGAACCTTGTCTACCATTGGTTCGTCGTGTCCGTGCCATGATTGTTCGATTTTCTTGGAATGGTTTTTACATAAAAATATGAGTTTCTCATGTATGGAGTTAATCCTAATCATCATCTAATATTATCATGAGTTACACAATCTTTGGTTTATGGAGAATAGGAAAAAGAATCTATGTTGGAAGACTTACCCGTATATTATTACGGCGTAGTCCTTTCTCGCGACACAGACCCTTCGGAGCACCAAACAGACTCCAAACTCCACGAAACTTGAGGGGGTGCTTGGGGGCTTAATATAGGAGGTAAATATTCAGTTTGGAGGTGGTTTTTAGGGCTTTGATGGGGGTAGAAAAGTAGCTGCAACCAGCAGCAAGCAGTCGGCCTCTAAGGGTGGCTAATCTCTTGCTCTAGGGCTTGTCAGCTTGTGGGAGATGAAGTGGAGGTTGGGAAGGAGTGAAAAAGAATTAGAGAAGGAGAGGGAGATTCTGAAGGGGTCATGGAAGAGAGGAGGGAGGATATAGGGGCGGCCACAAAGAGGAAAGTAGATGTTAGGGTTAGAGTTTGGTGATAAGTTGATATATATATATATAGCCTTTTTAAATAGATTTAAATAAAGAAGGGGATTTGTCCTATTGCTAATGGGTTCAGCCAAGGAGGGCTACTCTTGGCTGAAATTTTGAGGGTGGGGTTAGTTGTTTTGGTTAGGATTGGATAAGATTTGGTTGTTGGGTTGGTTAGGGAAGTGGTTAGGTAGTTATTTGCCAACTAGGTTGCCACATATATAACTTTCTATAGATAGAAATCCTATAAATGTAAATAAATTAATTTAAATATCATCTATATATATATATATATATATATATATATATATATATATATATAATATTTACATGAGGATATTGGGTGCACTACATGCACACATGTGTTTGGGTCAAGTTCTAGTCAAAAGGAGACAATTTTACGGTAACCGTAATTCTTAACGTTCTTTAATATTTTTTGAGCATAGGAGAGATCAAATAAATGCAACATCCATGTTCCAACTATATTAGACTCAATTAAAATTTTTATTATAAATTTTATTGAAAGAAAAAATGTCGTGCATTGCTCAAAATATTCAGGCCATGACAAAGTGTCATATATATTAAAAAGAATTTTAGAAATTAATTATTTAAATCTATCTATTTAAATAAAATAATAAAAATAAAAGTAAAAATAATTACAAATTTACCAAATTATCCCTATTCTAAAATGAGGGGCTTACAATCTACCCACCTTAAAAGAATTTCGTCCTCGAAATTTAAGATCTTCAATAACATATATTTTTTCTCCATCAAAATTGAAGCAATATAATCATGTAGTCAAATTACTTTTGTCATTTAACAAAGTCCTCAAAATTTACTTCATTCTTACAGTTTAAAATTTTAAAGTAAATCTTTGAAACTCGAATTTATTTTCAAAACTTTAAAATCCAATAATTTGTTTTCCAGATTCTCAAGTCGTAATTATTAATTACAATCTAACATTATTTCCTCAAAATTTTAAATCTTATTTATGACAGTCTTTAAAATTTTAACAATTCAATCCTTCATATTTAATTCCATATCCAAACTAAAAAAATCAAATCGAAAAATTATTTTCATCCTTGAAAATTTGTATCTCATATTGTGGTCATTTCTTAAGTTTCTAATAATTCGATTTGTCCTTATAGCCATAATTTATCTTGTCCTCACTGCCATTACGTATATATGAATTTTTGATATTTAAATTAATGGTCATCCTCAAACATCAATTAATGAGTCATTCCTAAAAATTTTAAATTTAAAAATAATTCCTCAATTTAAATCCTACTAATGCATATCTCATGAGTAAATTTAAATATTCAAAGTCTCGTCATCAAAATTTGAATTCGAAATCTACTCCATCAAGCGTTTCTCGTAAAAAAAATCTTCAAATTTTGAATTCAAATTAAGTCCTTATAAGTCAATTCTATAAGTGATAAAGTCAATATTTATATTATTATTTTATTGGTATATCCCAACCGATAAATCAAATCTCAATATTATATTGAACTCCTAACACTCAAAATCCTCAATATTATCCTTGAATTCCTTGAATTATATGTCAAACTTTTAATTAAAATTTTAAAATTAAATCTTCGAATTTTAACTACTTCAAGATTTAAACTCCTTAAATTTAAATACAACTATTGCATATTTTCTTGAATAAATTTTAATTCAAATTCTCATCCAGAAAATTTAAATCTAAAACTATTCGCTCGATCTTTTCCTTTATATTATTATTTTTCACACAATACTCAAATAATAAAATAATTATAAAATCTTTAAATTGAGATTCACCAACGTTCCACCTCATCATATCCTAAAATTCTCAAATTTAGATTCCAAGTCAAATCTTATCAAAATCTTCAAACTTGAACCCCACAAATTTTAAATGCCTCAAGATTCTTAAAATCTAAATTTAAATTCATCACATAATCTCTTTTAAATTTAAATATAAATTCAATCATATCATAATTTTCAAAACTTATGGTTTAACAAAATCGTCATCATATCAAATTCTCAACCCTTTATTTGAATAAATGTTTATCCTTAAAAATTTAAACTCCATAATATTTAAATTTATCTAAAATATTTTAACTTAAAATTTTAAATTCGTTACATCATAATCGTCTTAAAATTTTAAATTAAATAAATCTTTAGCTCTTTATCACATCATTTTTTTCTCAATTCAAAACGAAACACCCCCTTTTTTTTAAATCACATAGAAGTGTAAGCCTCAAAGCACCAAAATTTGACAATTCTCATCTTTATCAATTGATTAACCTCCAAACTAATTCGCTAGTCGAGAAGCCTAACGACCTTAGATAAAACTCTCTTATCAAAACACAATATTATATCCTAAAATAAAATTACTCGCATACATCTAAAATGTTTATCGAATAGTAACCCATCACTTCTAATCTAGGCAATTGATATAATCCATCTTATTTTAGGTTCCTATAGGTAATGTCTTAATCTATTCTCACTCTAATATCTAGAAATTATCTACCATAATCTTCACTACTCAGGTAACCATCTACTTACAAATAATCTATCAAATATGTCTTCTCCATCTTGACAAAAATCTTCTCCTGGGGAGATCACCATGCACGAGTGTTCGTCTCTCCGAGTTAAGGACAAACGAGAATCAAAGAATAAGAGTTCAAAGAAAGTATGGATGATTACAATTTTGAGGTTCAAGGACGATATTAGAAATCAAATCAAGTTCCAATAGCAATTGTGGATTGAGATCCTAACAACCTTATCTTAACTGCAGGCTCGCTCGGCACAATAATGTAACAAAAATGATATGCTCTGACCTGCATGGGCCACCACAAAAATATGTCATGTCCCAGTCCCAAAATACGTAGGACTAGGAATACGTAACATGCCAGCTACGCATTCGACCAGACTCTGGTCCGACTCGAATACGTATAAGCTGTATTATAATGGTCACTATCTAAATAATCAAATAAATATAAATATCTATGTCTCAATCCACAATGAACATAATACATAAGAATGAGCTACATGTGCTAAAGTCGGTCGCCTAGTAACACAGAAACTCGAATAGGCTCGAGAAAGAAATATGAGTCTATAAAACTAGGCTACATCAGTAGATAAATAAATAATATGAATAAATAACCATAACTCCGGTAGAAATGATATAAGTACCTGGTACCAGTGCCTGCAAGACAAGCACTCCATCAGCAACTCCAAAGGCTCCATAACTGTCTATGCTGCAAAAACTGGCAGGGGACCAGGTCCTTAGAGGGACGTAATAAGGTACAAGAAATAGCATGCCAAAAAATAAAATAGTATAATAAAACATAATCAAGGGTAAACTACTGTAACCATTTATGTGATATGCAAATGAGAGTATGGTATCGTACCCCGGGCTGGTACTCACGAAAGATCCCAATGGACACTTTCGTATGCTAATAGTACACTCAAGGCTCCGTGTAAGGGAACCAAGAGGAAGATGTATATATATAGGGCTGGTACTCACGAAGATCCCAATGGACACTTTCGTATGCTAATAGTACACTCAAGGCTCTGTGTAGGAGAACCAGGAGAAAGATGTATATAAAAAGTACTCACAAAAGATCCCAATGGATACTTCCGTATGCTAATAGTACACATAAATAGTAATAGTAAAATATGCCCAGAGCACGATGAAGACTCTCCCCATCCAATATAACCTCACGTCTTAATCAAGACACACAAGATCATGACCTCTAACTATCAACACAAGTCATAGTCAATATGTACAATTATAATTACCACTATAGCATGCATCCTGTAGTCCTATCCAGAGTCCAAGTACCAAGATCAAGTCAAAAAAGACTGCCACATAAATATCATGTCAAGTGTCCTACGGTCGGATGTGCAAATAACATATGCACAAAACATGGGTTCGAAAGAATGACTCTCTAACTACGATACTCGACTCCACAAAGGTATTCTGGCAACTTGATGCTAGTTTGTACATGCAACATTATCAACTTGAGTAATAAAATATTTTTAATATAAAATTATATTATTTAATTTTCTGGAAGTTAATAATAATTATATATATAAATAATTATATCACATCATTCATTCAACCATCTCAACTACGCTATCTAGCTATTCTTACAACTTGACCAAGTAGTCTTTGCATGCAATCTTTTTGTCAGCATAAAATATGATTAATTATATAATTATAATATTTATATTATGAATTAATAACATATAATTTTTTAAAATTATTTTATATATATTTATCATGGCAATACTCATTGAACCTTGTCTACCATTGGTGCGTCGTGTCCGTGCCATGATTGTTCGATTTCCTTGGAATAGTTTCTACATAGAAATATGAGTTTCTTATGTATGGAGTTAATCCTACTCATCATCTAATATTATCATGAGTTACACAATCTTTGGTTTATGAAGAATAGGAAAAAGAATCTATGTTGGAAGACTTACCCGTATATGATTACGGCGTGGTAGTTTTTCGCGAAACGGACCCTTCGGAGCACCAAACGGACTCCAAACTCTATGAAACTTAAGAGGGTTCTTAGAGGCTTAATATAGGAGGTAAATATTCAGTTTAGAGGTAGTTTTTATGTCTGTGATGGGGGAGGACAGTAGATGCAACCAGCAGCAAGCAGTCGGCCTCTAAGGGTGGCTAATCTCTTGCTCTAGGGCTTGTCAGCTTGTGGGGGATGAAGTGGAGGTTGGAAAGGAGTAAAAAGGAAGTGGAGAAGGAGAGGGAGAGGCTGAAGGGGTCGTAGAAGAGAGGAGGGAGGATATAGGGGTGGCCACAAAGAGGAAAGTAGATGTTAGGGTTAGAGTTTGGTGATAAGTTGATATATATATGGCTTTTTTAAATAGATTTAAATAAAAGAGGGGGTTTATTCTATTGCTAATGGGTTCATCCAAGGGGGGGCTGCTCTTGGCCAAAAGTTTGAGGGTGGGGTTGGTTGTTATGGTTAGGATTGGATAAGATTTATTGTTGGGTTGGTTAGGGAAGTGGTTAGGTAGTTATTTGCCAACTATATTGCCACCTATATAACTTTCTATAGATAGAACTCCTATGAATATAAATAAATTAATTTAAATATCATATATATATATATATATATATATATATATATATATATATATATATATATATATATATATATATATAATATTTACATGAGGATATTGGGGTGCACTACATGCACACAAGTGTTTGGGTCAAGTTCTAGTCAAAATGAGACAATTTTACGGTAACTGTAATTCTTAACGTTCTTTAATATTTTTGGAGCATAGGGAAGATCAAATAAATGCAACATCCATGTTTCAATTATATTAGACTCAATTAAAATTATTATTATAAATTTTATTGGAAGAAAAAAGGTCGTACATTGCTCAAAATATCATAGCCATGACAAAGTGTCATATATATTAAAAAGAATTTTAGAAATTAATTCTTTAAATCTATCTAATTAAATAAAATAATAAAAATAAAAATAAAAATAATTATAAATTTACCAAATTATCCTTATTCTAAAATGAGGGGGCTTACATGCCTCGAGCCCCGTGTCAGGAGACGGCACAAAATCCCAAGAGATCCGGTCAAAGAAAGAGAAAATATCCTTATTTAATGATTTGACAGCATGTCAGAATCCACTATGCGGCAACATGGTTATGCGGCACATTGCCATTATGTGGTCAAAAGTGCTCGACCATGCTTCTTATTCAAAGTATCCAAACTTGTTATTTTAGAAAATTTGAAGGGGGTCTTGTAGAAGCATAAAAAATCTATAGGCCGCATAAGAACTCATGTCGCATAAAACATGATCTATTCGGCCAGATGGAAAGCTACATAATAATCTACATGCGGCCAGAGCAACCAAGGAGCAAGAGGCCGCACAATGAGCTCCTGACAAAGTCTCCAACGTCTAACATAAAGTTCTGACAACTTCAAAATTCGTGAAGAGGCGGCTTAAAAAAAGACAAAAAGTCACATCTGTATTGATGGCCTCGACAGACGCGTCATGCCAGGTGTCCTCCCATCTGTGGCTTCTGCCAAATGCGACATCGTCAACATGCGGCTGCAGTGTCCATTCGACCAAAGCCAGACGTGAGCACGTATACGACCTGGACGAGCATGCGGCACGATGCCATGCGGCCTGAGTGTCCATCTGACCAAGGCCAAAAAGGATGCCAATGCGGCCACAATGACTATACGTCTAAGACGACCATGCGGCTGCTGACTCATAAGATCTTTCTGTTATAACCAAAGAGATCCTCGTACAGTTGGTGCGGATTATATGCTCAGCGGACCAAGTAACAAACCCAACGGGTTGAAACAACCCCGAGATCTCTTCAATAACATATCTTAACCAAGCTCACGTGGCGGCTTGCCCGTATTATGAGGCTACTGTTACAACCGCATTTTGATGGAGGAGCCCCATGCGACCACTAAGCATGAGTATATGTGGCACCCATGGCACGTCAATATTTTGGCTATAAGTGGCAGGGTATGACACACATAAAAGAGTCTGGCTATCTGCGAACCTATAGAAGCAGGAGAAAAGAGCTTCCTCGTTATGTATCGGATCATTCACGGAATAAAAAGAGTTGCTACACACTTAACCCTCCATCGTCACCCCCCAGAAAATAAATTTGTACTTAGATTGCCTCCTAGGACCTCACTGTACTTTCTTTTTATTTGTTAATTAAATCAAGCTCTCTTAAAACTTTTGAATTTAATGACGAACAATGTCGACGTCGATGACGATGAGTTCCATGTCGACGATGGCTGCAGGCTCCATGTCGACAATGATGAACTCGAGTACGGTTGCAGCGGCGCAGAGTACTACCCCTGTGGATACATCAGGGGAGAGCTCTGCCATGACTGATGATGATGGTTCCACGACTATGATGACGACGATGAAGGATAAACGTAGGAATCTGGTATTGGCGATGGGTACTGCCAGTACTGTTACGATGATGGCGGAGTTATCGAGTTCGCGTATAGCTGCGTATATTGATCCATGGGTGGAGAAGCATAGAACTGAGATAGAGAAGCAAAGACATACCGTAATGGTCCGACGTTGGTGGCGGAGGTGGTGGTGGCACTGGCGGTGGCGTCGTCTCAATGGCCGGAGTGTATCCATAACCATATCGAGGATATTCCCATCCATATCCAGGAGATCGAAGGTGAGTTTCTTCCGTCGGACGTCGGTGCTCCTCTGGCGAGCCTTTCGGGTCGCCATGGACGCTCGAGCTCAAGATCGAGCTTCCATACTCTCTGAAGTATGGATCGTACAGCTCTGATACCACTTAATAGGATCCAAAGTACGACCGATCTGAAATCGCCATTGCTAGAAGCTAGGGTTCAAAAAAGTTGCAGTAAAAGAAATTGGGGAAGAAGACTCTATTCAAATGTAAAAAAAAAGGGAAAATCGGTTACAAATTCAAGAACTAAAACATTTGGCATATCCATTTTTCTGATCTCTTCCCTCGCAGTGACACTCATATTTATACAGTGTCAATTCTTATTACAATGACAATTGTGTCCTTGGAACTAATGCCCAAACTTCCCCTGGTTTATGATGTGGACTCTTACTTCCCTCCACTGCTGCTATTTGAAATCTCTCCCAATCTGAACAATAAACTTTGATACTCAAGATAGATACCAATTCACACTACCTGGAGCTACTGCTACTTCCTGGAGCTACTGGACTATTGCTGAGCTACTGGACTCCAATCTTCATATTAGCCAATACAAGAAATGACCTACTACTTGGTGCCATGAATTGGTATTGTCCTACTTCTATTGTACTTTGATGATGCTGCTACTTGGTAAGACTGATACAGCTGACACTTGAGGCTATATAATTGGGAATGTATCAACAGTATGGTCAATGGACGGATCCAAACGAAGAAGAAGAATCAAAGAAGTACGAGGAACAAGAGGATCTTATCGATCGCTTGTTGATTTTGTCGATCGACCTTCGTAACCGGAGAAGACGAACTCTGCTACGAATCATCGGACAAGTCAACCATCGACGGAGAAGCGGTCGATTATCGGCAGAGAAACGACAGATCACTGGTGGAGAGAGGGCACCGCGAGCTCGCTGTCGCCGGAGAATTCTTTCTTTGCAGAGATGCCATGGCCAGCGAGAGAGCAACCGTTATGGTTTCTTGATTTCGTGGGCGGGAAACGAAGTTGTGAAAAGACTGCTCTTCTGGAAATAGTTTTGGGTTTTGAATGAAGTTGGATGGGCTTGGGCTCCCTAGCAACAATATTGGATTCTTAAGGGAACGTTTGTTAAAGAAAATTGGGTTTTAATTAGTGAATGGATTAGATGGAAAACTCAGGATATTTATAGGAATTGGTGGAAGATCCTAAAATCAGAATATTTTGGGAATATTATGAAAATATTTCAGAAATATCTTAGATTTCCTCTCCTATCGGTTACATGTTAAAATAATCCTTTTTAAAAGCTTCCCTCTCTAGTGTTTTTTAATAATTTACTAAAATGCCCTTCCCTTTCTAATATTGTTTGCTCTTAAACAATTACCTAAATTATTTTATTTAATTTTTTTGGGAAAATCATTTAGAATTTTTTTATAAATGGGTTTCAGGAAAGGGGAGTTAAAAATCTACCCACCTTAGAAAATTTCGTCCCCGAAATTTCAAATGCATATATATTAAAGAAGAGAACGATAAATAAAATATTTTATGCAATATTCCGAGTTAAGAAATAAAACATGGCAAAGTTTCAACTTGCAGCATGAATGTGGTAAAGAGGAGAAAAACTATAATAATTAGGTCATCTGATCAAAGATTCATAATTGAGGAAAATAATTTTTTGTCGTGAAACAATCATAAGGGACTGAAAAGATTGCAAACCCGTAATGAAGTAACTAAAGAAGGTTAGCAAAAAATCTTACTTTGAGATATGGTTTGACTAGGTTAAATGAATTTGATTAGAAAGAATGGTTGATTTTTGTCGAGAAGATGCACAATAATGAAATCAGCTGATAAGAAGTGAGAGATTAAAGAATTGTATATAAGGTGCCAAATTAAGACAATAATGCAATAATATACGGTTTAAGGAAGTTCGATAATCATATGATAATAAGACATTGTCGCTACGGTATCGAAAACCATGTGTATATCGGAAGTCACTTTACTTAGAGTCCATGCCATGCCAGTGTACACCTGGCTGCAGTAAGCCCTTCATTCCAGGACTCAGATAATAACGGATTACTGAATACTCTATCAACTTTATCTATTTTCAAACAATATCGAATGAACAACTCAAACAAATACTTCTGGTAAAGATCAAAATATGAGACATTTAGGATGTAGTCTCAAATAATATCCGAAAACTTATGCATACCTGAAATCACTTCAACTTAGAACACGTGCCACGCTAGTGCGTATCTGGCTGAAATAACTCATAATTTCCATAACTCAGGTAAATGCTACAGTACGCATCTGACACGCCATAGTAGGTCGTCGAATATTCTCTCACTTTATCCATAGGATTTTCAAAGGAGTATTTGTACCAAAGGAGGTTTATCACGATAAGTAGAGATTAGTATATGTTCTTAAAAATCAAGTAGGTATATCACGATAAGGAGGGATGAGTACAAGTATATGTTCTTGGAGTGTATGTATCAGTTCTCGAAGTATAAGTATCTGTCATGTGTAAGTATATGCTCTTGAGAAACAATACGACTACCAAAAGAGATTCGTGTTAGTATCTATTCTTCAAGTGTAATATCAGTTCCTTGGAAAACAACACAACCATCAAAAGAGACCCATGTAATATCTGTTCTGAGGGACAACATATTGAGAATCAAGCAGACAATACGAGGAAAGAACTATAAAGATTGATTCTAGGCTTAAGCCAAGGTGAGTATCTATTCTTTGATTTTTTCCTCTTCTACTTCTATGAAGTAATAAAGGGTTGTTAATAGAAGCTTATAATAGGTTAGGCTTGGATTGATCAAAAAGCTGACTTAACTAAAGACTCTATGATTGGATAATTGAGACTTGATTCACTATTGAGTAAAGACTGTAGGAATTTATGTTGGACTGAAGAAATAATATTTTGGACGTTTGGAAATGACTTGGGTTGAGGATAATTTACATGCTGGATCTAAAATGAATGGTTCTTTCTAGGCAGGAAAGGTTATTTAGTAAGAATAAGTGACTAGGTCGAGCCCATTTATTTATACAAAATCTTACTTATAAGGTACATTGACACTAACTGTCAATTCAAGCAAGGATCTCCTAAGCTTAGAACCTTAGATGAATTTATGGTGTTGTTTAATGAACAATTCAAAAATTCCAAATCTGAATAATAATTAATATATTAGAGAACTTTAGATGAAATCTATTGAAAAAGAATGAAATTCGTAGAAATAATGATCCTTAAATCATGCTGGACCTTAAGCATTAATGATTAGAGCTGAAACTAAATAATTATATCTATAGGCCTGGGTAATAATTTTTGACTAAACAAAATGTGTTCTCTTAGTATAGATATATTATATATATATTTACCTCTACGATGATATAAGAATGGAAGAAGAATACTTAAGGAAATAACCTATTTATATATGTGTGTGAGCTCGGATAAGTGGTAGCAAGTGAGTAAAACCAAACGAAAGTTAGCAAAGAATATAAGTGTGTGTCCTTCTACTAAACATGAGTTGCGTGGAAAGTTAAATATTGATAGGTATAGATCTACCTACAAAACTTATCTTAATATTTAAACAGTAAATAGGACTTGATGAATAGGAAACTATTTCTAGTATATTTGAGTAAATAATCAAAGGGGATGTTCTTCTGTTGATGCCATGGGCGGAACTTTAGAAGAAGAGAAACAAGAGAAGCTTTGGCCTATGGTTAGGAAGCAGTAATGGGAATATGTTGAAACCATTTTGTAATGAGTATATATATATATATATATATATATATATATATATATATATATATATATATATATATATATATATATATAATAAGTCTACTAATTGGGAACTGTCACATTTTTGTAAAGGCACTTATTTAACATTAATATCTATATTATGAAGCATAAGCATTACAAGAAAGTATATATTTTGAAATTCAATAGTAGGTTAAGAATAAGAATAGTAATAGTAATTTGAATACTAATTTTAGTTAAAATACTTTTGGGTCCTCTCTCTCTCTCTCTCTCTCTCTCTCTCTCTCTCTCTCTCTCTCTCTATATATATATATATATATATATATATATATATATATATATATCCCAAATAAGATGAATTTTGTATGAATCATGGAGTAGGTTTATATAAGATCCTTATGATAAAAGATATCTTATAAAGAAGGTTCTAAATAAGTTTATAAATAGAGAAACATAAGTTACCAAATAATAATAGGCTAATAATAAAAAATAAAAGGTATATAATTTATAAGTGAGTAGAGATAGTTTAGTAATGCTTTGATATGATTGAAGGTCCAAGACTTAAAAGAAGAGGTTTGAAATTTTTATTATAAATAGAAATTAATAATTTGTTTTAGGCCTTAAAGAATTTAGAATATTTCTATGAGTTGTCTAGAAAATGTAGGCGACAAGAAGAAAAGGTAAAGTTAATTATTTTAATTTTTAATTGTAACACCCCGTTCCGCTCAAGCGGACTGCCGTCTCAATCGGCAATCGTGCAGCTGTCCCGACCCGCTTTGCCTCAAAAGAGAAGCAAAGGATATCCAGACTTGTCCCTACAGGAATCCGGCTTAGGCTTTCAGAGGCTCGCTCAGACGTATCGCTCTACCGAGGCGAATCATCGCTAAGGTGGGTGGCTACGGTGAACTTGCCTTTGCTTAGCCAGCACACATAAAATCTGGAATATTCATGCTAGTCGCTAGGTGATTCACCCCCTGCATGCTAATAAATCCAACGCACCTAGCTAAGGGAATAATCCCAACTTGTATTGCTTGCTAGAACATGGAAATTGAAATGCTGCTTATATTCAGACCCTCGCATGCTAAGTCCCTTAACGGTTTCATCTCTCGGCTTACCTTCGGGTCCGAGCAACGTGCCTGCTTATGTTCCTTAGAAATGCATGCTTGTCTGCTTGAATGTTGCATTATTTTCATCCAAATCCCGGAAGACTACTACGTGGTCGTTCCGTGCCTGAATAACCCTGCAAGTATCCGGGACCGTTAGGTCACCAAGGCAGTTCCCGATCCAGGGGACTGCATCATGCCAAGTAAAAGAATCATGCTCCTGTGGCAAGACTCATTCAGGTATTTGGATCTCCCTGCAAGTCTCCCTCGTGTGCGGGCTTACAGCAGCCCAGGAGACTGTGCATATCCAATAGCTAAATGAATCTCGTGTGCTCGTGTGTAAATTAATAAATCGTGTTCGATCATGGACAACTTGTGCACAAGGATATAAGTTCTGCGGACGGTGCTGGGGCACTGGCACCGATCCGATCCGGGCAGACTTCGTGTTTATAGTCAATCGTGTGCGGACTGGGTAACTTGCAACGCATCGTGTTTTATGAGCTCCTCGTGTTTTCTCGTTGCATGTTATTCACGTCCTTGACTAGTCCATTATGGCATCAGCCAGTGATCATCGTGTGTATATGCTTGCAATGCCTCGTGTGATTATCGTGTGAATATGGCTTGCAATGCATCGTGTGTTTATCGTGTGTATTTAACCTGTCGCATGCTTGCCTGTGAAACAAAAGATAACAAGTCATCCTCGCTTAGCGGCTATCCGCGTGCGAGTCATTGCATAGCATCAATAAATAACTTAACACCTGAACGATTATGTTATAAGAACCCTCGTGTTGCATATGCTATGCCTCCTGAATTTTTATGCTTGCCCGTGCGTGAATTAACATGTTTGCCTTGGACAGGGAAGGAATGGTAAGTTGGTAAGTCTCGCCGTGTTTCCTCTTATGTTGTACGGCGCACTGCCCGACACGTTAGGCTATTCAATGTTTACATGAAACTGATCCTAAGGCAACTAGAAAGATAACTTAATAGTTGTGCACGGAACCTGTATTACGTGTTTGGATTTGTCGAGCGGGCGAGTAGCTTCCCCACCAGTGCATTCAATGTACTGAAAATCCACTAGTTTGTATACAGGGTGCGGGAGAACCTCGTTCGGTGCGGATGCCTCCTTCGTGCGTGCTAAGGCCTGGAGTTTCCCTCTGAAGCCTTGCAACGGTGCGTCCGGGACTGAAGCACATATACAAGACATAATGTTGGAGCGTCGCCTGACCATCGCCCGTACATTCATTTCACAATTGTAGCCACTTGGCACGCTTTTACTGTTTCAGAGAGAGAGGCTTGAGCGACTTGTAATCTCGGCTATACGCCGCCTGTAACACAAGTTATATCAATAAAAGAGCTTGCTTTACTTCAACTTGTGTTTCAATGCTTCCGCTATATTTGTCGACTCAGTGAACCTGTTACCGATCGCCTATGCGTTCATGACTCCGCTGCACTCGGACAACCTGTGCGACTCTGTGGCTTAGAACTCTTGCCGCCAGCCAATGAACCATGGCCTTGCACGGGCGTGGCTCACGCTCGTGCGGCATCACGCCCTGATGTGTTAAGCGATCGTTCCGCGGGAGCGCTGGCGAGGGTGATTCCCGCCTAGCGGGAACGGCCGATTGCCTGCGGGAGATCGGGGCGTGACAGAATGGTATCAGAGCCTGGCTTCTATGCCTTTGGCCTTCAATTCGATATCTCTGTTTCGAAAGCTCGTTCGTGGGTTATGTGCATGCTCTCTCTCAATGCCTCGATGGGATGTTCCAACAATAAGTCTAAATACTTTCAAAATACGTTTTGAATGTAATGATATGTTATGCTTGCTTGTCTGATTGTATGCTGCGAGTGGCCTTTGTGCCAACCTGTGCGAACCCTTGAGAGTATCGCTAGTAGCTTGTCCGATTTTTACTAACTCTAAGTTTGGTTGAATGCATCTATTCGAGGGACGCCTTGAACTAGTGTACCATCCAAGACTTAAGAAAAGGTGAAACTCGAGTGCTAAGACTTCGCTATCACTAAGCTGGTTGACGTGTTCACGCTAGAGGGTACCTTCGAAAGTGCGCACGATCCAGTCTAAGCGATATGATGATTTCGAAGCTTGTGCAAGTGAATATCCAAATGAAATAAGTACAACAACTTGTCTAGGATTGCCTCAAATCCTAGACCACTGCTTGTCCTTAGTAAGTCTCGAGGACGAGACTTTTTCTAAGTTGGGTAGGATGTAACACCCCGTTCCGCTCAAGCGGACTACCGTCTCAATCGGCAATCGTGCAGCTATCTCGACCCGCTTTGCCTCAAAAGAGAAGCAAAGAATATCCAGACTTGTCCCTACAGGAATTCGGCTTAGGCTTTCAGAGGCTCGCTCAGACGTATCGCTCTACCGAGGTGAATCATCGCTAAGGTGGGTGGCTACGGTAAACTTGCCTTTGCTTAGCCAGCACACATAAAATCTGGAATATTCATGCTAGTCGCTAGGTGATTCACCCCCTGCATGCTAATAAATCCAACGCACCTAGCTAAGGGAATAATCCCAACTTGTATTGCTTGCTAGAACATGGAAATTGAAATGCTGCTTATATTCAGACCCTCGCATGCTAAGTCCCTTAACGGTTTCATCTCTCGGCTTACCTTCGGGTCCGAGCAACGTGCCTGCTTATGTTCCTTAGAAACGCATGCTTGTCTGCTTGAATGTTACATTGTTTTCATCCAAACCCCGGAAGACTACTATGTGGTCGTTCCGTGCCTGAATAACCCTGTAAGTATCCGGGACCGTTAGGTCACCAAGGCAGTTCCCGATCCAGGGACTGCATCATGCCAAGTAAAAGAATCATGCTCCTGTGGCAAGACTCATTCAGGTATTTGGATCTCCCTGCAAGTCTCCCTCGTGTGCGGGCTTACAGCAGCCCAGGAGACTGTGCATATCCAATAGCTAAATGAATCTCGTGTGCTCGTGTGTAAATTAATAAATCGTGTTCGATCATGGACAACTTGTGCACAAGGATATAAGTTCTGCGGACAGTGCTGGGGCACTGGCACCGATCCGATCCGGGCAGACTTCGTGTTTATAGTCAATCGTGTGCGAACTGGGTAACTTGCAACGCATCGTGTTTTATGAGCTCCTCGTGTTTTCTCGTTGCATGTTATTCACGTCCTTGACTAGTCCATTATGGCATCAGCCAGTGATCATCGTGTGTATATGCTTGCAATGCCTCGTGTGATTATCATGTGAATATGGCTTGCAATGCATCGTGTGTTTATCGTGTGTATTTAACCTGTCGCATGCTTGCCTGTGAAACAAAAGATAACAAGTCATTCTCGCTTAGCGGCTATCCGCGTGCGAGTCATTGCATAGCATCAATAAATAACTTAACACCTGAACGATTATGTTATAAGAACCCTCGTGTTGCATATGCTATGCCTCCTGAATGTTTATGCTTGCCCGTGCGTGAATTAACGTGTTTGCCTTGGACAGGGAAGGAATGGTAAGTTGGTAAGTCTCACCGTGTTTCCTTTCATGTTGCACGGCGCACTACCCGACACGTTAGGCTATTCAATGTTTGCATGAAACTGATCCTAAGGCAACTAGAAAGACAACTTAATAGTTGTGCACGGAACCTGTATTACGTGTTTGGATTTGTCGAGCGGGCGAGTAGCTTCCCCACCAGTGCATTCAATGTACTGAAAATCCACCAGTTTGTATACAGGGTGCGGGAGAACCTCGTTCGGTGCGAATGCCTCCTTCGTGCGTGCTAAGGCCTGGAGTTTCCCTCTGAAGCCTTGCAACGGTGCGTCCGGGACTGAAGCACATATACAAGACATAATGTTGGAGCGTCGCCTGACCATCGCCCGTACATTCATTTCACAGTTGTAGCCACTTGGCACGCTTTTACTGTTTCAGAGAGAGAGGCTTGAGCGACTTGTAATCTCGGCTATACGCCGCCTGTAACACAAGTTATATCAATAAAAGAGCTTGCTTTACTTTAACTTGTGTTTCAATGCTTCCGCTATATTTGTCGACTCAGTGAACCTGTTACCGATCGCCTATGCGTTCATGACTCCGCTGCACTCGGACAACCTGTGCGACTCTGTGGCTTAGAACTCTTGCCGCCAGCCAATGAACCATGGCCTTGCACGGGCGTGGCTCACGCTCGTGCGGCATCACGCCCGGATGGGTTAAGCGATCGTTCCGCGGGAGCGCTGGCGAGGGTGATTCCCGCCTAGCGGGAACGGCCGATTGCCTGCGGGAGATCGGGGCGTGACATTAATGTTGTCTAAATTTTCTAAGTGATAATGTATGATAATAGAATAATCCAATAACACCATTGGCCTATGCTGTGATGAGTTTTACTAGTCTAACAGGTTCCTCAATAGCACTCTAAACCCTAAGTGCTATTAAGCGGACCTGCATGGGCTATAACTAAAAATGTGTCATGCCCCACGTTCGCAATATCGGGTAAGGGATGTGAACGCTCCTAGTCTACACTGATGTTAACAGCGGTATTAAGATGTTCTAAACCTCATTTGTCACCAATACTCAAGTTTATTGATTTCTCATCACAACACTAAACACGATAAAATATCCAAGCATAATCACACATCACCACAGTCCACTATATCGTTTTAGTACATCATACATCTCACACTCCGGAGACAAATCCGATAAATCGCCCAAAAATAACTAATACATTTATACATTATCTTTATACAAAATTCTACTCTGAGTCCTCCAGGATCTGCTACCATCTCATACAGCGGTCCATAATAGCTAGGTGGAGTTCATCGTTACCTGCAACGTATCCTGTCAGGAAAAGAGCAAAATATAACCCTACATAATGAATGCAATATAAAGTAAAATTGAAAGTACAATGTAACCAGTAATGAAATGCCTGAACTGCAATACTGGACAATATGTAATCACTGAAATAATGAAACAATGAGACAATGTACCAGGAATAATTAAGACTCGTGATTGAAATATAATTCTCAATATGTGACCGGCTGGAAAAATACATGAATATAAAGGTGCGGCTTAACCACACGTGTCGTGTGTGGTTAGGCTCGGTACATGACCTAACTAGTTTGGGGTTTGGTCACATATCTACTCAGTATTTTTTCTCCCCAAGTACCAGAACCAGAACCAGAACAATGAGCACATAAAGTAAAAGTCCAATCGTGTCAATCTCGTGTCCAATTTGAAAGCAAGAAATAATGCAGTAATATTAAGTAAATAATTCAAGTCGTAGTGTACTTTCCTGGATACTCACATTGTCAAATCCAAGTCCTCGATATCTGTGTTGACCAAAATATAATATTCTTTAGTTATTTATAGAGAATTATTTAATTCTATAATTCTTTTACCCTTAACTAAATCTTGATTTTCCAACTATTTCTAAACTAATTTATCCCTTGCTCAACTAATTAACTAATCCTCTTAAATCATTAATTTCTGAATTATTACTTAACTATCTAATTCTCCTTGTATATTAACTATTTACTAGCAATCCTAAACCACTGATCCAGACTAGGCTTGCATACTTTTTCTAATGATTTTCTTATATGACTTTATGGGTCAGCATGCCTTATTAATTCACAATTAAGACCTAATAACCTAACCAGACTGTTACGGATATCCAAATGAAGAACACTCGAAGTAACTGAATCCCATAAAGGAAACTTCCCGCGCACCTTGTATGTTAAAATGAAATAACAGTAAGTTTTATTCCGTGTCAGAGTCGATAATGATGCAGTGCACCTGGACACACTTGACGCAGTTCTTTATCCTGTCTAAGTCACAAGATGACGTATCTGACAACCCATGGACACAATAATATATTATTGTGTCATATTTGACATGAATACAAATTAGACTTGGACAACCAGGTGCAACTCATTTATCGAGTATACAACAGAACATATCTGACACAAAAGTATTGGACACATGATTTAATTAAATGATCATAGAGTAACTTAGGAAAAGAGGGTCAGATCAGACCTGTGCTGGATTAAACGGGAAGCTGATATAGTTCGAACACAAAACGGAGTTGACAATATCATTTAATAATTAACTAAGAATTGTTAACTTATCGATCTAAAATTTCAAGAACACTGATCTCCCAAGCTTCTGAATCAAAATTAGTCAAATTCAAACTAAATTCCTTCTCAGAGTTATTTGATCGAATACCTATTGTGCATAAACAAGAAATTGATTGATATATTTGAATTTGAATTTCTTCATGATTCGAAATCAAGAAAGAAGAATCAAAACTTTAATCAGAAGAGGGGACACTTATTATTCGATGCTCGTCGGTACGGTGATCATTCTTGGAATTGATCGTCGCGTCGATCAGAATCGTTCAACACCACGACTAGTGTTCAGAGGAGAGACTTCTTAGTGAATCTTTATCAAAAATTTAATGCTCGGTGGCGGAGCATCATCGGGAAGATGTTGTGAACGTCTGTAACTTCGCCGTCGAGAGTTTGGTCGGAGCTATAAGTCAGAGAAAAAAGTCGAGTTGGAGAATGTGAAGAATTAGTAGGAGAGAATAATCTAGGTCTTTCATTTATTATGATATTACATATATATACATCCACATATCAAATTGGGCCTAAGCCACATGGGCCAATCAGCATATTTACAATTTAATCCCAATACCTCTCCAAGTTGGAGCATGCAAGTCACAAATGTCCAACTTGCGCAAAAGAAACTCAAATTGTCGTTTGTCCAAAGCTTTGGTGAAAATAATTGCTAATTGTCCATCCGTTGGCACATGAGATGGGCGAATAACTCTATCAAGAACATCATCCCTCAAAAAGTGACAATCCACCTCAATATGTTTTGTGCGCTCATAGAAAACTGAATTCTGCGCATGATATAAAGTAGATTGCTATCACAAAATAAATCCATAGCACACGAATGTTGCACCCCCAAACTGCCAAGCAACCCTTTGAGCCACTTAAGCTCACACGTGACTGCCGCTATCGCACGGTATTCTACTTAGGCCGAAGAGTAGGACACCGTCACCTGTTTCTTCGTCTTCCAACAGATAGACGAATCACCTAGAAAAACCAACCAACGAGACAAAGAGCTTTTCGTGATAGGACAACTCGACCAATCGGAATCACACTACCCCCGGAGCCGTAAATCACGATCAGAATGAAGAAGAATACCTTGACCAGAAAAATTCTTCAAATATCTAACATCACTCGTAAGCCAAATCCGGCTGAGTAAACGAAAGATAGATCAACCGTCCCACGAGTCGCCGATATGCTTCCCTATCCGACAACAGTTGACTTGTAGAGGGTGCAAGTTGATGATATTGTTCCATGGAAAATCTTGCGGGTTTTGCCCCCAACAATCATGTATCAGAGATAATGTCAAGTGTATATTTCCGTTGGCACAAAAAAATTACCTGCGCACTTCAAGTTACCTCAACTCCAAGAATAAACTTTAACACTCCAAGGTCCTTCATATGAATGCATGTACTTAAATAATTCTTAAAGTCAGTAAGAGCAGCAGAATTATTTTCAGAGAGAATCAAATCGTCGACATACACAAGAACATTCATCTGAACATCACCCTTATGCAGAGTAAAAAATGAGTAGTCAGAGTACGATTGGCAAAATCTGTACTCCCGCAAATAAGATGTCAACTTCACAAACCAACAATGAGATGCCAGTTTAAGTCCATAAAAATATTTTCGAAGCCGATATACCTGATCAGGGCGTATGGTTCAGAAAACAGGTAGAAGTTTTATATACACTTCTTCGGTAAGATCTCCATGCAAGAAAGCATTGTGAACATACATCTGATGTAGTTCCTAATTCTTTGTTGTAGCTATAGCTAAAAAAGCATGAACAGTAACAATTTTTGCATTCATAGCAAAAGTATCAGTATAATCAATCCCTTCAACCTGATGATTGCCGAAAACTATCAAGCGGGCTTTAAGCTGCTCAACACTCCCATCCAAATTATACTTTATCTTATACACCCACCGGCTCCCCAGAGCACATTTTTCAGCCGGAAGCGTCTCCATTGTCCAGGTATCATTATCCTCCAAAGCCCATATCTCCTTCTGCATAGCTTCACGCCATACTGCATCTTTAACCGTCTCTTTAAAGAAGGCTGGTTCTGTACCTACAGTTACAACTGTAAGAAAATTTTTGTGTCCTAGAGAAAATCGATCATAATTCAAAAAATATACTATAGGATAAGGAGTACTTGAGGAGTGATTGGACATGGTGGAACATTGGGAGGAAGGACTGGGACTCAACTTTCGTATTATATTTGTAACAAAATTGCGGAGCTTCGCTGACAGAATTTTGGCATGCATTCCATGCCCCAGTACACCCTCACCATCTGGCACCCCCACCGCTGCCTCATCCTCCGCCGGCTTATACTCCACAGCGGCCTCAGCCGTGCCACCCTCACCATCAGCCACCCCCACTGCGTCCTTTCCATCCGGGGATATGACCATCCCATTCATATGAGGTAAACCATACCTCATAGTACTTTCGATCACAGGATCAAAATCGAAATTATCATCACCCACGATAGGAGGCGCAAGCTCAGGTAAAGCCGTACCACCATGATCATCCTCAACAGAATAGTCAAACTCAGTCTCATAAAATTTAACATCTCGAGAGACAAAAAAAAATTACTAGTAGCAAGATCATACAATTTCCAACCCTTTTTACCATGGGGATATCCCACAAAAACACACTTTCGACTGCGACTGAAAAATTTGTCCATTTTAGCTTTTTGGTTGTGGGCAAAACATAGAAAACCAAAAATATGTAATTCATCATAAGAAGAAGAATCACCAAATAAAATTTTATAAGGGGTTTTAAAACCAAGAAGACTTGAAGGGGTTCGATTGCTCAAATAACCGGCCGCAAAAATACCTTCTCCCCAAAAAGAAATTGGCAAATTTCTCTGAAAACATAAAGGACGTGTCACATTAAAAATATGTCTATGTTTTAGTTTGACCCAACCATTCTACTGAGGTGTACCCACACAAGATGTCTGAAATACATTACTATTCTGTGCAAAGTAGTCACGTAGGCAATTAAACTCAGTACCATTATCACTTCGCATAATTCAAACTTTAGAATTAAATTGCTGCTCAATCATAAAAAAATGACGAGAACATCTTGTATACTTCAGTCTTATCAATCAACAAAAACAACCAAACAGCATAAGAAAAATCATCCACAATCGTCAAAAATATCGAGCTCCAAATGAAGAAGGCGTAGGATACGACTCCCAAAGATCATAATATATCAAATCAAAAATTGTACCAGCCCGAGAGTCACTGACAGAAAAAATACCTCGAGTTTGTTTTGCCAGATGGTAAACTTCACATGCCTTATTCACTGAACTACTAGAGCTACTAACAACAGGAAGAGACTTTACTACTTTACCAAAATGATGCCCAAGTCGCTGATGCCAAATGTCCAGAGAAATCATCCCAGTCACTACCAAGGCCCGAGTCTTCGGTATAATACAAAAATAGTAGAGTCCATCCCACCGTTCACCGATGCCAATTAGGGTCCTCAAACTGGGGTCCTGTATCATGCACAATTTTTTAGTGAATTGTACAACACAATTTATATCATCAATAAGATGGGCCACATAAATTAAATTAAATTATAATATAATTGACGCTATATCAGAATGATTATGAAACTAATTATAGAGGATGGTACACTAGTGCATTATCAAGAGTACATGACTGTGAGCCAGCCGCGATCTGAATAAATAAAATTATGTAGAGGAACTAATGTCCAGATGAACCTGCTAACAAGTGTTGTTGGCTAAACGCCAAAAGGTAATACAAAATGATACTCATAGTGGGGAAGAAGAAACCCACTCAAGTTTCTCGACGGACATCCTCCGGGTGTGCGCCATCGGTCAGATACATGACAGAATCGTCGAGCTCTGCTACTAAATTTGGCCACACAAAACCAGCGGGGTCAAGCCCCGACAACAAGTACCACAAAGGAGCACAAGTGAAATAAGCAAAATCTAATAAAGTACATAAAATAGGAAAGTCCGTACCACAATGGCAAGCGTATGACCTTTCATCGGAGTAGTAGGACCCCCTACAACCAAACAAGGATAAGAGGTGCCGCACTACTCTGAGACAGGGTACGACTAACCAATTATGAATACGACGAAGATATAACACATCAATATAATCCAGGACACACACTCCATAATAAAAGCTAAGATATAGATATAATATGCATCTTTGGTACATGACCTATTGTGACACCTTGGCACAACCCTACAACAAAACGAGGATAAGGGTTGAATCATCGTGCCACAATAGTTCATGTCCCTAGACTACCAGCATATACACACTTTAATTGGCCAATCAATCCTACGATTTGTTATGTTGAGTCTGCGTTATCTCAGGAATAAGGTATAATAAGTATCCTCAGATCATGCTACTGTCGAACATGAGCTAACCGACCCAAATGAATAAAACAAGCACTTGCAGGATGCACCAGTTTCCCGTAGGGCTACCGCGTTAAAAATAAGGTATTAGCGATTTTAGTATTCCTATAGTAAAACAGTGGCTCGGCATAATAATAGTCAGATACTGCACTCCACTAAGGCAGATGATATACAGTACCCACGATAGCAGCACAAGATGGAAACTGGAGTAGATATCCCTGGATGCTGTCACAAATATCATCAACAGTCCCAGAATAAGTGAGATACTCAGAAAAATATATTCAGATGTCCAATTTGGACACATGGGCAAAATACAGTTTCTGGTCACCACGGAATCTACAAGTGGGCCTTGCACCGAAAAATGTGCCAGGAGCAAAGCCCCCTAAAAATAGAATATTATAGGTTAAATAAATTATAAACGATAATACGAACTCAACGGTATATCCAGATTTGGATTCCAATGAGCCGATCACAAAAACGTCCGTTGGAACGGATCGTGGGGGCCCGCAAAACAGCGATACTGTTTTTGTCTCAAAATCAGGCAAAACTTGGGTTACAAGATAAGTCGAACGCTGCGAGTCCAATGGTGCCAGTTTTATCACTATACGACAAGTGTGCACAAAGTAATTGGGACATTTGTAAAATATTGATACGTGGGACATTCGACGGATACGAATTGATTCTGGTGCACCCACATGTCCGAATCGAGTTCCGCAAAATCTCACACATCAAAAAATACTATATGCACCTTTCGATAAAATCACGCGACGTAGTTTCCCGGATTGATGGGACCAACTCCGTATCGATTTTTTATTATTTTATAAAACAATTTTTCTTTGATTTAACACAAAATTATCAATATATTAGTACCTGATTAAATTATTATATTTAGAAGGGAACCGAAGGTATTTATGTTGTGTATGTACCTGCGTAGGCAGTTCACGGAAAGATCGAACGATGGCGGAGAAATCGCGACTCAAAGTTGAGCCCACGAACTTTGGATTTTGTCACTGTGCGCGCTCGGGGGCAGTCCGTCGACTGAGGGCAACCGTTCTGGTGATTCACGGTGGCTCAGGGCAGTGCCAGACGGCGGGGGTGCTCGCCGGTAGTCGGAGCTTATCGGAGGGGTTGCTCCGGCGGCCTGCTCCGTCCAGGGAGGCCAGAGCAACTACGGCAATAGCAACATACGCAATCGTAGCAACAACAGCTGCTTCAACATGCAGTGACGACAACTTCACTTGGAGGGCAGAGGCAGTTTGTTGGTGGTGGTGGTTGGCAGAGATGATGCTGGTGGTCATGATGACAGTGGTAGTGGTGGTGTTCGACGGAGAGGTTGGAGGTTGGCTCTGGTAGTCATGGAGGTGAGGGCAGCGGGGGTGGTCGTGGAGGTGATGGCAGTGGTGGTCGTCGTGGAGGTGATGTCAACGGTGGTCGTCGTAGAGGTGATGACAGTGGTGGTCGTGGAGGTGAGGGCAGCGGTGGTGATGGTGGTTGGCAGTGGTGATAGCGAGGGTGGTGGTCGGAGTTGGGGGTAGTGATGGTGGTGAAGATGGTGATGATGGTTAATGGTGGTTGCATATTGAGGAAGAGAAGGAGAGGGTGTTAGTTTAAATGAGGAGAGAGGGAGAGAGTATTGCCTAGAGATTAGGGCAGGCTAGGTTCCCAAGGAGAGGGTGGGTTTCATGACGGAATGGGTGGAGGTGATGTATTAAAATTTGAAAGGAGGATAAAAATTGATTGTAGGTTGCATAGTTTCATGCAAAGAGGAGGGATATGCACATATGAACGGTCAAGCCTCAAGAATGGGTCTTCTTTATTTGTTCCAACAAATAGGAGGTGGACAAATGGCTAGCTATTTGCACAAAAGTCCCTAATAGTTTAGGACTTGCACAAAGAGAAAAAAGAGATTGGATGTAGAAAAATATCATATTTTGTGTGTTGTAGTGGGGGAATTTGGTGTGTGGTATTTTTTATGAGCCATGAAGGTGTGGGTGTGGGTTTAAGTTGGTGTTGGATCTAGTTTTGGGTTGGGTTGAGTCATTGCACCAATTTAGTTAAAATTAGTATCAACGGTGTTCTTTAATTAATTGGAAGTACATATAATTTAAATTGGATGGGACACAAGTGTCATGGACGTAGTAGACTCGGAATAAATTATTGTCATAAATTTGGTTGTGAAAAAAGGGTCGAGATTGTGTCTCCAATTTTTATTGGAACGGGTAAGGGTGCAAAGTTAAATTTAAAATTAAAAAATGTGCACAAATATTGTAAAATTAAAATGAAGCACAAGAGAGTGCATATACGAGTGACACAAAGATCGTGATTGAAGATTTATACGTCTAGGTCAAGGGTGTGATATTTGTTGGACGGCGGAAACTAGTATAGTACTCTAGATATTTAAACAAAGGTAAAGTATAACAATTAAATCAAAATCACAGTAATGAATTATAACCCCAATAATTGATCCCGAATAATACTAATTTAATCCATAATCCTATATTTTGGTCAGGGGGTTTACAGAACCTCCAAACATATCACGGTTCCTCTTTAGCTTCAAGTTCCACTCTCATTCGACCTTGCGTGCCTCCGCAAGTATCTCAGAAAATATCTTATTGAAAGATGGAATAAGGATCTTCACTTCCCAATTAAGACCCTCGCAGAAACGGATAGCCCGAACCTCTGGCCCCCTCACCAAGTACTCTGTAAATTGGCTCAGCCTCCCGAACTCTGTGGCATACTCCTCTACGGACATGCTCCCCGGAGTAAGGCTCTTAAACTGCCATCCTAAGTCCAATATGTCCGTCCGAGCAAATAACTTCTTCTTGAAGAGGTCCTTGAACACCTCCCAAGACCGCCCCACATAGAAAGAAGTGGCTCATTCCTAAACCAAGTGCGGGCGATATCGAATAGTTGAAGTCCTACCGCCTCAACCTTTAGATCCTCAGCAAGATGGGACACCCTCATAAGACACTTGATATCCTCGAGCTAATTGTCAGAATAGACGAAACCCTCT
Organism: Iris macrosiphon; assembly: GCA_036927795.1. Taxonomy (NCBI): domain Eukaryota; kingdom Viridiplantae; phylum Streptophyta; class Magnoliopsida; order Asparagales; family Iridaceae; genus Iris; species Iris macrosiphon. Next base: position 132,096,857 of record JAYESA010000007.1, read on the forward strand.
ATCCCCATAAAAAACAGAGGCTCTAGCTGCTTGAAATTTTGAATGTTGCCCAACTTGAGTTGAACAGCCTGTAGCTGTGGAAGAGCCCTTCTCTGAATGCTGTAATAGCTATCTGATGGAAGTTTTCCATACTCTACCATATCATATCTGACTGCATGTGTTGGGCCCCTCTCTCTAAATAGTGCAACCATCGGTACAATATCTCCTGACACTGGAGGTGGTGGAAGTCCCTCCGAAGCAACTGGGGCAGTCCTCTAAACAGGTGGAGGAGGATCCCCAAAGGCAGCCGAGACTCCTATGTGAACTGATGATGTAGGAGGTACAACCCCTGCTGTCTGAGTGGGAGGTTGAGAGGTGGAAGACCTCTCAGAAGCTACACCCAATCGTTGGGATCTGGTCTTCGACGATATTATGAAGACAGATCGAAACAAAAGAAATCAATTTGGCACAAGATAAGATATTATCAAGGAAGGACATCAATATTTAAAGTATTCAAAATGAATCAATAGTAGCAATTTTAAATCAGATTAAAATTCCTAGTTGTGATTGAGTATCCCTCGCTCATCCTAGTGTCCTATGTCATAAATCCTATCCCAGGCTCGTAGTAGTACAACTAAGCCTTTGTACTACCACGACTTCATACTAATTACGAAGCTGGACCTACATGGGCCACCACAAAAATATGTCACGACCCACACCTGGTGAAGGTGCAAGAGTACGTAGATACGTCCAGCCTACGCCGCAGTATCGGTGGTAGAACGCTGTCTAGGTCACTATGCTATCTGATCATCTCACACAATAATGTATAAATCTGTCAATAATAACTCAACTCCAAGAGGAGGGCAATATAATTGAAGCAACGCAATACTCAATCACATATCTAAAACACGATAAGATATCAAAGAAGTCTATCGACTACAAAGTCTAGACAATAACAACAACAACAACAACAACAACAACAACAACAACAACAACAAAATAAAAATAATATCCAAGTCTTAAATATAAGCCAGAAACAAATTCGGTACCAAAATGCTAATAAAAATAATTATGGTAACTAGTGATTCCGAATAGACCTTCCGACAATCACTCCTGAGTGTTAGGGCCCATGGTTGCTATCCCCCCTTGTGGTCCATAGTTCATGGGACACCAGTTCTCTAAGTCATCGTCTGAACAAAATATCCAGTCAGAATTGGAGCGAAGTGCAACCCAATAGCAGTTACAATCAATTAACAAAAAATATAAAATAGTAAAATAGATAATGCTATATACGATGAGAATAAAGTAGCGAATTAAGAACAATGAAGGAACATGCAATACTAGCAACAAAATATAAATCAATGCATACAAGAATGAAAGAGAGAACTATAACGTTAGGAATAGGACAAGGTAATCTATGAACTGAATATAGAGTCTATAATATACCATGTGTTTTGAGATACTAACTAGATATGTGATCATCTTGGAATATTCAATGATTACACTAAGGAGAGCTAACTCAATCATACGTATAGTATATGATTAGTTAGTAGCCAATGATTATACTACTTGTTGATAGTTCTTGATCACATATCTAGCTAGTACTTCCCCCGCCCTGACTGACACGATGGATCCAACTATGACACGTTACTAGCTAATGTATTCAATGTTAACCAATATTATCCAGTGTTATCCAATACCAACAAGGAGTAGTATTCGATACCATCTTGATAAATCAAGTAATATCTCATGACTGACGATCAAATAAAATACCAATCCGTGTACTATCGTATCAAGAATCATAAGTAATTTTCTAAATACTTGAATTATAGTAGTAATTAAATAATGGAAACTATCAAAGAATGTACTCACCTGTGGTCCAGAGCAAATGATGTAAATCGGTGTCTGAACTGGTATCTCACTGACCTACATAGAAATTATCATATAACTTGGTGTAAAGAAGTGAGAAATATGCAAAATTAGTCAAAATATGATTTTCTAAGTCTCGGTGTCCAAACTATGTCAATAATCTATAATAGAGTTCATAATTACCTAAAAGGTTGACCTATGGGGTCAAACTAGCTAATACTAGCTAATGCCAAGTTATCTTTAGGTACTTGGGTCAATAGATTTAAGGTAGCAAATATACTAGCTAATACACTATATATAAAACTCATATATACTAATACTATAAGGTATCTAGGCTAGAACTAATACCTCAATTAAGATACCTTAAGTTAGCACCCCTAACTCAACTACCCCTCTCAAGTACATGTGTACCATGATACTAACTCTCATGGACCCTCAACACTCACATCTCACCAACACTCCACTTATGAGACACAGTAGGTTCTCAACTCAGACCTCCATTGGTACACTCTTGATACCCTTTTCCCTCGCTGATACGTTCTACTATCAGGTACTATATTCTACCCTACCTTCTCTTACTAACACTTTCTACAACGTATCTAATCAATCAACATACCTATATAATTTACCCACCTATCTACTGCCCGACTTTATTTTATGCTACCAGGACTGACTGGTACCACTGCTAATACTTCAAGTGTCAATAGCCCAGGTATCAACACACCCCTTCAACTGAACTTGTACCACTGAGACCCCCAATCCAAAACCACTTACTTGAGCAGCCTGCAGACAGGGTAACCCCCAAATTCCTCTGCAAATATCTCCTCCTAATATGTGCTGCACAGGCCTATCAACCCCTCCATACTATACCTCGTACTACTAGACACAGTCACCTCTCCATAATAATCCATATAAACCTATATACTAAATCACACACTACTTCAACCTCACCCTACTGTCAAACTCATAAATATCACAGTCATATATTACCCACACATCTTCACTCACTCTAGACACTACCCCATGCACTGCACTTGTGCAAAAGTGTGCATTGTGCAGTATAGTTCTAATCTCCTGCTGCTGCTGATGTCTTAACCTTCTCCAATATTGCAAACCCATACACCCTTACTACCTGTGCAAAATTGAACCCTGCACACAACCCGACCCCCCTAGTTGTTGTGTGTTCAGACCACAAACTGAATTATCCCTCAACTGCAGACTTAGCCCTCACTGCTGCTCACCTGGGAAAACTCAGTTTCCCCTAGCACTTGACTTGATGTACTATCCTGGGTAATACATGATTGGCCCTGCTATGAAACCCCAAAATCAGTAGACAAGTTTGTACCTCAAACCTCATAGCCCATTGCCTGCATACCAGTTTCCTCAATGTAACATTACCTGGACAGGGTCCAGTTTTATCCCCTCTATTACTTCACTCTTCTTCACTAACCCTAGGTGCACTTGATACTAATACTGTTCAGTTCCTACTGCAATCAATGCCAGCATGCTACTTTACCCCCATCTCTTGAGTACACAGCAAATGACTGAACCCTCACTTTCTGATACGCATTAGTATCAAAGCACAAACACTTTTATGATATACTCTACACTTTACACTCTAGACACTATAATACTCATTGCACTGTTATTAATTACCATCCACTAACTAATGATATATTTTGATACATGATTGAATCCCCTGATACCATACCTACTATCACAGACAGTGCACAAGCAATGTCCTCCATTAGCAGTCCTTATTTTCTCTTGCAGGCTGAGGCATTACTGTCAACGTGCAATGCAACACACCCTTTCCATAATACTCCACTGAAACCCAATTTTGAGCACAAGTTCACACTCCCACAAGCACTCTAAAACACAGGGATACCTAGCACAGACACTGGTGTGCTCTTATACTGTCTGCACCAAGTCTGAGCACTTGTGCAGACACCCACTCATCCAACTCCAATAGAACACCAGACCTGACACTCCTCCTCTCCTCTTGAACACTTGCATCTCACTGATGCACTAAGACACCTACGCACACTCCTCCATTCTCACACAACACCCAACACAATATACTAACACTCATATACTACCCTCTTTTAAACACATGGACACACATGTACACTTAGTATCAACCCTCATAACGCATCAACCATACTAACTAGATAATATGTCAAACACCTAATAGGCACAACCTAGTGTCACCCTCAAATATCATGATATTCATGATACACACCCCAACCTAAGAGTCAAACCCCCAAATTCCCCATAATAATTATATAGACATTTCAAATACACAATAATATAACTAATACAACTTGTTACAATATAAATTGAAGAAAAATTGCACAAATCACCAAAAATGAGCCCCGTATCACACCGTTTCACGAAATACCATGATACGCTCTACTTCTGTCCAATTATAGATACGTATCTAGTCCCACAACTCTAATCTAAGTCTAATTATATCTAATTATTCTTATGACATTGATGTGTCAATCTCAGAATTCTCCTTAATTGGACATAAAATACCATATAGATTCCACAATACAAGTCATATGAACCTAGTTCTTGATCCTATGGGTAGCCCTAAGCCAACGGATGATTCATAATGGTTAAATGTATGAATTAGAGTCTAGATTAAGGGATGGATGTAGAATTTATCTATTGAAAGATGGATTCCCAATTAATGCTCAATGGACACAATTAAGACAATCTTCTTGCCAATTCCTTCTCCTTCAAGTGTTACTTGCAATCCAAGCTCCAATGTTTCTTAATTGATTGATTTAGAAGGGAATTAAGAAAGATATTGAGGGAAATTGATGGAGGGGTGAATGAATTGGGGAAGAACTCAATTAGGGATCTATAATTGAAATGAAATAAAGTGGAGAGAGAGATTCTCCCTCCTTTAGGTGGTCGACCTCTTGCCCCTTCTCCAAGCTACTACACAAAGTCTACAATGTCCCACTAGTTGTCATAGAAATAAATAAATAGGGAGGGGTAACTATGGAATCTCTATTCCTAATGAAAGCTTAATTAAACCACATAATTAATCAAGAGGGATGAGTCTAATGGCCTAACCCAAATGTTGGGTTCAATGTGTCATGACTAGTCTAATTTGGGTCCACTAGTGTCAAGTCTAAATAATAGTCCAATCTACCAACCAATAATTATATTAGTCACCAATACATACATAACAAGCACTATATTGAATAAATTAAAATTAAAATTTTTAGAATAATATAAAATGATAAAATTATCCATAATTTAGAAATATGATAGTTACAGTGTGACTCGAACGGACTCCTTTAGACTCCTCTTTCCCAATTTTTGGTGTATCTCAAAAGGAGGCTAGAGGGATCTTTATATAGGGAAGGATGGAAGTCTATCCTCCTCTTATTTACAAAGTGGAACTAAAAAACCAACATACAAAATTGATATCCCACAATCACAGCCTAATGCATAGCCCACTCAGCGCTCGTTCAGTACCCGTTTAGCAACCGTCCAGCACCTGTTCATGCAACACACACATGCAACCCGAGCACAAAACTCTCTCATAAAATGAGCGTACGAGCGCAAAAAAAGTGCACAAGCACCTTGCGACGATGCTAATGTGCTAAGTGCAAAGTGCGCCAACAAAGTGCCACTTTGCGCCTTTGAGCCCGAGTCCGAGTTGCTAAGCCCCTTTGGGGCTTAGCTCCTATGGAATAATATCCAAGAGCATGACAGAAAGCTTAAAAGCTTTCAATGAGGAGTTAATATTTTTTTATCCTAATATAATACCCCCATATGGCACCCATGTGCCCCACCATACCCCATGTGCACACCTTAACACATACAAAGTATTATATTGAGATACCCACCTGGTGGTGTATCCAATATGGGACTATCTTTTCAAGTCCAAAGAAAAAAAAAATACCACCAATCCCCCACATATCTCATTATATGGGTTGAACGTTCCTCACAGTGACTGTCCATCATGCATTAGGATAGATGTTGCTTCGACTTGAATCTTCCCGCGTGGGTCGAATAACAGTATGATACAAGAATGGACTAAGCCTTAAATTCTGCATCGTAGCTGCAATTCTTTCCACTCAAATAATGACATTAGGTGTGCTTCCGGTTGAACGTTAAAGGCCCTATGCATGCCTGGTTTTGGTGCATGTATCTTGGGCACCTACAAGTTTACCCTAAAGAGACGGCCTATATGTCATGCCACAGTCCCAAAATATATGGGACTAGGCCACGTGGCAATGGCTAGCTACGTACCAAGGAGACTCCCGTCCGACTCTGAATACGTATAAGTTGTAATAATTGTCAATATCAAGATAACACGGTCTACATGTCGATGTCTCAATCCACAAGGATATACAATAAAGAAAGGACAACATGTATCATGGTATGCACCCTATACTACACTCGTCCGAATAGACTCGAAGAAAATAATATGAGTATACAAATACTGGGCTATACTAGCAGAAAATAAGCAGAGATCATAATAGCTGAATAATGAAGAATTAAATACAAATATCGAGTAACAATACCTGTATAAAACTCATCAACAGCTCCAGCCTTCTGTCAGAAGTCGACCCTATAATCTGGCAGGAAACCAGATCCTCAGAGGGACGTAACAAGATACAAAAATAGTATGCCATAGTAAAACAAAAATGAAACATGTGATATGACGGTGTAATATAGCATAACCATCTAAGTGAGACGCAACTTTGAAGACAATGTTCGACGCATGGGCTTTCCAAATATAAAATTATAGCTCCGAGGCAAAGAGACACACAGGGTACACCGTAGCTCCGAGCACAGAGTCACATGGGTGATACTATGACTCAAGATACAGGATCTCTACATAAATAAGAATATATATATAGCGCATACAAAATAGCCCAAACGTCTAGTAACTGCCTTCCCCTCCCAATGGGGTCAACGAGTGCTCGCTGAACCTAAACCTCTATCTAACAGTCTCGTTATACTGAAGTAACTATCAACAAACACGATCCTAAAGTCATCACAGATTTTGGTCATGCTGACACTATCAGGATACATGAAGTCTGGCATGATGACAGTGTCTGAATGTGTCCTAGGGTTCCGATAAAACCAAGTAGGTAGATCAAGGTGTCGCAAACATCTATTAGTCGATACTAGACATTACCAACGAACATCTACACCCGGATATAACCCAGATGCTAAGTAACTATTTCGATCTAAAATGCACATAATGTATAGATAGAATAAACAGTAAATCTGGAACTGAGATACATGATGGTAAGGTACACTTGCCTGGATCTGGATACTGAAGACGAGGCTCCGGTACAACGTCCAAGTCCGAGGATCCCAAAGTACCTAGAGACGATATATAAAATTAATTAATAATCTAGCTCGATACTATCTAAAATGAGAGATGACAACACGTCTAGCATAGGCTTTTGCCTTACTTACATAGCTCATATAGATACTAACTAGAGGATTAACCCAAGTTGTCTAGGGTAACGTTGCATCAAATATGATCAACAATAAGTATAACGTCCTCAAACATTATCTTCAACCCCTAATATTCATCATAGCAATTTCAGTCAATTAAGTTATGCTCATCCTCGACCATACCTGTAACGTCCCGCTCCGCGCCGGCGTTATGTATCAAGGTGAGTGGGCAGAACTTCGTTCTCTGATTCTTGCACGCCTTAATAATAACCTGAGTTTTTGCTTGCAATGTTTTCTTAAGAGAATGATAGAACCTGCCTTGCATGTTAATGAACGAACTCACCTAGCTTGTCTTTGAAACAATGCCTGCTTAACGAGAATCCTGAATCGCCTGCTTAGAGTGCATGAATATGTTCACTATCGTCTATGCTTCGAGAGAACCATACTGTGCCTGAACGTGTTCAAGTGATAAGTCGGATTGCCCCGCAACAATGAGTGTATTCTGATGGTTCGTCTTGTCTGCATACTAGAGTTTATTTGATAGTGTTCCATGCATTCGCACGCGGTCGGACAATGGCTATTGGTGGAGAGCTGAACTGCATGTGTCACGGCTGCTACCATGATAGTGCAAAGCAACCATGAGTCACAGCTGCCTCTAGCATCAGAGAAATGAGTCATTGGTATGCTGGACTAACCGCTACCGATCCTGAATACTCGGGGACCGCCCTGCATATAGCTAAGTCATTGTGTTGGCTTGGATAGTGACTGCCCCTAAGAATGTGCATCGTGTGTTTAGCTTTGCATCAGACCCTCGAGTCGCACGAGACACGCTGCGCACACCCTGAAACATGAACGGTTTGCTTGCTTGCATATTCAATATGAAACTCTGTTTCCAAACATGTTTCTAAACAAGTAAATCGACTCTGCTAGAACTGCATGAAACGAACCTAGGTAAAACTAGAAAGATCACTAGTAATGTAATGTTTTATAACATGATTACTTAGTGCCTGTTTGAGTGAATGCTTGTTTCTGTTCAGTTGATTTATCTCACCAGTACTTGTATAAAGTGCTGACCCACCAACAGTTTACTTGTTCGCAGGTACTGGATCGTCCGAGGGAGCGATAGGCGTGCCACAGTCCCGAAGACCCGGAATCCTGGTTTCGATTGTTGCCCCGAGAATGCTATCGTATAAGGGGGCATAATGTATGGAACGAACGTGTGCCTTTGCTAAAGGAAACCCAAGTTGTCTCGATTGTCCCGAACACTCAATTGGCTAATGCATTGCATTGCAACAAGTCTCTTTCCGCTGCTTACTCGATTGATGCGATGATAGCCAACTATCAACTTAAACGATTGGCCTTACACGGGCGCAACCCCAGGCCCGTGCGGCATCACGTCCCCCGAAAGCTCGAACGGGCCATTGCTTGGCTCCCTTCCTCCCTCGCACCCGCGGGACGGGCGCGGTGATTCGCGTCCGGCGCGCCGGGGCACGATGATACGTGTCCGGTTCGTTAATTCCCGGCCGCACGGCGCGGGGCAGGGTGAAGCGGCGGCCCGGGCAGGACCGGGGCGTGACAGAATGGTATCAGAGCGGAATCGATTCTCTGGTCCAAACCGTTGCTATGACTCTGAGATATTATCGATATAGTTTTGCAAAGAGCGTTCCATACAATAAGTCCATAGATATTCTTAAAGTGCAAAATGTTTCCTGAACTTGAATTGCTTGACTGTTTCGATTGAGTACGGCGAGGGACGGCACTATCGCTACTCGGGATATCGAGAAGTTTATCCTTGAAGTTTCGAGGACGAAACTTTTTGGCAACCCAACGAGATGTGATTCTTGCTTTACTTGACTTGATGTAATCCCCTTGTTCGGGAACTGCCTTGGCAACCCAACGGTCCTGAATACTTTCAGGTTCATACTTGCACATAACGACTATTTGATAGTCTTATGGCTAAACTAGATGAATGCAAGACAAGATAGAGCTACTGGGTCTTGGCATGAATTTAAGTAATGAGCATAGTGAATATGTAAAGCAGCTAAATATTGGAACAGTACAAATATAACTTTAAGAAAATATGCGGTATAGCCATTTCTTAAAAACATAAACGATTACGTTAGCATGGGTCTAAGGGATAGTAAGAGAAACTAGCATTTATTCAAGTTATATTTTCATGTTCTAAAACAAGCAATACAAGATGGAATTATTCTCTTAGCTAGGTGCGTTCACTTTTTATTAGCATGCAAGGGGTTATCGCCTAGAGATCTAGCATATATATCCAAATTCTTAGGTGTGTTAACCAAGCAAAGACAGGTTCATCATAGTCACCCACCTGAATGAGGGTTTGCCTCGGCCAAGCGAGACTCCGAGTGAACCGCTGAACTCCAAGTCCAAGTGTCGATATGCCGTTTGAGTCATCTTGCAGAATTGAGTGAAGTGGGCCGTTACGAATTGGACCCCAACTCATGTGGTTCCGTCGGCTTCTCTCTGAGTGGGCGATGGTTTGGTGGATCCTCTGCTTTATGGCTGGCTTGCGACATTGGCTCCACCATCGATGGCGGTTGGATCCTTGTGCGACTCTTCCTCTCCTCCCCCTTCCTCCCTTTTTCTATTTGAGAGCGTAGGGTTTTGCTTTCCTATGCGATATTTCGGGGCAAAGTCTGCCAGCCGTCTGGTGTCCAAGCTCCCCTCCCCCCTCTCTTATGCTTCTTGTAGTCCCAACTTCCTCTGTCGTTCGGGACTCCATGGACGTCCCCTCCCAGTTGTCTACTACATCGACAGCCGGTGTTGATCAAGCGGCTACCCTTCGGACTGTTGCAGTGGTTTTACTCCACCGTTGGCTAGATCTTTTCTGGAAGTAGCCGGGGCCATGCTCCTATCGACATTCCTAGTGTGCCCTCCATGCTTATACTCCTCTTTCGATGGTGCTCCGACTATTCATTTCTGTGAGGAGGATGTGGCTACACTCGTAGTACATTTTCAGCTGGCACTTATTAGCAAATTTCTCCATTCTCGACCGCCTGTCGACGTCGTTCGACACATATTTTCGAGAATGGAATTTGTCACGACCCGCACCCAAAAATTCGGGCACGAGTGCGTGGGTACGTCCAGCCTACGCCGCAGAGTCGGCGGTAGTACGCTGTCTAGGTCAAATCCACAGTTAACTAATCTAGCTCATTTACAAATAACATAGGCAAGATAATAATGGAAAACAGATACTTAAGATTTTAAATGAAATAAATGCGACAACAGATTCAAATGTTTAGTACAGAAATCAGAAATGAAATCGGGGACAAACCCGATTACTAAGATAAAAGAGCAATAAATAAAATAGCCACTGCTATCTACTCTGCAGCAGGGGTCTCCTGAGTGGGATCTGGCTCCTCATAAGTGTCATCTGTTCCCTCATAGGGACCATAATATATAGGGGCAAGGTCCTCATCATCGCCTAAATCAACGGATCCAGTCAGGAAAGGAGCAAAGTACACAATGCACAACAAGATTAAACTAAATATTTATGACAATTATATTGAGTATCATATTGAGAAAGTTGCATAAAGAACATCAATATCTCAGAGTTACTGCTATAAATAGGAATATGAGAAAGCATGAATAAATGAGACAGGAAATAAAACTACAACAGTCAGCAAGAACTATAACAATACCAGAAACTATCTGTGTGAACTCGTGTTTGTTTTAGAATACATAGTTGGCATGTAGGGGTTTATAAGGCTAATCCGGCCGTCATAAACGGCTATTAAACAGGGGAAAATCGAGATCCGGCTGAGGATACAGTCGCGTACCAACAGCTATTAAACATGACATGGGGAAGGGTAAACTACATGCCTTCTAGTATTCTCCCACCCGACACGAAAAGCAAGACATGAACTCCAGTATTCAAGACATGAAATCCAGTGTTCTAACACTACGTGTAATCATCAATGGTACTAGTAAAGCAGGGAATTAATTATCACAATATAAAGATTAAACTTGAAGTGCAGGTACTTGCCTGATGTTTGGATCCAATTACAGTTTGTATCTCGGGGAAATTTCCAGAAATAAGTCCAAATGCTAAAATAAATATTACCATCATGCTCAGAAGATATCAAATAGCTAGAAATGCCTGTCCTTGGGTCCAATTTGGAGACAAGGGCAAAAACGGCAATTTCGGGTCAAAACGGGGTCCGCCGGTGGGCCCGCTTTGCACCGAAAAACGTGCCAGGGTCAAAGGTCTCCAAATTCACCAAACTTAGTGTCAACAGGTCAGGAACGATGATACGAACCCAATGGAACTTCCAGAATTGGATTCCGATGAGCCGATCACAAAATCGCCCGTCGAGCGGGGCCTATGGGGCCCACGACACGCGATTTCGTCAACGTTCTCAGAATTGAACCAAACTTGACCCACAGGACCAGCGTATCGCTACGAGTCCGATGGCGCAAGTTTCGTCTCGATCTGACGAGTGTACAAGAAGTTAGGGCAAATTGCATAAAAGTCGGATACGGGACGATGTCCGCGGATACGCGTTGATTCCGGTGTGCACGCACACCCGAATCAGCTTCCGCGAAAACTCACATGTCCGTATCGACGACGCGCACATGTCTGTGAAGACCGCACGCGACCAAGTCGTCCCGTTTGGCGGGGCGTACTCAGTTCCGGGGTGAATCGGGTCGATGTTTTTCCTGTTTTTGGATCGCGGTGTGCGATCACCACAGGACGCGATGCCCCGAGCGGGTTGTCCGGGCACCGAGAGGGTCCTACAGGCTTTACAACGCAATTTACGGAATTAAAATCGGAGATACAGGGTGCAAGATACGAGTACCTGAACGAGGCTCGAGGAACCAGAAATTTCCGTGTCCGGGTCGTGTCCGACACGACACGAAGAAAAGGGGATTTAGGGTTAGGGTTTGCGGGACACGGCCGGAGCTCGGGCTTGCCAGGGCGGCTCGCGGCGGGGAGGGGCCGGCCAGGACGGCGCTCGGGCGGAGGCGGCGGCGAGGGGGCGGCCCAGGGCGGCTGTGCTGCTGTTGCTGGGCGCTGTCGAGCGGGGCCGGAGGCAGGCGGAGGACGGGGGAGAGGCGACGGCGATGGCGGTGGAAGGGGCGAGGTGGCCGTGGCGGCGTACGGCGGAGGGGAGCGCGGTGGCGGTGGCAGTTCGTGGTGGCCGGAGGGAGAGAGGGGGTTTATTTATAGGGAAGGAGGAGAGGCTAGGTGGCGGGGGCGAGGCCGGGAAGGGCGGCGGAGGGGGCGGAGTCGTGGCGCTGGCCGGGCGGAGCGACGGCGTCCGCGAGCGGCGGCGCCGGACGCGGGGGGGGGGGGAACGGGTCAGGGGCTGGGTTAGGGTTAGCGGGTGCGGGTCCGGGAGGGTCGGGTTCAGATGGACCCGACCCGACCCGTTAGGGGCTGGGCCTAATGGGTTTGGGCCGCGGGCCGGGTTGGGCCGGATATATATAAATAATAATAATAATAATAATAATAATAATAATAATAATAATAATAATAATAATAATAATAAATCAATTAATTAAATAAATAATTAATTAAATAGTTTTTAGGAGATTAAAAATAGATCCGGGGTCCAATAAATTCCAGAAAATTACCCTAAGTCCAGTTTTTTATTTTACACCCAAAAATATTATTTCCATAATATTTTAATATTATTTATTAATAATTAAAAATTATTTAATAATTAAGAACCCTGATTTTAATTACAGAAAATTCCCAAAAAATTCCAAAAAATCGCAAATAATCCCAATTTAAAATTTTTGCAAAATCTGGGGGTTTACAATCTACCCAACTTATAAAATTTCGTCCTCGAAATTTAAAATTAAGTCATACTCTGTTAACCCTTTCATGTACATCAATCGCAATCTCCTTGCGATAATTAGAATCCCTATTCTATCCTACTGCAATTATCTCATGGTTAAGATGACTACTGTTCCAATCAAAATTTTAACCTATGGTTATCACTTCTTACTTTCTCAAATTACCCACAGGCAGATTTTTAATTAAGTCCATATAACATCTTCGAAAATTGCATACGCTTATAAATTTGTCTCACGATTTTAACTATCGTAATTTCCTCTATAAGTGATTCTAGTCCACTAGTATTCACATTGTATGCTTCAGCTTTTAAATTCTATTTATATTCTCAATATTCCAACTAGGTAGTCCAACCATCAATTTTAATAATTAAATCAAATCATCAAATCAAAATAATTTAAATGTAGTCTGCCAATGTTCAAGTCTGAATTATATATCCTCTAAAAATATTGATGATTTTACCTTCATTATTCAAAATTTAAATCATGTACCTAAGGTATAATTATAGGGTCCTCGATATCAATTCATTACTCATCTTAGTCACTCCTCTAAATTTTAAAATGGCTTGAACCTCTTCCAATCTAACCTTGCTCGGTCACAATCCAAAGACATTCCTCTCGAGTTGACAAATACATTGCTACCCAACTTAGAGTTTATTCATTCATCACAAAAGACTATATACTTTAAGAAAATATTCCTTAATATGGTTACTCATGTCATTCAATCCTCGAAACTTCAGCGTCGATCATGATATGTCCTCAATTACGAAAGTTTAATCCTCAAGTATGTGATCGGCCTATGGGACATGTCTGGTATTCTCTGTGTATCAGACTTATACCAAGCACGAGGTTTCGTCTTTCCGAAATAAGGGAAGACGAGGATCAATAATACAGAGTTCAAGGGTGAGGTGGTAGAACAGAAGTATCGGGATCAAGGAGTTTAAAGATTTCAGGTGGAAGATTGTCAAGCGATTTGTGGATTGAATCCTATCTTGGTAATGCTCGTATTAATACAGTTATGTAACCTATATGATGTGCTCGAACATGTCTAGAGGGCAAGTATACTAGTCAACTATATCTCTCAATCCACGTAAGGTAGTGCGAAGGGCGAATCAAAATGCACTAAGGTTGATCAGACCGTAATACACTGATTCTGAATAGACAATTGTATTAGTGTGTCGACCCACTAATACATGTGTCATGAACAAGCTCGATAAAGAGTAAGCTTGCAAAACTAGGCTATAGAATAGCAGCTTAAGTCAAGTACATCAAAATTAAGTGTGCTAAATGATGATGAAAGGAGGTACAAATTATTTAAGTTCACAAAACAACCTACATTAAGCACAATAACAAAAGATTCTACAAACTCTACAGTTATCAAATATAAAAGCATACCCGGTTATTAGCAAGTTTAAAATTTCCAGGTTGGGGCTGAGGTCACGAACCAATAGGCACGAGCTAAACAATACTAGAAACGGCAGCAAAAACAACTTACGCGCATTAGCTACTCCAAGAGTCTGCGCGTTCTCCACGATCATACTGGTAGAGCATCTCGTGGAGATCTTGTAGGAACCTCATCGCTTGCTGGTAGATCCTTTACTCTGCATCCAAAAATAAACGGTAAAGGCGCACAGGAATCAAGGCAGGATGCAAGTCAATAAAATAATTCGAAACCAATATGAATATCAAGAACGATTCAATCAAGTGTATGAGCTTTTCCTAAAATCCTCAATCTTATTGCAGGCCTGTTCGGTCCCTAAGTTAAAACTGAACAATTTAGTCGTTGACCTGCATGGGCCACCATAAAAATGTGTCACGACCTGCACCCGGAAATTCGGGCACGAGTGCGTGGGTACGTCCAGCCTACGCCGCAGAGTCGGCGGTAGTACGTTGTCTAGGTCAAATCCACAGTTAACTAATCTAGCTCATTCACAAATAACATAGGCAAGATAATAATGGGAAACAGATACTTAAGATTTCAAATGAAATAAATGCGACAACAGATTCAAGTGTTTAGTACAGAAATCAGAAATGAAATCGGGGACAAACCTGATTACTAAGATAAAAGAGCAATAAATAAAATAGCCACTGCTATCTACTCTGCAGCAGGGGTCTCCTGAGTGGGATCTGGCTCCTCATAAGTGTCATCTGTTCCCTCATAGGGACCATAATATGGGGGCAAGGTCCTCATCATCGCCTAAATCAACGGATCCAGTAAGAAAAGGAGCAAAGTACACAATGCACAACAAGATTAAACTAAATATTTATGACAATTATATTGAGTATCATATTGAGAAAGTTGCATAAAGAACATCAATATCTCAGAGTTACTGCTATAAACAGGAATATGAGAAAGCAGGAATAAATGAGACAGGAAATGAAACTACAACAGTCAGCAAGAACTATAACAATACCAGAAACTATCTGTGTGAACTCGTGTTTGTTTTAGAATACATAGTTGGCATGTAGGGGTTTATAAGGCTAATTCGGCCGTCATAAACGGCTATTAAACATGGGAAAATCGAGATCCGGCTGAGGATACAGTCGCGTACCAACAGCTATTAAACATGACATGGGGAAGGGTAAACTACATGCCTTCTAGTATTCTCCCACCCGACACGAAAAGCAAGACATGAACTCCAGTATTCAAGACATGAAATCCAGTGTTCTAACACTACGTGTAATCATCAATGGTACTAGTAAAGCAGGGAATTAATTATCACAATATAAAGATTAAACTTGAAGTGCAGGTACTTGCGTGATGTTTGGATCCAATTACAATTTGTATCTCGGAGAAATTTCCAGAAATGAGTCCAAATGCTGAAATAAATATTACCATCATGCTCAGAAGATATCAAATAGCTAGAAACGCCTGTCCTTGGGTCCAATTTGGAGACAAGGGCAAAAACGGCAATTTCGGGTCAAAACGGGGTCCGCCGGTGGGCCCACTTTGCACCAAAAAACGTGTCAGGGTCAAAGGTCTCCAAATTCACCAAACTTAGTGTCAATAGGTCAGGAACGATGATACGAACCCAACGAAACTTCCAGAATTGGATTCCGATGAGCCGATCACAAAATCGCCCGTCGAGCGGTGCCAGTGGGGCCCACGACACGCGATTTCGTCAACGTTCTCAGAATCGAACCAAACTTGACCCACAGGACCAGCGTATCGCTACGAGTCCGATGGCGTAAGTTTCGTCTCGATCTGACGAGTGTACAAGAAGTTAGGGCGAATTGCATAAAAGTCGGATACGGGGCGATGTCCGCGGATACGCGTTGATTCCGGTGTGCACGCACACCCGAATCAGCTTCCGCAAAAACTCACACGTCCGTATCGACGACGCGCACGTGTCTGTGAAGACCGTACGCGACCAAGTCGTCCCGTTTGGCGGGGCGTACTCAGTTCCGGGGTGAATCGGGTCGATATTTTTTCTGTTTTTGGATCACGGTGTGCGACCACCACAGGACGCGATGCCCCGAGCGGGTTGTCCGGGCACCGAGAGGGTCATACAGGCTTTACAACGCAATTTACGGAATTGAAATCGGAGATACAGGGTGCAAGATACGAGTACCTGAACGAGGCTCGAGGAACCAGAAATTTCCGTGTCCGGGTCGTGTCCGACACGACACGAAGAAAAGGGGATTTAGGGTTAGGGTTTGCGGGACACGGCCGGAGCTCGGGCTGGCCAGGGCGGCTCGCGGCGGGGAGGGGCCGGCCAGGGTGGCTCGCGGCGGGGAGGGGCCGGCCAGGGCGGCGCTCGGGCGGAGGCGGCGGCGCGGGGGCGGCCCAGGGCGGCTGTGCTGCTGTTGCTGGGCGCTGTCGAGCGGGGCCGGAGGCAGACGGAGGACGGGGGAGAGGCGACGGCGACGGCGGTGGAAGGGGCGAGGTGGCCGTGGCGGCGTGCGGCGGAGGGGAGCGCGGTGGCGGTGGCGGTTCGTGGTGGCCGGAGGGAGAGAGGGGGTTTATTTATAGGGGAGGAGGAGAGGCGAGGTGGCGGGGGCGAGGCCGGGAAGGGCGGCGGAGGGGGCGGAGTCGTGGCGCTGGCCGGGCGGAGCGGCGGCGTCCGGGCGGGTCGGGTTCAGGTGGACCCGACCCGACCCGTTAGGGGCTGGGCCTAATGGGTTTGGGCCGCGGGCCGGGCTGGACCGGATAATAATAATAATAATAATAATAATAATAATAATAAATCAATTAATTAAATAAATAATTAATTAAATAGTTTTTAGGAGATTAAAAATAGATCCGGGGTCCAATAAATTCCAGAAAATTACCCTAAGTCCAGTTTTTTATTTTACACCCAAAAATATTATTTCCATAATATTTTAATATTATTTATTAACAATTAAAAATTATTTAATAATTAAAAACTCTGATTTTAATTACAGAAAATTTTCAGAAAATTCCAGAAAATCGCGAAAAATTCCAATTTAAAATTCTTGCAAAATCTGGGGGTTTACAGAATTTGTGGGTCCTATCTCGGTGGGGGTTATTGACGCGAAGCATCTTTTGATCAGATAGAATCTAGAATCAAAAATTTTGAGGTTGCGGTCGCATGAATTGTGGCATATTGCTAGCGCCCCTATGTACGTCTTCAAATGGTCAACGGACTTTGATCCACGTAGGGAATTTTTGGTGGTGTCAATTTGGATTGCCCTTCCAAGGTTGCCTTACTTCCTGTTCACGAAAGTCTTCGCCAATGCGCAATGCATCGGCACTCCGCTCACGACTGATAGAGCTACAGTTGTAGTCTCCAGGCCTAGTTGTGCCTGGGTACTAGTGGATGTCGACGTTAGTCTTCCACTCCGCCTCATATTAGAATCTTCTTGCCGGGTAAGTTTCTATTAGTCTACTTGGTTTCCAGGCAATAAAATTATAAATTATATATATATATATATATATATATATATATATATATATGTTAATTGTGACTAAAATTATTGCTCATGAAAACTAGGTGCGAAGCATTTAAATATATGGTTAGTTTGATGTCATAATTCATGAATGATTGTGTTTATTAGAAACTTCAAATCCAAGAAATATATATATCTTATTCAATTAGAATGTAAAAAAATTTAAGCTTATTAACCATATTTATCTTTAGCAACATAAAATATTTACAACAAAAATAACTAAAATTAGGTGAAGAACATTTAACAAATACCTTGATAGTTTAATTTTGCCTCTTTTTATTTTCATATTTCCATCGATTCTTAATTGACAAAAGTCAACCCCTAATTTTTTCTATTGTTAACTAATTGACATTTTCATCTCTTTACGCAGGATAAAGACCTAGAGGTAAAATATAATTTTTATAAAATTTGGGACTTATAAAAATTTAGGCACGGAAGCAAATATGAACATTTAAATACTGTAAATTTATTACAAAAATTACAATATAAGTACAAAAATAATAATTAGGAATAGCCAATTTTAGAATGACGTATTAGTAACGTTATTGTCAGTGGCAGGGAAGAAAAAAGATATAGATAGATTTAGTTTAGGATTTTGACATCGCACCATACAAACTAAAAATAGATTTCTCTTTCTCTAATTTTGTTTTTTGATTGATTCATAATTTAGGAACTTACAAACTATTTATAGGCTCTAATTAAAATATAAAAAGAAGATAAAGTCAATCTCTAATGACTTATCATTATGTAACTTAAATCATAACTGATAAAATAGATCTCTATCTAATATAACTAAAATTAACTAAAAGAAAACAGAAAATCTAATTTTTTTTTCAATCAATCTCCTCGATTTTAAAATTTTTTACCTAATGGTGAATCATGTAAGTATAGAATCCGAGAATTATATTTCTAGTAATGTCCTCCAAATCGGCCATGGCGAAGGCCTCTACTTTCACAAGGTAGCATTGAGGCATTTGACAAGATGATGAAACTAATAAATTTAAAAGAGAAAGTAATATTGTAGAATTATGGCATATTCATTTTATTGAATCAAACTGAATATTTATAATACAACCAATCTAGAATAGGTAACTACTAATCAATTATAGTTAAATAATCTCCTACAATCATGCATTTAGATTATTGACATTTACGTTGGTAATTAATCTCTGACTAATCAATAGTAGGTAATTAACATCTTTATCATCTCCCTGCAAGATGGAGCACAGTGAGGTAATTCCAATCTTGTTCGTTAATTTTTGGAAGCGAGAGCGGGAAAGAGGTTTGTTGAGCGCATCAGCTAGCTGATCAGTGGGGAAAACATAGGCAACTCAAAGAGAACCTCCTTGAACTTGTTTCCGAATCCGACGATGTTGGAGACGGAGGTGCTCGAACTTCGGAGAGCACGTGATCTAAACTGTGTCACTGCCATCGATCAGCTGCGAAGATCATCGCCGCGAATGGAAGAAGATATGTAGAGCTGACCGTGGGTCAAGGTCTAACCTGCCAGTTATCTTCTAGACAGGTTGGGTAGTACAGTGGAGGGAGCACGACAGACAGTACACTCGGGAGATGACATTCGTAGAGGTAGTCACACGGTGCAGAATGGAAATGCGCATGCGGTCATGTTGGAAGTAGCGTGGGTGGTGGTGGGTCATTGAACGTGGTGGAATATCGGAGGGAACATCGGTGTCGAAAGCGGTAGATGTGGGAGCCGACACGGAGAGATCGAGAATGAAGTATGGTAGGTTGGCGTGCTATACTGGGGATGTTGGAGAGGTCGAGGGTTACGAGTAACCGGAGATGAAGTGGTTATGGAGTTTTAGGGAAGGTGACAGTAGCAGGTGTGGTGAGATTAAGGGGTGATGGGAATATAGTTGAATGTTTAAGTGGTGCAAAAATTGAAGGAATGAGGAGGATAATGCTATTCTCCGAAGGATTTAGGAAGAGCCGCTATTGGTTGGAATGATGCAAGGCTAGTAGATCAGGTAGTTTTGTCTCCTCCATAATTTTGGATGAAATCTTGTATTGGTGTTGTGAATCTTCTGCGGTCTCAACCATGATGTCGATGTATTGGTGTTCACCAGGGTGAGTCTTGGTGTGTCGGAATGATCCAAGGCTAGTGGATCATGCAGTTTTGTCTCCTCCATGACTTTGGATGAAGACTGGTTTTGGATGAAGACTCGTTTTGGGGTTGTGAATCTTTTTTGATTTCAACTATGATATTGATGTAGTGGTGTTCACCAGGGTAAGTCCTGGTGTGACATCATCGTGACGTTGTCGTCATCGACTCGTTGTTGTTGATATAGTGGTGTTCACTAGGGTGACTCCTGGTGTGTCATCGTCGTGACCTTGATGTTGTCGACACGACATCATCATCTGTAGTAGTTGTCGGTGGTGACAGCGATCGGGATGGCGAGGATTGCGAAGTAGGTCTCTATAAGGAGCCTTGCCTGGACCGACTCCATTGTGGCAGCCCCGTCGATGATGTCCTTCATCAACTACAAGCAATAAGCCCTCGGCAGGGCTGGCCCTGAGTATATGGGGGCCCTAGGCGAACTTTCAAAATGGGGCCTCTATATATAATGTAAAAAAAATTTAAAAACTGAAACAAAAGTTAATTAAAAAAATTGCCATCAAGGATTGAACCTACAACCTTAAGTATGCTAGTCCAACATAATAACCACTACACCACAATTGATTTATATTAAGAGAGGTCCATGGTACATAATAGTTCTATTTTAGATATAAAATATTAATACATATATATGTTTAAACTAATTTTCTGGGCTCTCCTATTTCGTGGGCCCTGGGCGGTGGCCCTAGCCCTTGGCTGCTACACGTAGTACGACTACTGCATCGCCGGTGCACCGACCGTGGTGCCTACGCCGACTGCGATAGAGGGAGAGGGAAGAGCATCACCAGAATCGGTGCTCTGATACCATAATAGATTTAAAAGAGAAATTAATATTGTTGAATTATGGCATACTCATTTTATTGAATCAAACTGAATATATATATATATATATATATATATATATATATATATATATATATATATAACCAATCTAGAATAGGTAACTACTAATCAATAATAGGTAATTAATATCCTACAATCATGCATCAAGAATAGAAACTCCATGATGGTATTAATGGTGGTGTAAGGGGAAGAAGCATAATATCCCAACATGGACCATTTATCAAGCACCTAAATAACTTGTGGTTGTCTCGATGCGTCCGAAAAAGCAAAACGATCATCACTACAAACAATTATTATTTTCTACAAACTATTATGATTATTTGTATAAATTTATAATATAAATTGTTCACGGATTTGATTATTGGGACACGTTCAAAATATTTATAATATTTAATATATTTTTTAAATTTATTGGTTTCATCAAATGACCTATTTAATTCTCCTAAGGATGATATATAAAGATCAAAATTTATTAATTGTTTAAACCTAGACCTAGGCTCGGACTTGTATATAACTGGTGATCGTATTCAACAAACACATTATGTTCTATTATGGATTTTGTAAGAATATATGATCACCGTTAACAATAGTTTTTGCCTCATTATGCTTGAAAAATTCATTGAGCAATCTTTTTATTTCGTTATGTATCTTATCATATACAACATCAATTATCGTACAAATTTGTTACGATGAATTATTTGTAGACATTTTTTTATGTGACTTACATATGTATAAAAATATTTATAAACCAAGGTTAAGCTCTTATACCAATTTGACGTAGGATAAACCAAGGTTAAGTTCTGATACCAATTTAACGTTGGATAAAGGCCTAAAGAAAAAAATGTATTAGTATTAATTAGGGATTTGAATAAATTAAACATGTAAGCTTTAAAAAAATGTGAACAATCAACTATTATAAATCTACCACTATATTACTAGCTAGTAGTCTAGTTAGAATTATTTTTAGTCACAATTGTCTCATCCTCCATATTATACCATTTTCCTTCCAGTCTATATAAGCATGATTGAGTTTTCTATTATCAAATGTTTATATTTATGATGTTCTCAACTTTAACCACTTGAGTTAGAGATATTTAGTTATAATTAAACATATTAGATAGTTAAATGATTAGTAGATCAGATTTTTTGTTTAAATAATTAACATAGTACTTACAAACGGCTTAGACGGATCGATTTTGAGCTATTTTAGGGCACATTATATTAGTTATATTACAATTGGATCTTTTATAGTGTTTGGATAGTTTGATGTTGGTAATATTCAGATATTTGTTAATTATGCATTTTGTAGATTCAATTTACTTCCAACAGTAGTGAAATTATGTAAAGTCCCTCCATGTACAACTTTCATGATTTGATTTCTTCTGATTAAAAAGTTTGGAGTTAAGCCCTCTCACATAACCTCTTAAATAATTTAAAATAGTCCTTTGTTCCTAGTAGTAACTTAATTTATTAGCGTACAATTAGTTCTCACAAATTCTACTTTTTCTTAGATCGATATACTATTTTCAGCTATATGACCAAGTATTATGCAATCATATATGAAATGGCTGAAATATCAAATTATTTAACCTAAAATCTCAAATCATGACATTGGTCCCTGATGGATACAAAACTTGATCACTAGACACTATAGTTTGCATATGAAGCTTTAAAAGAGAAGCAAGATATGTAATAACAGAAGCTATAGACCTCTTCCATAGCACTAATGGTTGTTGGGACATAATTGTCAGTCCCAAGGTAGATCAAAGATGGATCATAGATGGCAAGAACAGAGATTCACACAAAACTACAAAATTTGCTCTTTGTTTAATCTTGAAGTTGTTATCGAGGTCCAGAGGAGAAAGAAGAAGAAGATAGAATAAAATATTATTCTTGCTGGGGTGATGAAGACCACCGTTGCTCAAAGTAAGAATCGCCCTCTATCAACGATCTTCTTCCATAAACAATTAAGTTCACAAGAGAACTTCTGGAACACTTATAATCACCTATGTGTATTACTCGAACGAGCTCACTGGACCTATTTTTATTTTTTGTCTATCCCCAAAAGGAGGCAAGAGGAGTTTATTTATAGGGAAGGGTAGAAATCCCAACTCTAATCCTGACCGATGTGGTCTAAATACCAACTCCTAAAAACCAGGATTGATAACCTGCACACGATCTCCTCAGCCTACACATATGTTCATGCACATGCACTCAGCCGCACAATAGTGCAACAAACCATGTGTGCAGCAATGCAAGCACATATGCGCGCATAACAGCACATAGTCGCGCATGTCACCAAGCATGCTACTCGTGAACGAGTGCAAGATATGCACATAAGCGCCATGCAGCCAATGCAAACATGTAAAGTACAAAGTGGGCCATCAAAGCGCCACTTTGTGCCCTTCGCCCGAGCTCGTATCCATGTCCAAGTTCGAGTCGCAAAGCCCCTACGGGGCTTATCTCCTTCGAAATTTTTTCCAAAGAGAGTGACAAAAAACAAAGGTTGTTTCATTGAGATTTAAACATAAAACCTTTAAAAAAATTACCACACATGGGCCACCATACCCCATATGCATAATGCTAATACAAAGCATGGCTATATATTGGGATAACACTTGTGGGTTTCCAATGTGGGACTAAAAATTCCAAAGCCAAGTTAGAAAACCCAAATAATCTTCCACATATATCACAATATATGGTTAAGCATTTCCCATAGTGACTGTCAATCATGCATTAGGATAGATGTCGCTGATGACTTGAATCTTTTCATATGGGTCAAACAATAGTATGATATATGAATAGACCGAGCCTTTAATTTAGTACCATAGTTGTTATTCTTCCCACTCACACAATAAAATAAGATGTGCCTCTGGTTCGCACATTAAAGGCATGTACTGGCCTGGTCTCGGTGTATATACCTAAGGTATCTACAAACTTACCCTCAAGAAATGGCTTATATCTCTTTCCATACACTTAGGTGAGTTCTTTCATATAGTTTAATTTTTCAGCATGAAGCCTTGTGCTTCTTTGCGATGCTACGCCTCTATGACATGGCCTAAAGTAGAGGTCCGCAACCTCTTAGTGGTGTCACTCCACTGAAGCATGATAAGGTCATAGGCCTCTTTGAAGTGATGTCTATACTACCACTCTCCACCACTTTGGCATTAGGCTACATGCCTATACGTGGTGCTACTGTCGTTGTGACATAGGACCAAATTCGATGCTCTATCTCACCGTGGTGTCACGCCACTGAAGCATGGGAGGTAGTGTCGAGCTACCCATGTTTCCTGTAAAGCACACCGGATATTCAAAATGTCCGAAAACTCATTAAAGCTTATGGAATTCTTCCTGAAAACTCATCAAAATGTACACGTTGATGTCCACGATTGGAGGCTTCCATTCATCGACTACACGATCTATGGAATTCTTCCTGACAACCCAAAGGAAGCCACATCAATCAGAAGATGTTCCCTCCAGTTCTATTACTATATGGCTACTAAGATGCTTTATCGCCGCTCATACGATGGTCTTCTGCTATGATGCCTATGGATACAGAAGCCAAACAGGCACTTCGGGAGGCCCATGATGTCATCTGCAGTACCCACCAACCCGGTCCAAAGTTGCAGGACCGTCTCCGACATTTGGTCTACTATTAGCCCACAATGGTAGCCTTCCAATTCCATGCAGACTTCATCCACCAACCCTCGGAGTTCCTACACCCGACTATTGTATCCTGGCCGTTTGAAGCATTGGGGATGGACATTATCAGACCGATCAGTCCACCCTCTTCTAAAGGGCATCGGTTCATCTTGGCTATAACTGACTACTTCTCCAAATGGGCAGAAGCTGTCTCGGTAAAGTAAAAATATCGAATGTGATTATCTTCGTCAAGCATCACATCATATACCACTTTGTCTTTCTATGAAGGATCATTCATGACAATGATCCATAGTTCGTAAGTCATGCATTACCGGTTCTGCGACAAAAATTGAATTCAGAATATGGCTTCGAGTGCATATAACCCAGTGGCAAATGGGTTGGCCGAGGCATTCAAAAACTATCATCAAGCTTCTCAAGAAGTTCGTGTCATCTAACAAGTGCGAATGAAATAAAAAGCTGGGTGAATATCTCTCGGCCTACCATACAATGGTCCGGACAGCTACAAGAAGTACGCCATTCTCTTTGGTGTATGGAAGAAAAGCGGCCCTCCCAATCGAGATTCAAATCCCTTCACTCCGAGTAGCCCTCTCCAACCAATTAACCGTCAATGATAATCACCGTCGACGGCTAAAAGAGTTAGAAGAACTCGACGA
Source organism: Iris macrosiphon (assembly GCA_036927795.1). NCBI lineage: Eukaryota > Viridiplantae > Streptophyta > Magnoliopsida > Asparagales > Iridaceae > Iris > Iris macrosiphon. The sequence goes on from JAYESA010000007.1 coordinate 132,122,177, forward strand.
GAAACGTCTCTTAGCTCAACAGCACATTGAGCTATACCAAGCGCGTCTCTCGGGAGCCTTCAACAGACGGGTCAAGGAGAGAACCTTCCAGGTGGGAGACCTCGTCCTGACCATGAGGAGACCAATGGTCATGACACACAAAATGGTCGATAAATTCTAACCTAAATGGGAAGGCCCGTTCATCGTAGAATCAGTATTCTCCAACGGCGCATACCGACTCGCGAAACCCAACGGTAACTTGCTCATGATGCATATCAACGACAAGTTCCTGAAAAAGTACTACGTCTAAACTTGACTTGTACTCCCCTCATCACCAGCCGGGACAACCCAGATGTACATCTCTACATTCTTGGTTCTTCATCCCCAACAAGTGCCTTTGTGCAACATTTTCCCCTTCTTTACAAATTCCTATAAAAGCCCTCATCTGTATCTAGGAGTCCTGGATACGAAACAGATGATAGATCCTTAAAGTCTCCCCAGCGGAGTAGTCCTCAGGTCCATTCGCACACTCTCTCAGTGACCACTTAAAAACCAATCCCATTAGACGCTAGCCATATTCATATTGCTTCTGAGCTATTTTGCCTCTGAGTTATCATCCTACCAATCTCCCCAACAAAGCAATCCTCAGGTCTATCTTCATTCTCGGATAGACCACACTTAGCAAATCACTCCTCAGCGAGTTTTTCGGACACCGGTTCACGTCCATATTACCTCTGAACTATCGTCCTAACATTTCTCTCTGGCTGAGTTTGCCATATCCATATTACCTCTGAGCAAACATCCCGAGTTTTTGCTATCGATCATCACGTCCATATTAGCTCTGATATCGGTTGTCATCCCCATTTATCACCGTACACACCATGGTACACCAGCGATGTTAAGTCCAAAAAACTACCACATCTATATTACCTCTAGCAGGGCTTGTTTTAAACCTATTACTTGCACCAACATTCATAAAAAGTTATAGGTCTACAAAACCTATCACGTCCATATTACCTATGATAGGTATTATTTTCGAATTTATTATTTGCACTCAATGTGCGCAACAAATAATAAGTCTTCCAAAAGATCTTATAGTATGATTTCCTCAATGGAAGCAAACAACCACGTCCATACTACCTCTAGCACGCTTCTTTCTCCTTCTAAAAAAAATACCATGATCGTACCTAACCTCTCGGTATGTCTATTGATCAGCTCACGTCTACGTCACCTCTGAGCTATCGTCCCCACATCCTACCCCGAGAGTGTGCCATATCCAAGTGACCTCTGAGTAAACCTTTTCCTACGACTATCACTAGTCGTCATCTCAACTTATCACCTACTCTTAAATTTAAGTACGCCAACGGTGTTAAGTTCGCAAAACTTTCCACGTCCATATCACCTCTGGCAAGGCCTGTTTCGAACTTATTACTTGCACTCTCGTACGTAATAAGTAATAGGTCCACCAAAGATCTCCCAATGGGATGTCCTTAAAAGGCTATGGTATTATACTACATCCACATTACCTCTAGTACAAATACCCAAAGTCCACAACATTTAATATGACAAAGAAGTTCTGGAAAAAGATAAACTTTTTATTAATATTCAAGATCATGAATACACACAATGGAATTCTATTACAAATTAAGAATTTTCATTAATATTCAAGATCATGTGTACATGTGATAGAAAATTCTACAATCAGAACTTTCTCTATCCAAGCGCCCCTCTGAGCGATTGCAGCTACTGACACCAGCAAAGCCCGCAGCGGAGCTTAATGCTTTCTGGGTCATCCCTCCACAATGCAAAACTCAGTATATGGAAAATAATCTATATCGACGGATAGCAAGGGAGGAGCAGGAGAAGGTGCTCTATAAACATACGGGAAGACCAACGACAGAAATAACAATTAATCGAAATCCTGTCATTGACCCTGCAGTCTCCCGGCTGATAGTAAACCGCATAAAAGGAAGAGACGCAGCTGACACACTGCATGAATAATGACAGCTCAGCGTATGACGTAGGATGTTCATCCTCGTCTCCTGGATTAGTTCTTGCCAAACTGTCCTCGTCGCCTGGATCAGTTCTTGGCGAACCGCCACATAAAGTTGGTCTTTAGCCCGAACATCGGGTGTTATGATATCCTTCAATGCTCCATTATGAGTCACGCGAGGGGAAAGAAAGCCTGCACAGGGAAAATATATGACATCAGCATATAAAGACAAAGTCAACGTTTATGCGGCAGAGCCTAGTCGGCGCATGAGGTGTCTTTCATGCGGCAGAGCCATGGTGGTCGCATGTCCGGATCAAACTTTCATCCATGCGACAGAGTCATGGTTGTTGCATGTCCAGGTCGAGCCTTTATCAATGCGACATGATCTTAGTTGCCGCATGATGGTTGTCCATCCATGCGACAGACTAATGAAGAAAGTATGCACATGTTCGTGATGATCTCTCATCCATGCAACAAGGCTGTGTAAGAATTCTGCCCGTGTTCTAGACAATTTCTCGTCCACACAGCAAGACTATGCACGGGTGTCTCTGTGTCCATGAAGCCCAACACGAAGAACGCAATGCTCCCCTACCTCCGAGTAAAATACCGGAATCAAGGGGCCATGGATCAAGACCAACCCTGACAAACTCCTCGGCGAGAAGGGTTGCAGCCTGCAGCATCCTTTGTAGGAAAATGAGGAAGAAAGCAAAGAGATAAAAGTTCTCTCTTCCCCTGACTGCCTATTTATAGGCTCCAAAACCGCGTGAAGGGATCAAGGCAATGAACCGAGTGGTTAATAAGATAAACCTGAGACCTTGATCTGCGTGATCCTCTTTAATCTTCTTGGAAATTGATGCCATGTCACGCCCCAGTCCCAATATACGTAGGACTAGGAATACGCAACATGCCAGCTACGCATTCGACTAGACTCTGGTCCAACTCGAATACGTATAAGCTATATTATAATGGTCACTATCTAAGTAATCAAGTAAATATAAATATCTATGCCTTAATCCACAATGAACATAATACACAAGAATGAGCTACATGTGCTAAAGTCGGCCGTCCAGTAACACACAAACTCGAATAGACTCGAGAAAGAAATATGAGTCTATAAAACTAGGCTATATTAGTAGATAAATAAACAATATATACAATTATAATTACCATTATAGCATGCATCCTGTAGTCCTATCCAGAGTCCAAGTACTAAGATCAAGTCAAGAAAGACTCTGCCACATGAATATCGTGTCAAGTGTCCTACGGTCGGATGTGCAAATAACATATGCACAAAATATGGGTTCGAAAGAATGACTCTCTAACTACGATACTCGACTCCGTAGAGGATGTCAGTTCCCGAATCTTGTCCGGACACAAAGTATCGTATAACGGCCAAAGGCTCACAAGTACAATAATCAAGCCACACAATTATAATATCTAATGCATACATAATATCAAATAAATAATGTATAACTGTAAACATCTTGGCAATGTACACTTGCCTGATTCTGCAATCAGTGATGGTAAAGATGATCCCGCGTCCACTCCTTCGGAATTCAATTGACCTAAACATAAATTAAATACTTAAGGGTCAAATCATAAATTCTTGTAATTATAAATTAATTCTATAATTTCTAAGATGCCATGCAAAATCAAGCCCGTTATTATTTGTAACAACTTTGCTTACTTTTACAGGATATCGGGACCTAGTTTCTTGGTTTTTGACTTCCAAAATTTAAGTTTAAGTCCCAAATAAATGATATGAACATAAATCATATAATCTTGATTTAAATATAATTTATATTTACTTTAACAATTAATTTCTAGATTTGACAAAATAATATATTTTAAGATTATGGCTACTTTAGGTTGACTAATTTTGTCCGAAACTTGTTCGAGACATTGCTTGTCCATTAGTATGGTTTATATTTATAAAAAAATATTTTTTATCATATTATATTCTGATCTAATATTATAAAATATTCATCCATTTATTTCTTCCAAAATAACCTCTATTTACTAGCAAAATAGTGTCATAAAGTCACCCAAAATATAGGCTAGTGGCCCTTATTTTTAAGGTTCAGGTTTGACATAAAAATACCATAAATTTAAATTTAAAGTACTTTATTTCTAGAATTAAAATATATATAAATTCATTTTTAGGAATTAAGATCAAACCCTCCAAGAATCGTATCACAAAGTCATGTTGTGCGTCGACTAGGTATTCTGGCAACTTGATGCTAGTTTGTACATGCAACATTATCAATTGAATAATAAAGTATTTTTAATATAAAATTATATCATTTAATTTTCTAAAATTTAATAATAATTATATATATAAATAATTATATCACATCATTCATGCAACCATCTAAACTACGCTATCTAGCTATTCTTGCAACTTGGCCAAGTAGTCTTTGCATCCAATCTTTCTGTCAGCATAAAATATGATTAATTATATAGTTATAATATTTATATTATGAATTAATAACATATAATTTTTTGGAATTATTTTATATATATTTATCATGGCAATACTCATTGAACCTTGTCTACCATTGGTTCGTCGTGTCCGTGCCATGATTGTTCGATTTTTTTGGAATAGTTTCTACATAAAAATATGAGTTTCTCATGTATGGAGTTAATCCTAATCATCATCTAATATTATCATGAGTTACACAATCTTTGGTTTATGGAGAATAGGAAAAAGAATCTATGTTGGAAGACTTACCCGTATATTATTACGGCGTAGTCCTTTCTCGCGACACAGACCCTTCGGAGCACCAAACAGACTCCAAACTCCACGAAACTTGAGGGGGTGCTTGGGGGCTTAATATAGGAGGTAAATATTCAGTTTGGAGATGGTTTTTAGGGCTTTGATGGAGGTAGAAAAGTAGCTGCAACCAGCAGCAAGCAGTCGGCCTCTAAGGGTGGCTAATCTCTTGCTCTAGGGCTTGTCAGCTTGTGGGAGATGAAGTGGAGGTTGGGAAGGAGTGAAAAAGAATTAGAGAAGGAGAGGGAGATTCTGAAGGGGTCATGGAAGAGAGGAGGGAGGATATAGGGGCGGCCACAAAGAGGAAAGTAGATGTTAGGGTTAGAGTTTGGTGATAAGTTTATATATATATATATATATATATATATATATATATATATATATATATATATATATATATATATATATATATATATATAGCCTTTTTAAATAGATTTAAATAAAGAAGGGGATTTGTCCTATTGCTAATGGGTTCAGCCAATGAGGGCTACTCTTGGCTGAAATTTTGAGGGTGGGGTTAGTTGTTTTGGTTAGGATTGGATAAGATTTGGTTGTTGGGTTGGTTAGGGAAGTGGTTAGGTAGTTATTTGCCAACTAGGTTGCCACATATATAACTTTCTATAGATAAAAATCCTATAAATGTAAATAAATTAATTTAAATATCATATATATATATATATATATATAATATTTACATGAGGATATTGGGTGCACTACATGCACACATGTGTTTGGGTCAAGTTCTAGTCAAAAGGAGACAATTTTACGGTAACCGTAATTCTTAACGTTCTTTAATATTTTTGGAGCATAGGAGAGATCAAATAAATGCAACATCCATGTTCCAACTATATTAGACTCAATTAAAATTTTTATTATAAATTTTATTGAAAGGAAAAATGTCGTGCATTGCTCAAAATATTCAGGCCATGACAAAGTGTCATATATATTAAAAAGAATTTTAGAAATTAATTATTTAAATCTATCTATTTAAATAAAATAATAAAAATAAAAGTAAAAATAATTACAAATTTACCAAATTATCCCTATTCTAAAATGAGGGGCTTACAATCTACCCACCTTAAAAGAATTTCGTCCTCGAAATTTAAGATCTTCAATAACATATATTTTTTCTCCATCAAAATTGAAGCAATATAATCATGTAATCAAATTACTTTTGTCATTTAACAAAGTCCCCAAAATTTACTTCATCCTTACAGTTTAAAATTTTAAAATAAATCTTTGAAACTCGAATTTATTTTCAAAACTTTAAAATCCAATAATTTTTTTTCCAGATTCTCAAGTCGTAATTATTAATTACAATCTAACATTATTTCCTCAAAATTTTAAATCTCATTTATGACAGTCTTTAAAATTTTAACAATTCAATCCTTCAAATTTAATTCCATATCCAAAATAAAAAAATCAAATCGAAAAATTATTTTCATCCTTGAAAATTTGCATCTCATATTGTGGTCATTTCTTAAGTTCTAATAATTCGATTTGTCCTTATAGCCATAATTTGTCTTGTCCTCACTGCCATTACGTATATATGAATTTTTGATATTTAAATTAATGGTCATCCTCAAACATCAATTAATGAGTCAATCCTAAAAATTTTAAAGTTAAAAATAATTTCTCAATTTAAATCCTACTAATGCATATCTCATGAATAAATTTAAATATTCAAAGTCTCGTCATCAAAATTTGAATTCGAAATCTACTCCATCAAGCGTTTCTCGTAAAAAAAATCTTCAAATTTTGAATTCAAATTAAGTCCTTATAAGTCAATTCTATAAGTGATAAAGTCAATATTTATATTATTATTCTATTGGTATATCCCAACCGATAAATCAAATCTCAATATTATATTGAACTCCTAACACTCAAAATCCTCAATATTATCCTTGAATTCCTTGAATTATATGTCAAACTTTTAATTAAAATTTTAAAATTAAATCTTCGAATTTTAACTACTTCAAGATTTAAACTCCTTAAATTTAAATACAACTATTGCATATTTTCTTGAATAGATTTTAATTCAAATTCTCATCCAGAAAATTTAAATCTAAAACTATTCGCTCGATCTTTTCCTTTATATTATTATTTTTCACACAATACTCAAATAATAAAATAATTATAAAATCTTTAAATTGAGATTCACCAACGTTCCACCTCATCATATCCTAAAATTCTCAAATTTAGATTCCAAGTCAAATCTTATCAAAATCTTCAAACTTGAATCCCACAAATTTTAAATGCCTCAAGATTCTTAAAATCTAAATTTAAATTCATCACATAATCTCTTTTAAATTTAAATATAAATTCAATCATATCATAATTTTCAAAACTTATGGTTTAACAAAATCGTCATCATATCAAATTCTCAACCCTTTATTTGAATAAATGTTTATCCTTAAAAATTTAAACTCCATAATATTTAAATTTATCTAAAATATTTTAACTTAAAATTTTAAATTCGTTACATCATAATCGTCTTAAAATTTTAAATTAAATAAATCTCTAGCTCTTTATCACATCATTTTTTTCTCAATTCAAAACGAAACACCCCCTTTTTTTTAAATCACATAGAAGTGTAAGCCTCAAAGCACCAAAATTTGACAATTCTCATCTTTATCAATTGATTAACCTCCAAACTAATTCGCTAGTCGAGAAGCCTAACGACCTTAGATAAAACTCTCTTATCAAAACACAATATTATATCCTAAAATAAAATTACTCGCATACATCTAAAATGTTTATCGAATAGTAACCCATCACTTCTAATCTAGGCAATTGATATAATCCATCTTATTTTAGGTTCCTATAGGTAATGTCTTAATCTATTCTCACTCTAATATCTAGAAATTATCTACCATAATCTTCACTACTCAGGTAACCATCTACTTACAAATAATCTATCAAATATGTCTTCTCCATCTTGACAAAAATCTTCTCCTGGGGAGATCACCACGCACGAGTGTTCGTCTCTTCGAGTTAAGGACAAACGAGAATCAAAGAATAAGAGTTCAAAGAAAGTATGGATGATTACAATTTTGAGGTTCAAGGACGATATTAGAAATCAAATCAAGTTCCAATAGCAATTATGGATTGAGATCCTAACAACCTTATCTTAACTGCAGGCTCGCTCGGCACAATAACGTAACAAAAATGATATGCTCTGACCTGCATGGCCGCCACAAAAATATGTCATGTCCCAGTCCCAAAATACGTAGGACTAGGAATACGTAACATGCCAGCTACGCATTCGACCAGACTCTGGTCCGACTCGAATACGTATAAGCTGTATTATAATGGTCACTATCTAAATAATCAAGTAAATATAAATATCTATGTCTCAATCCACAATGAACATAATACATAAGAATGAGCTACATGTGCTAAAGTCGGTCGCCTAGTAACACAGAAACTCGAATAGGCTCGAGAAAGAAATATGAGTCTATAAAACTAGGCTACATCAGTAGATAAATAAATAATATGAATAAATAACCATAACTCCGGTAGAAATGATATAAGTACCTGGTACCAGTGCCTGCAAGACAAGCACTCCATCAGCAACTCCAAAGGCTCCATAACTGTCTATGCTGCAAAAACTGGCAGGGGACCAGGTCCTTAGAGGGACGTAATAAGGTACAAGAAATAGCATGCCAAAAAATAAAATAGTATAATAAAACATAATCAAGGGTAAACTACTGTAACCATTTATGTGATATGCAAATGAGAGTATGGTATCGTACCCCGGGCTGGTACTCACGAAAGATCCCAATGGACACTTTCGTATGCTAATAGTACACTCAAGGCTCCGTGTAAGGAAACCAAGAGGAAGATGTATATATATAGGGCTGGTACTCACGAAGATCCCAATGGACACTTTCGTATGCTAATAGTACACTCAAGGCTGTGTGTAGGAGAACTAGGAGAAAGATGTATATAAAAAGTACTCACAAAAGATCCCAATGGATACTTCCGTATGCTAATAGTACACATAATAGTAATAGTAAAATATGCCCAGAGCACGATGAAGACTCTCCCCACCCAATATAACCTCACGTCTTAATCAAGACACACAAGATCATGACCTCTAACTATCAACACAAGTCATAGTCAATATGTACAATTATAATTACCACTATAGCATGCATCCTGTAGTCCTATCCAGAGTCCAAGTACCAAGATCAAGTCGAAAAAGACTGCCACATAAATATCATGTCAAGTGTCCTACGGTCGGATGTGCAAATAACATATGCACAAAACATGGGTTCGAAAGAATGACTCTCTAACTACGATACTCGACTCCACAAAGGTATTCTGGCAACTTGATGCTAGTTTGTACATGCAACATTATCAACTTGAGTAATAAAATATTTTTAATATAAAATTATATTATTTAATTTTCTGGAAGTTAATAATAATTATATATATATAAATAATTATATCACATCATTCATTCAACCATCTCAACTACGCTATCTAGCTATTCTTACAACTTGACCAAGTAGTCTTTGCATGCAATCTTTTTGTCAGCATAAAATATGATTAATTATATAATTATAATATTTATATTATGAATTAATAACATATAATTTTCTGAAATTATTTTATATATATTTATCATGGCAATACTCATTGAACCTTGTCTACCATTGGTGCGTCGTGTCCGTGCCATGATTGTTCGATTTCCTTGGAATAGTTTCTACATAGAAATATGAGTTTCTTATGTATGGAGTTAATCCTACTCATCATCTAATATTATCATGAGTTACACAATCTTTGGTTCATGAAGAATAGGAAAAAGAATCTATGTTGGAAGACTTACCCGTATATGATTACGGCGTGGTAGTTTCTCGCGAAACGGATCTTCGGAGCACCAAACGGACTCCAAACTCCATGAAACTTAAGGGGGTTCTTAGAGGCTTAATATAGGAGGTAAATATTCAGTTTGGAGGTAGTTTTTATGTCTGTGATGGGGGAGGACAGTAGATGCAACCAGCAGCAAGCAGTCGGCCTCTAAGGGTGGCTAATCTCTTGCTCTAGGGCTTGTCAGCTTGTGGGGGATGAAGTGGAGGTTGGAAAGGAGTAAAAAGGAAGTGGAGAAGGAGAGGGAGAGGCTGAAGGGGTCGTAGAAGAGAGGAGGGAGGATATAGGGGCGGCCACAAAGAGGAAAGTAGATGTTAGGGTTAGAGTTTGGTGATAAGTTGATATATATATGGCTTTTTTAAATAGATTTAAATAAAAGAGGGGGTTTATCCTATTGCTAATGGGTTCATCCAAGGGGGGCTGCTCTTGGCCAATAGTTTGAGGGTGGGGTTGGTTGTTATGGTTATGATTGGATAAGATTTGGTTGTTGGGTTGGTTAGGGAAGTGGTTAGGTAGTTATTTGCCAACTATATTGCCACCTATATAACTTTCTATAGATAGAACTCCTATGAATATAAATAAATTAATTTAAATATCATATATATATATATATATATATATATATATATATATATATATATATATATATATATATATATATATATATATATATATATAATATTTACATGAGGATATTGGGGTGCACTACATGCACACAAGTGTTTGGGTCAAGTTCTAGTCAAAATGAGACAATTTTACGGTAACTGTAATTCTTAACGTTCTTTAATATTTTTGGAGCATAGGGAAGATCAAATAAATGCAACATCCATGTTTCAATTATATTAGACTCAATTAAAATTATTATTATAAATTTTATTGGAAGAAAAAAGGTCGTACATTGCTCAAAATATCATAGCCATGACAAAGTGTCATATATATATTAAAAAGAATTTTAGAAATTAATTCTTTAAATCTATCTAATTAAATAAAATAATAATAATAAAAATAAAAATAATTATAAATTTACCAAATTATCCTTATTCTAAAATGAGGGGGCTTACATGCCTCGAGCCCCGTGTCAGGAGACGGCACAAAATCCCAAGAGATCCGGTCAAAGAAAGAGAAAATATCCTTATTTAATGATTTGACAGCATGTCAGAATCCACTATGCGGCAACATGGTTATGCGGCACATTGCCATTATGTGGTCAAAAGTGCTCGACCATGCTTCTTATTCAAAGTATCCAAACTTGTTATTTTAGAAAATTTGAAGGGGGGCTTGTAGAAGCATAAAAAATCTATAGGCCGCATAAGAACTCATGTCGCATAAAACATGATCTATTCGGCCAGATGGAAAGCTACATAATAATCTACATGCGGCCAGAGCAACCAAGGAGCAAGAGGCCGCACAATGAGCTCCTGACAAAGTCTCCAACGTCTAACATAAAGTTCTGACAACTTCAAAATTCGTGAAGAGGCGGCTTAAAAAAAGACAAAAAGTCACATCTGTATTGATGGCCTCGACAGACGCGTCATGCCAGGTGTCCTCCCATCTGTGGCTTCTGCCAAATGCGACATCGTCAACATGCGGCTGCAGTGTCCATTCGACCAAAGCCAGACGTGAGCACGTATACGACCTGGACGAGCATGCGGCACGATGCCATGCGGCCTGAGTGTCCATCTGACCAAGGCCAAAAAGGATGCCAATGCGGCCACAATGACTATACGTCTAAGACGACCATGCGGCTGCTGACTCATAAGATCTTTCTGTTATAACCAAAGAGATCCTCGTACAGTTGGTGCGGATTATATGCTCAGCGGACCAAGTAACAAACCCAACGGGTTGAAACAACCCCGAGATCTCTTCAATAACATATCTTAACCAAGCTCACGTGGCGGCTTGCCCGTATTATGAGGCTACTGTTACAACCGCATTTTGATGGAGGAGCCCCATGCGACCACTAAGCATGAGTATATGTGGCACCCATGGCACGTCAATATTTTGGCTATAAGTGGCAGGGTATGACACACATAAAAGAGTCTGGCTATCTGCGAACCTATAGTGAAGCAGGAGAAAAGAGCTTCCTCGTTATGTATCGGATCATTCACGGAATAAAAAGAGTTGCTACACACTTAACCCTCCATCGTCACCCCCCAGAAAATAAATTTGTACTTAGATTGCCTCCTAGGACCTCACTGTACTTTCTTTTCATTTGTTAATTAAATCAAGCTCTCTTAAAACTTTTGAATTTAATGACGAACAATGTCGACGTCGATGACGATGAGTTCCATGTCGACGATGGCTGCAGGCTCCATGTCGACAATGATGAACTCGAGTACGGTTGCAGCGGCGCAGAGTACTACCCCTGTGGATACATCAGGGGAGAGCTCTGCCATGACTGATGATGATGGTTCCACGACTATGATGACGACGATGAAGGATAAACGTAGGAATCTGGTATTGGCGATGGGTACTGCCAGTACTGTTACGATGATGGCGGAGTTATCGAGTTCGCGTATAGCTGCGTATATTGATCCATGGGTGGAGAAGCATAGAACTGAGATAGAGAAGCAAAGACATACCGTAATGGTCCGACGTTGGTGGCGGAGGTGGTGGTGGCACTGGCGGTGGCGTCGTCTCAATGGCCGGAGTGTATCCATAACCATATCGAGGATATTCCCATCCATATCCAGGAGATCGAAGGTGAGTTTCTTCCGTCGGACGTCGGTGCTCCTCTGGCGAGCCTTTCGGGTCGCCATGGACGCTCGAGCTCAAGATCGAGCTTCCATACTCTCTGAAGTATGGATCGTACAGCTCTGATACCACTTAATAGGATCCAAAGTACGACCGATCTGAAATCGCCATTGCTAGAAGCTAGGGTTCAAAAAAGTTGCAGTAAAAGAAATTGGGGAAGAAGACTCTATTCAAATGTAAAAAAAAAGGGAAAATCGGTTACAAATTCAAGAACTAAAACATTTGGCATATCCATTTTTCTGATCTCTTCCCTCGCAGTGACACTCATATTTATACAGTGTCAATTCTTATTACAATGACAATTGTGTCCTTGGAACTAATGCCCAAACTTCCCCTGGTTTATGATGTGGACTCTTACTTCCCTCCACTGCTGCTATTTGAAATCTCTCCCAATCTGAACAATAAACTTTGATACTCAAGATAGATACCAATTCACACTACCTGGAGCTACTGCTACTTCCTGGAGCTACTGGACTATTGCTGAGCTACTGGACTCCAATCTTCATATTAGCCAATACAAGAAATGACCTACTACTTGGTGCCATGAATTGGTATTGTCCTACTTCTATTGTACTTTGATGATGCTGCTACTTGGTAAGACTGATACAGCTGACACTTGAGGCTATATAATTGGGAATGTATCAACAGTATGGTCAATGGACGGATCCAAACGAAGAAGAAGAATCAAAGAAGTACGAGGAACAAGAGGATCTTATCGATCGCTTGTTGATTTTGTCGATCGACCTTCGTAACCGGAGAAGACGAACTCTGCTACGAATCATCGGACAAGTCAACCATCGACGGAGAAGCGGTCGATTATCGGCAGAGAAACGACAGATCACTGGTGGAGAGAGGGCACCGCGAGCTCGCTGTCGCCGGAGAATTCTTTCTTTGCAGAGATGCCATGGCCAGCGAGAGAGCAACCGTTATGGTTTCTTGATTTCGTGGGCGGGAAACGAAGTTGTGAAAAGACTGCTCTTCTGGAAATAGTTTTGGGTTTTGAATGAAGTTGGATGGGCTTGGGCTCCCTAGCAACAATATTGGATTCTTAAGGGAACGTTTGTTAAAGAAAATTGGGTTTTAATTAGTGAATGGATTAGATGGAAAACTCAGGATATTTATAGGAATTGGTGGAAGATCCTAAAATCAGAATATTTTGGGAATATTATGAAAATATTTCAGGAATATCTTAGATTTCCTCTCCTATCGGTTACATGTTAAAATAATCCTTTTTAAAAGCTTCCCTCTCTAGTGTTTTTTAATAATTTACTAAAATGCCCTTCCCTTTCTAATATTGTTTGCTCTTAAACAATTACCTAAATTATTTTATTTAATTTTTTTGGGAAAATCATTTAGAATTTTTTTATAAATGGGTTTCAGGAAAGGGGAGTTAAAAATCTACCCACCTTAGAAAATTTCGTCCCCGAAATTTCAAATGCATATATATTAAAGAAGAGAACGATAAATAAAATATTTTATGCAATATTCCGAGTTAAGAAATAAAACATGGCAAAGTTTCAACTTGCAGCATGAATGTGGTAAAGAGGAGAAAAACTATAATAATTAGGTCATCTGATCAAAGATTCATAATTGAGGAAAATAATTTTTTGTCGTGAAACAATCATAAGGGACTGAAAAGATTGCAAACCCGTAATGAAGTAACTAAAGAAGGTTAGCAAAAAATCTTACTTTGAGATATGGTTTGACTAGGTTAAATGAATTTGATTAGAAAGAATGGTTGATTTTTGTCGAGAAGATGCACAATAATGAAATCAGCTGATAAGAAGTGAGAGATTAAAGAATTGTATATAAGGTGCCAAATTAAGACAATAATGCAATAATATACGGTTTAAGGAAGTTCGATAATCATATGATAATAAGACATTGTCGCTACGGTATCGAAAACCATGTGTATATCGGAAGTCACTTTACTTAGAGTCCATGCCATGCCAGTGTACACCTGGCTGCAGTAAGCCCTTCATTCCAGGACTCAGATAATAACGGGTTACTGAATACTCTATCAACTTTATCTATTTTCAAACAATATCGAATGAACAACTCAAACAAATACTTCTGGTAAAGATCAAAATATGAGGCATTTAGGATGTAGTCTCAAATAATATCCGAAAACTTATGCATACCTGAAATTACTTCAACTTAGAACACGTGCCACGCTAGTGCGTATCTGGCTGAAATAACTCATAATTTCTATAACTCAGGTAAATGCTACAGTACGCATCTGACACGCCATAGTAGGTCGTCGAATATTCTCTCACTTTATCCATAGGATTTTCAAAGGAGTATTTGTACCAAAGGAGGTTTATCACGATAAGTAGAGATTAGTATATGTTCTTAAAAATCAAGTAGGTATATCACGATAAGGAGGGATGAGTACAAGTATATGTTCTTGGAGTGTATGTATCAGTTCTCGAAGTATAAGTATCTGTCATGTGTAAGTATATGCTCTTGAGAAACAATACGACTACCAAAAGAGATTCGTGTTAGTATCTATTCTTCAAGTGTAATATCAGTTCCTTGGAAAACAACACAACCATCAAAAGAGACCCATGTAATATCTGTTCTGAGGGACAACATATTGAGAATCAAGCAGACAATACGAAGAAAGAACTATAAAGATTGATTCTAGGCTTAAGCCAAGGTGAGTATCTATTCTTTGATTTTTTCCTCTTCTACTTCTATGAAGTAATAAAGGGTTGTTAATAGAAGCTTATAATAGGTTAGGCTTGGATTGATCAAAAAGCTGACTTAACTAAAGACTCTATGATTGGATAATTGAGACTTGATTCACTATTGAGTAAAGACTGTAGGAATTTATGTTGGACTGAAGAAATAATATTTTGGACGTTTGGAAATGACTTGGGTTGAGGATAATTTACATGCTGGATCTAAAATGAATGGTTCTTTCTAGGCAGGAAAGGTTATTTAGTAAGAATAAGTGACTAGGTCGAGCCCATTTATTTATACAAAATCTTCCTTATAAGGTACATTGACACTAACTGTCAATTCAAGCAAGGATCTCCTAAGCTTAGAACCTTAGATGAATTTATGGTGTTGTTTAATGAACAATTCAAAAATTCCAAATCTGAATAATAATTAATATATTAGAGAACTTTAGATGAAATCTATTGAAAAAGAATGAAATTCGTAGAAATAATGATCCTTAAATCATGCTGGACCTTAAGCATTAATGATTAGAGCTGAAACTAAATAATTATATCTATAGGCCTGGGTAATAATTTTTGACTAAACAAAATGTGTTCTCTTAGTATAGATATATTATATATATATTTACCTCTACGATGATATAAGAATGGAAGAAGAATACTTAAGGAAATAACCTATTTATATATGTGTGTGAGCTCGGATAAGTGGTAGCAAGTGAGTAAAACCAAACGAAAGTTAGCAAAGAATATAAGTGTGTGTCCTTCTACTAAACATGAGTTGCGTGGAAAGTTAAATATTGATAGGTATAGATCTACCTACAAAACTTATCTTAATATTTAAACAGTAAATAGGACTTGATGAATAGGAAACTATTTCTAGTATATTTGAGTAAATAATCAAAGGGGATGTTCTTCTGTTGATGCCATGGGCAGAACTTTAGAAGAAGAGAAACAAGAGAAGCTTTGGCCTATGGTTAGGAAGCAGTAATGGGAATATGTTGAAACCATTTTGTAATGAGTATATATATATATATATATATATAATAAGTCTACTAATTGGGAACTGTCACATTTTTGTAAAGGCACTTATTTAACATTAATATCTATATTATGAAGCATAAGCATTACAAGAAAGTATATATTTTGAAATTCAATAGTAGGTTAAGAATAAGAATAGTAATAGTAATTTGAATACTAATTTTAGTTAAAATACTTTTGGGTCCTCTCTCTCTCTCTCTCTCTCTCTCTCTCTCTCTCTCTCTCTCTATATATATATATATATATATATATATATATATATATATATATATATATATATATATCCCAAATAAGATGAATTTTGTATGAATCATGGAGTAGGTTTATATAAGATCCTTATGATAAAAGATATCTTATAAAGAAGGTTCTAAATAAGTTTATAAATAGAGAAACATAAGTTACCAAATAATAATAGGCTAATAATAATAAATAAAAGGTATATAATTTATAAGTGAGTAGAGATAGTTTAGTAATGCTTTGATATGATTGAAGGTCCAAGACTTAAAAGAAGAGGTTTGAAATTTTTATTATAAATAGAAATTAATAATTTGTTTTAGGCCTTAAAGAATTTAGAATATTTCTATGAGTTGTCTAGAAAATGTAGGCGACAAGAAGAAAAGGTAAAGTTAATTATTTTAATTTTTAATTGTAACACCCCGTTCCGCTCAAGCGGACTGCCATCTCAATCGGCAATCGTGCAGCTGTCCCGACCCGCTTTGCCTCAAAAGAGAAGCAAAGGATATCCAGACTTGTCCCTACAGGAATCCGGCTTAGGCTTTCAGAGGCTCGCTCAGACGTATCGCTCTACCGAGGCGAATCATCGCTAAGGTGGGTGGCTACGGTGAACTTGCCTTTGCTTAGCCAGCACACATAAAATCTGGAATATTCATGCTAGTCGCTAGGTGATTCACCCCCTGCATGCTAATAAATCCAACGCACCTAGCTAAGGGAATAATCCCAACTTGTATTGCTTGCTAGAACATGGAAATTGAAATGCTTCTTATATTCAGACCCTCGCATGCTAAGTCCCTTAACGGTTTCATCTCTCGGCTTACCTTCGGGTCCGAGCAACGTGCCTGCTTATGTTCCTTAGAAATGCATGCTTGTCTGCTTGAATGTTGCATTATTTTCATCCAAACCCCGGAAGACTACTACGTGGTCGTTCCGTGCCTGAATAACCTTGCAAGTATCCGGGACCGTTAGGTCACCAAGGCAGTTCCCGATCCAGGGGACTGCATCATGCCAAGTAAAAGAATCATGCTCCTGTGGCAAGACTCATTCAGGTATTTGGATCTCCCTGCAAGTCTCCCTCGTGTGCGGGCTTACAGCAGCCCAGGAGACTGTGCATATCCAATAGCTAAATGAATCTCGTGTGCTCGTGTGTAAATTAATAAATCGTGTTCGATCATGGACAACTTGTGCACAAGGATATAAGTTCTGCGGACGGTGCTGGGGCACTGGCACCGATCCGATTCGGGCAGACTTCGTGTTTATAGTCAATCGTGTGCGGACTGGGTAACTTGCAACGCATCGTGTTTTATGAGCTCCTCGTGTTTTCTCGTTGCATGTTATTCACGTCCTTGACTAGTCCATTATGGCATCAGCCAGTGATCATCGTGTGTATATGCTTGCAATGCCTCGTGTGATTATCGTGTGAATATGGCTTGCAATGCATCGTGTGTTTATCGTGTGTATTTAACCTGTCGCATGCTTGCCTGTGAAACAAAAGATAACAAGTCATCCTCGCTTAGCGGCTATCCGTGTGCGAGTCATTGCATAGCATCAATAAATAACTTAACACCTGAACGATTATGTTATAAGAACCCTCGTGTTGCATATGCTATGCCTCCTGAATTTTTATGCTTGCCCGTGCGTGAATTAACGTGTTTGCCTTGGACAGGGAAGGAATGGTAAGTTGGTAAGTCTCGCCGTGTTTCCTCTTATGTTGTACGGCGCACTGCCCGACACGTTAGGCTATTCAATGTTTGCATAAAACTGATCCTAAGGCAACTAGAAAGATAACTTAATAGTTGTGCACGGAACCTGTATTACGTGTTTGGATTTGTCGAGCGGGCGAGTAGCTTCCCCACCAGTGCATTCAATGTACTGAAAATCCACCAGTTTGTATGCAGGGTGCGGAAGAACCTCGTTCGGTGGGGATGCCTCCTTCGTGCGTGCTAAGGCCTGGAGTTTCCCTCTGAAGCCTTGCAACGGTGCGTCCGGGACTGAAGCACATATACAAGACATAATGTTGGAGCGTCGCCTGACCATCGCCCGTACATTCATTTCACAGTTGTAGCCACTTGGCACGCTTTTACTGTTTCAGAGAGAGAGGCTTGAGCGACTTGTAATCTCGGCTATACGCCGCCTGTAACACAAGTTATATCAATAAAAGAGCTTGCTTTACTTCAACTTGTGTTTCAATGCTTCCGCTATATTTGTCGACTCAGTGAACCTGTTACCGATCGCCTATGCGTTCATGACTCCGCTGCACTCGGACAACCTGTGCGACTCTGTGGCTTAGAACTCTTGCCGCCAGCCAATGAACCATGGCCTTGCACGGGCGTGGCTCACGCTCGTGCGGCATCACGCCCGGATGTGTTAAGCGATCGTTCCGCGGGAGCGCTGGCGAGGGTGATTCCCGCCTAGCGGGAATGGCCGATTGCCTGCGGGAGATCGGGGCGTGACAGAATGGTATCAGAGCCTGGCTTCTACGCCTTTGGCCTTCAATTCGATATCTCTGTTTCGAAAGCTCGTTCGTGGGTTATGTGCATGCTCTCTCTCAATGCCTCGATGGGATGTTCCAACAATAAGTCTAAATACTTTCAAAATATGTTTTGAATGTAATGATATGTTATGCTTGCTTGTCTGGTTGTATGCTGCGAGTGGCCTTTGTGCCAACCTGTGCGAACCCTTGAGAGTATCGCTAGTAGCTTGTCCGATTTTTACTAACTCTAAGTTTGGTTGAATGCATCTATTCGAGGGACGCCTTGAACTAGTGTACCATCCAAGACTTAAGAAAAGGTAAAATTCGAGTGCTAAGACTTCGCTATCACTAAGCTGGTTGACGTGTTCACGCTAGAGGGTACCTTCCAAAGTGCGCATGATCCAGTCTAAGCGATATGCTGATTTTGAAGCTTGTGCAAGTGAATATCCAAATGAAATAAGTACAACGACTTGTCTAGGATTGCCTCAAACCCTAGACCACTGCTTGTCCTTAGTAAGTCTCGAGGACGAGACTTTTTCTAAGTTGGGTAGGATGTAACACCCCGTTCCGCTCAAGCGGACTACCGTCTCAATCGGCAATCGTGCAGCTGTCCCGACCCGCTTTGCCTCAAAAGAGAAGCAAAGGATATCCAGACTTGTCCCTACAGGAATCCGGCTTAGGCTTTCAGAGGCTCGCTCAGACGTATCGCTCTACCGAGGCGAATCATCGCTAAGGTGGGTGACTACGGTGAACTTGCCTTTGCTTAGCCAGCACACATAAAATCTGGAATATTCATGCTAGTCGCTAGGTGATTCACCCCCTGCATGCTAATAAATCCAACGCACCTAGCTAAGGGAATAATCCCAACTTGTATTGCTTGCTAGAACATGGAAATTGAAATGCTGCTTATATTCAGACCCTCGCATGCTAAGTCCCTTAACGGTTTCATCTCTCGGCTTACCTTCGGGTCCGAGCAACGTGCCTGCTTATGTTCCTTAGAAATGCATGCTTGTCTGCTTGAATGTTGCATTGTTTTCATCCAAACCCCGGAAGACTACTACGTGGTCGTTCCGTGCCTGAATAACCCTGCAAGTATCCGGGACCGTTAGGTCACCAAGGCAGTTCCCGATCCAGGGGACTGCATCATGCCAAGTAAAAGAATCATGCTCCTGTGGCAAGACTCATTCAGGTATTTGGATCTCCCTGCAAGTCTCCCTCGTGTGCGGGCTTACAGCAGCCCAGGAGACTGTGCATATCCAATAGCTAAATGAATCTCGTATGCTCGTGTGTAAATTAATAAATCGTGTTCGATCATGGATAACTTGTGCACAAGGATATAAGTTCTGCGGACGGTGCTGGGGCACTGGCACCGATCCGATCCGGGCAGACTTCGTGTTTATAGTCAATCGTGTGCGGACTGGGTAACTTGCAACGCATCGTGTTTTATGAGCTCCTCGTGTTTTCTCGTTGCATGTTATTCACGTCCTTGACTAGTCCATTATGGCATCAGCCAGTGATCATCGTGTGTATATGCTTGCAATGCCTCGTGTGATTATCGTGTGAATATGGCTTGCAATGCATCGTGTGTTTATCGTGTGTATTTAACCTGTCGCATGCTTGCCTGTGAAACAAAAGATAACAAGTCATCCTCGCTTAGCGGCTATCCGCGTGCGAGTCATTGCATAGCATCAATAAATAACTTAACACCTGAACGATTATGTTATAAGAACCCTCGTGTTGCATATGCTATGCCTCCTGAATGTTTATGCTTGCCCGTGCGTGAATTAACGTGTTTGCCTTGGACAGGGAAGGAATGGTAAGTTGGTAAGTCTCGCCGTGTTTCCTCTCTTGTTCCACGGCGCACTGCCCGACACGCTAGGCTATTCAATGTTTGCATAAAACTGATCCTAAGGCAACTAGAAAGACAACTTAATAGTTGTGCACGGAACCTGTATTACGTGTTTGGATTTGTCGAGCGGGCGAGTAGCTTCCCCACCAGTGCATTCAATGTTCTGAAAATCCACCAGTTTGTATACAGGGTGCGGGAGAACCTCGTTCGGTGTGGATGCCTCCTTCGTGCGTGCTAAGGCCTGGAGTTTCCCTTTGAAGCCTTGCAACGGTGCGTCCGGGACTGAAGCACATATACAAGACATAATGTTGGAGCGTCGCCTGACCATCGCCCGTACATTCATTTCACAGTTGTAGCCACTTGGCACGCTTTTACTGTTTCAGAGAGAGAGGCTTGAGCGACTTGTAATCTCGGCTATACGCCGCCTGTAACACAAATTATATCAATAAAAGAGCTTGTTTTACTTCAACTTGTGTTTCAATGCTTCCGCTATATTTGTCGACTCAGTGAACCTGTTACCGATCGCCTATGCGTTCATGACTCCGCTGCACTCGGACAACCTGTGCGACTCTGTGGCTTAGAACTCTTGCCGCCAGCCAATGAACCATGGCCTTGCACGGGCGTGGCTCACGCTCGTGCGGCATCACGCCCGGATGTGTTAAGCGATCGTTCCGCGGGAGCGCTTGCGAGGGTGATTCCCGCCTAGCGGGAACGGTCGATTGCCTGCGGGAGATCGGGGCGTGACATTAATGTTGTCTAAATTTTCTAAGTGATAATGTATGATAATAGAATAATCCAATAACACCATTGGCCTATGCTGTGATGAGTTTTACTAGTCTAACAGGTTCCTCAATAGCACTCTAAACCCTAAGTGCTATTAAGCGGACCTGCATGGGCTATAACTAAAAATGTGTCATGCCCCACGTTCGCAATATCGGGTAAGGGATGTGAACGCTCCTAGTCTACACTGATGTTAACAGCAGTATTAAGATGTTCTAAACCTCATTTGTCACCAATACTCAAGTTTATTGATTTCTCATCACAACACTAAACACGATAAAATATCCAAGCATAATCACACATCACCACAGTCCACTATATCGTTTTAGTACATCATACATCTCACACTCTGGAGACAAATCCGATAAATCGCCCAAAAATAACTAATACAATTATACATTATCTTTATACAAAATTCTACTCTGAGTCCTCCA
Organism: Iris macrosiphon; assembly: GCA_036927795.1. Lineage (NCBI taxonomy): Eukaryota > Viridiplantae > Streptophyta > Magnoliopsida > Asparagales > Iridaceae > Iris > Iris macrosiphon. The sequence goes on from JAYESA010000007.1 coordinate 132,144,043, forward strand.
GGATCTGCTACCATCTCATACAGCGGTCCATAATAGCTAGGTGGAGTTCATCGTTACCTGCAACGTATCCTGTCAGGAAAAGAGCAAAATATAACCCTACATAATGAATGCAATATAAAGTAAAATTGAAAGTACAATGTAACCAGTAATGAAATGCCTGAACTGCAATACTGGACAATATGTAATCACTGAAATAATGAAACAATGAGACAATGTACCAGGAATAATTAAGACTCGTGATTGAAATATAATTCTCAATATGTGACCGGCTGGAAAAATACATGAATATAAAGGTGCGGCTTAACCACACGTGTCGTGTGTGGTTAGGCTCGGTACATGACCTAACTAGTTTGGGGTTTGGTCACATATCTACTCAGTATTTTTTCTCCCCAAGTACCAGAACCAGAACCAGAACCAGAACAATGAGCACATAAAGTAAAAGTCCAATCGTGTCAATCTCGTGTCCAATTTGAAAGCAAGAAATAATGCAGTAATATTAAGTAAATAATTCAAGTCGTAGTGTACTTTCCTGGATACTCACATTGTCAAATCCAAGTCCTCGATATCTGTGTTGACCAAAATATAATATTCTTTAGTTATTTATAGAGAATTATTTAATTCTATAATTCTTTTACCCTTAACTAAATCTTGATTTTCCAACTATTTCTAAACTAATTTATCCCTTGCTCAACTAATTAACTAATCCTCTTAAATCATTAATTTCTGAATTATTACTTAACTATCTAATTCTCCTTGTATATTAACTATTTACTAGCAATCCTAAACCACTGATCCAGACTAGGCTTGCATACTTTTTCTAATGATTTTCTTATATGACTTTATGGGTCAGCATGCCTTATTAATTCACAATTAAGACCTAATAACCTAACCAGACTGTTACGGATATCCAAATGAAGAACACTCGAAGTAACTGAATCCCATAAAGGAAACTTCCTGCGCACCTTGTATGTTAAAATGAAATAACAGTAAGTTTTATTCCGTGTCAGAGTCGATAATGATGCAGTGCACCTGGACACACTTGACGCAGTTCTTTATCCTGTCTAAGTCACAAGATGACGTATCTGACAACCCATGGACACAATAATATATTATTGTGTCATATTTGACATGAATACAAATTAGACTTGGACAACCAGGTGCAACTCATTTATCGAGTATACAACAGAACATATCTGACACCAAATTATTGGACACATGATTTAATTAAATGATCATAGAGTAACTTAGGAAAAGAGGGTCAGATCAGACCTGTGCTGGATTAAACGGGAAGCTGATATAGTTCGAACACAAAACGGAGTTTACAATATCATTTAATAATTAACTAAGAATTGTTAACTTATCGATCTAAAATTTCAAGAACACTGATCTCCCAAGCTTCTGAATCAAAATTAGTCAAATTCAAACTAAATTCCTTCTCAGAGTTATTTGATCGAATACCTATTGTGCATAAACAAGAAATTGATTGATATATTTGAATTTGAATTTCTTCATGATTCGAAATCAAGAAAGAAGAATCAAAACTTTAATCAGAAGAGGGGACACTTATTATTCGATGCTCGTCGGTACGGTGATCATTCTTGGAATTGATCGTCGCGTCGATCAGAATCGTTCAACACCACGACTAGTGTTCAGAGGAGAGACTTCTTAGTGAATCTTTATCAAAAATTTAATGCTCGGTGGCGGAGCATCACCGGGAAGATGTTGTGAACGTCTGTAACTTCGCCGTCGAGAGTTTGGTCGGAGCTATAAGTCAGAGAAAAAAGTTGAGTTGGAGAATGTGAAGAATTAGTAGGAGAGAATAATCTAGGTCTTTCATTTATTATGATATTACATATATATACATCCACATATCAAATTGGGCCTAAGCCACATGGGCCAATCAGCATATTTATAATTTAATCCCAATACCTCTCCAAGTTGGAGCATGCAAGTCACAAATGTCCAACTTGCGCAAAAGAAACTCAAATTGTCGTTTGTCCAAAGCTTTGGTGAAAATAATTGCTAATTGTCCATCCGTTGGCACATGAGATGGGCGAATAACTCTATCAAGAACATCATCCCTCAAAAAGTGACAATCCACCTCAATGTGTTTTGTGCGCTCATAGAAAACTGAATTCTGCGCATGATATAAAGTAGATTGCTATCACAAAATAAATCCATAGCACACGAATGTTGCACCCCCAAACTGCCAAGCAACCCTTTGAGCCACTTAAGCTCACACGTGACTGCCGCTATCGCACGGTATTCTACTTAGGCCGAAGAGTAGGACACCGTCACCTGTTTCTTCGTCTTCCAACAGATAGGCGAATCACCTAGAAAAACCAACCAACGAGACAAAGAGCTTTTTGTGATAGGACAACTCGACCAATCGGAATCACACTACCCCCGGAGCCGTAAATCACGATCAGAATGAAGAAGAATACCTTGACCAGAAAAATTCTTTAAATATCTAACATCACTCGTAAGCCAAATCCGGCTGAGTAAACGAAAGATAGATCAACCGTCCCACGAGTCGCCGATATGCTTCCCTATCCGACAACAGTTGACTTGTAGAGGGTGCAAGTTGATGATATTGTTCCATAGAAAATCTTGCGGGTTTTGCCCCCAACAATCATGTCTCAGAGATAATGTCAAGTGTATATTTCCGTTGGCACAAAAAAATTACCTGCGCACTTCAAGTTACCTCAACTCCAAGAATAAACTTTAACACTCCAAGGTCCTTCATATGAATGCATGTACTTAAATAATTCTTAAAGTCAGTAAGAGCAGCAGAATTATTTTCAGAGAGAATCAAATCGTCGACATACACAAGAACATTCATCTGAACATCACCCTTATGCAGAGTAAAAAATGAGTAGTCAGAGTACGATTGGCAAAATCTGTACTCCCGCAAATAAGATATCAACTTCACAAACCAACAATGAGATGCCAGTTTAAGTCCATAAAAATATTTTCGAAGCCGATATACCTGATCAGGGCGTCTGGTTCAGAAAACAGGTAGAAGTTTTATATACACTTCTTCGGTAAGATCTCCATGCAAGAAAGCATTGTGAACATACATCTGATGTAGTTCCTAATTCTTTGTTGTAGCTATAGCTAAAAAAGCATGAACAGTAACAATTTTTGCATTTATAGCAAAAGTATCAGTATAATCAATCCCTTCAACCTGATGATTGCCGAAAACTATCAAGCGGGCTTTAAGCTGCTCAACACTCCCATCCAAATTATACTTTATCTTATACACCCACCGGCTCCCCAGAGCACATTTTTCAGCCGGAAGCGTCTCCATTGTCCAGGTATCATTATCCTCCAAAGCCCATATCTCCTTCTGCATAGCTTCACGCCATACTGTATCTTTAACCGTCTCTTTAAAGAAGGCTGGTTCTGTACCTACAGTTACAACTGCAAGAAAATTTTTGTGTCCTAGAGAAAATCGATCATAATTCAAAAAATATACTATAGGATAAGGAGTACTTGAGGAGTGATTGGACATGGTGGAACATTGGGAGGAAGGACTGGGACTCAACTTTCGTATTATATTTGTAACAAAATTGCGGAGCTTCGCTGACAGAATTTTGGCATGCATTCCATGCCCCAGTACACCCTCACCATCTGGCACCCCCACCGCTGCCTCATCCTCCGCCGGCTTATACTCTACAGCGGCCTCAGCCGTGCCACCCTCACCATCAGCCACCCCCACTGCGTCCTTTCCATCCGGGGATATGACCATCCCATTTATATGAGGTAAACCATACCTCATAGTACTTTCGATCACAGGATCAAAATCGAAATTATCATCACCCACGATAGGAGGCGCAAGCTCAGGTAAAGCCGTACCACCATGATCATCCTCAACAGAATAGTCAAACTCAGTCTCATAAAATTTAACATCTCGAGAGACAAAAAAAATTACTAGTAGCAAGATCATACAATTTCCAACCCTTTTTACCATGGGGATATCCCACAAAAACACACTTTCGACTGCGACTGAAAAATTTGTCCATTTTAGCTTTTTGGTTGTGGGCAAAACATAGAAAACCAAAAATATGTAATTCATCATAAGAAGAAGAATCACCAAATAAAATTTTATAAGGGGTTTTAAAACCAAGAAGACTTGAAGGGGTTCGATTGCTCAAATAACCGGCCGCAAAAATACCTTCTCCCCCAAAAGAAATTGGCAAATTTCTCTGAAAACATAAAGGACATGTCACATTAAAAATATGTCTATGTTTTAGTTTGACCCAACCATTCTACTGAGGTGTACCCACACAAGATGTCTGAAATACATTACTATTCTGTGCAAAGTAGTCACGTAGGCAATTAAACTCAGTACCATTATCACTTCGCATAATTCAAACTTTAGAATTAAATTGCTGCTCAATCATAAAAAAATGACGAAAACATCTTGTATACTTCAGTCTTATCAATCAACAAAAACAACCAAACAGCATAAGAAATATCATCCACAATCGTCAAAAATATCGAGCTCCAAATGAAGAAGGCGTAGGATACGACTCCCAAAGATCACAATATATCAAATCAAAAATTGTACCAGCCCGAGAGTCACTGACAGAAAAAATACCTCGAGTTTGTTTTGCCAGATGGTAAACTTCACATGCCTTATTCACTGAACTACTAGAGCTACTAACAACAGGAAGAGACTTTACTACTTTACCAAAATGATGCCCAAGTCGCTGATGCCAAATGTCCAGAGAAATCATCCCAGTCACTACCAAGGCCCGAGTCTTCGGTATAATACAAAAATAGTAGAGTCCATCCCACCGTTCACCGATGCCAATTAGGGTCCTCAAACTGGGGTCCTGTATCATGCACAATTTTTTAGTGAATTGTACAACACAATTTATATCATCAATAAGATGGGCCACATAAATTAAATTAAATTAAATTATAATGTAATTGACGCTATATCAGAATGATTATGAAACTAATTATAGAGGATGGTAGACTAGTGCATTATCAAGAGTACATGACTGTGAGCCAGCCGCGATCTGAATAAATAAAATTATGTAGAGGAACTAATGTCCAGATGAACCTGCTAACAAGTGTTGTTGGCTAAACGCCAAAAGGTAATACAAAATGATACTCATAGTGGGGAAGAAGAAACCCACTCAAGTTTCTCGACGGACATCCTCCGGGTGTGCGCCATCGGTCAGATACATGACAGAATCGTCGAGCTCTGCTACTAAATCTGGCCACACAAAACCAGCGGGGTCAAGCCCCGACAACAAGTACCACAAAGGAGCACAAGTGAAATAAGCAAAATCTAATAAAGTACATAAAATAGGAAAGTCCGTACCACAATGGCAAGCGTATGACCTTTCATCGGAGTAGTAGGACCCCCTACAACCAAACAAGGATAAGAGGTGCCGCACTACTCTGAGACAGGGTACGACTAACCAATTATGAATACGATGAAGATATAACACATCAATATAATCCAGGACACACACTCCATAATAAAAGCTAAGATATAGATATAATATGCATCTTTGGTACATGACCTATTGTGACACCTTGGCACAACCCTACAACAAAACGAGGATAAGGGTTGAATCATCGCGCCACAATAGTTCATGTCCCTAGACTACCAGCATATACACACTTTAATTGGCCAATCAATCCTACGATTTGTTATGTTGAGTCTGCGTTATCTCAGGAATAAGGTATAATAAGTATCCTCAGATCATGCTACTGTCGAACATGAGCTAACCGACCCAAATGAATAAAACAAGCACTTGCAGGATGCACCAGTTTCCCGTAGGGCTACCGCGTTAAAAATAAGGTATTAGCGATTTTAGTGTTCCTATAGTAAAATAGTGGCTCGGCATAATAATAGTCAGATACTGCACTCCACTAAGGCAGATGATATACAGTACCCACGATAGCAGCACAAGATGGAAACTGGAGTAGATATCCCTGGATGCTGTCACAAATATCATCAACAGTCCCAGAATAAGTGAGATACTCAGAAAAGTATATTCAGATGTCCAATTTGGACACATGGGCAAAATACAGTTTTTGGTCACCACGAAATCTACAAGTGGGCCTTGCACCGAAAAATGTGCCAGGAGCAAAGCCCCCTAAAAATAGAATATTATAGGTTAAATAAATTATAAACGATGATACGAACTCAACGGTATATCCAGATTTGGATTCCAATGAGCCGATCACAAAAACGTCCGTTGGAACGGATCGTGGGGGCCCGCAAAACAGCGATACTGTTTCTGTCTCAAAATCAGGCAAAACTTGGGTTACAAGATAAGTCGAACGCTGCGAGTCCAATGGTGCCAGTTTTATCACTATACGACAAGTGTGCACAAAGTAATTGGGACATTTGTAAAATATTGATACGTGGGACATTCGACGGATACGGATTGATTCTGGTGCACCCACATATCCGAATCGAGTTCCGCAAAATCTCACACATCAAAAAATACTACACGCACCTTTCGATAAAATCACGCGACGTAGTTTCCCGGATTGATGGGACCAACTCCGTATCGATTTTTTATTATTTTATAAAACAATTTTTCTTTGATTTAACACAAAATTATCAATATATTAGTACCTGATTAAATTATTATATTTAGAAGGGAACCGAAGGTATTTATGTTGTGTATGTACCTGCGTAGGCAGTTCACGGAAAGATCGAACGATGGCGGAGAAATCGCGACTCAAAGTTGAGCCCACGAACTTTGGATTTTGTCACTGTGCGCGCTCGGGGGCAGTCCGTCGATTGAGGGCAACCGTTCTGGTGATTCACGGTGGCTCAGGGCAGTGCCAGACGGCGGGGGTGCTCGCCGGTAGTCGGAGCTTATCGGAGGGGTTGCTCCGGCGGCCTGCTCCGTCCAGGGAGGCCAGAGCAACTACGGCAATAGCAACATACGCAATCGTAGCAACAACAGCTGCTTCAGCATGCAGTGACGACAACTTCACCTGGGGGGCAGAGGCAGTTTGTTGGTGGTGGTGGTTGGCAGAGATGATGCTGGTGGTCATGATGACAGTGGTAGTGGTGGTGTTCGACGGAGAGGTTGGAGGTTGGCTCTGGTAGTCATGGAGGTGAGGGCAGCGGGGGTGGTCGTGGAGGTGATGGCAGTGGTGGTCGTCGTGGAGGTGATGTCAGCGGTGGTCGTCGTAGAGGTGATGACAGTGGTGGTCGTGGAGGTGAGGGCAGCGGTGGTGATGGTGGTTGGCAGTGGTGATAGCAAGGGTGGTGGTCGGAGTTGGGGGTAGTGATGGTGGTGAAGATGGTGATGGTGGTTAATGGTGGTTGCATATTGAGGAAGAGAAGGAGAGGGTGTTAGTTTAAATGAGGAGAGAGGGAGAGAGTATTGCCTAGAGATTAGGGCAGGCTAGGTTCCCAAGGAGAGGGTGGGTTTCATGACGGAATGGGTGGAGGTGATGTATTAGAATTTGAAAGGAGGATAAAAATTGATTGTAGGTTGCATAGTTTCATGCAAAGAGGAGGGATATGCACATATGAACGGTCAAGCCTCAAGAATGGGTCTTCTTTATTTGTTCCAACAAATAGGAGGTGGACAAATGGCTAGCTATTTGCACAAAAGTCCCTAATAGTTTAGGACTTGCACAAAGAGAAAAAAGAGATTGGATGTAGAAAAATATCATATTTTGTGTGTTGTAGTGGGGGAATTTGGTGTGTGGTATTTTTTATGAGCCATGAAGGTGTGGGTGTGGGTTTAAGTTGGTGTTGGATCTAGTTTTGGGTTGGGTTGAGTCATTGCACCAATTTAGTTAAAATTAGTATCAACGGTGTTCTTTAATTAATTGGAAGTACATAGAATTTAAATTGGATGGGGCACAAGTGTCATGGACGTAGTAGACTCGGAATAGATTATTGTCATAAATTTGGTTGTGAAAAAAGGGTCGAGATTGTGTCTCCAATTTTTATTGGAACGGGTAAGGGTGCAAAGTTAAATTTAAAATTAAAAAATGTGCACAAATATTGTAAAATTAAAATAAAGCACAAGAGAGTGCATATACGAGTGACACAAAGATCGTGATTGAAGATTTATACGTCTAGGTCAAGGGTGTGATATTTGTTGGACGGCGGAAACTAGTATAGTACTCTAGATATTTAAACAAAGGTAAAGTATAACAATTAAATCAAAATCACAGTAGTGAATTATAACCCCAATAATTGATCCCGAATAATACTAATTTAATCCATAATCCTATATTTTGGTCAGGGGGTTTACAGAACCTCCAAATATATCACGGTTCCTCTTTAGCTTCAAGTTCCACTCCCATTCGACCTTGCGTGCCTCCGCAAGTATCTCAGAAAATATCTTATTGAAAGATGGAATAAGGATCTTCACTTCCCAATTAAGACCCTCGCAGAAACGGATAGCCCGAACCTCTGGCCCCCTCACCAAGTACTCTGTAAATTGGCTCAGCCTCCCGAACTCTGCGGCATACTCCTCTACGGACATGCTCCCTGGAGTAAGGCTCTTAAACTGCCATCCTAAGTCCAATATGTCCGTCCGAGCAAATAACTTCTTCTTGAAGAGGTCCTTGAACACCTCCCAAGACCGCCCCACATAGAAAGAAGTGGCTCATTCCTAAACCAAGTGCGGGCGATATTGAATAGTTGAAGTCCTACCGCCTCAACCTTTAGATCCTCAGCAAGATGGGACACCCTCATAAGACACTTGATATCCTCGAGCTAATTGTCAGAATAGACGAAACCCTCTATCCCCTTAAAAAACAGAGGCTCTAGCTGCTTAAAATTTTGAATGTTGCCCAACTTGAGTTGAACAGCCTGTGGCTGTGGAAGAGCCCTTCTCTGAATGCTGTAATAGCTATCTGATGGAAGTTTTCCATACTCTACCATATCATATCTGACTGCATGTGTTGGGCCCCTCTCTCTAAATAGTGCAACCATCGGTGCAATATCTCCTGACACTGGAGGTGGTGGAAGTCCCTCCGAAGCAACTGGGGCAGTCCTCTAAACAGGTGGAGGAGGATCCCCAAAGGCAGCCGAGACTCCTATGTGAACTGATGATGTAGGAGGTACAACCCCTGCTGTCTGAGTGGGAGGTTGAGAGGTGGAAGACCTCTCAGAAGCTACACCCGATCGTTGGGATCTGGTCTTCGGCGATATTATGAAGACAGATCGAAACAAAAGAAATCAATTTGGCACAAGATAAGATATTATCAAGGAAGGACATCAATATTTAAAGTATTCAAAATGAATCAATAGTAGCAATTTTAAATCAGATTAAAATTCCTAGTTGTGATTGAGTATCCCTCGCTCATCATAGTGTCCTATGTCATAAATCCTATCCCAGGCTCGTAGTAGTACAACTAAGCCTTTGTACTACCACGACTTCATACTAATTACGAAGCTGGACCTACATGGGCCACCACAAAAATATGTCACGACCCACACCTGGTGAAGGTGCAAGAGTACGTAGATACGTCCAGCCTACGCCGCAGTATCGGTGGTAGAACGCTGTCTAGGTCACTATGCTATCTGATCATCTCACACAATAATGTATAAATCTGTCAATAATAACTCAACTCCAAGAGGAGGGCAATATAATTGAAGCAACGCAATACTCAATCACATATCTAAAATACGATAAGATATCAAAGAAGTCTATCGACTACAAAGTCTAGACAATAACAACAACAACAACAACAACAACAACAACAACAACAACAACAACAACAACAAAATAAAAATAATATCCAAGTCTTAAATATAAGCCAGAAACAAATTCGGTACCAAAATGCTAATAAAAATAATTATGGTAACTAGTGATTCCGAATAGACCTTCCGACAATCACTCCTGAGTGTTAGGGCCCATGGTTGCTATCCCCCCTTGTGGTCCATAGTTCGTGGGACACCAGTTCTCTAAGTCATCGTCTGAACAAAATATCCAGTCAGAATTGGAGCGAAGTACAACCCAATAGCAGTTACAATCAATTAACAAAAAATATAAAATAGTAAAATAGATAATGCTATATACGATGAGAATAAAGTAGCGAATTAAGAACAATGAAGGAACATGCAATACTAGCAACAAAATATAAATCAATGCATACAAGAATGAAAGAGAGAACTATAACGTTAGAAATAGGACAAGGTAATCTATGAACTGAATATAGAGTCTATAATATACCATGTGTTTTGAGATACTAACTAGATATGTGATCATCTTGGAATATTCAATGATTACACTAAGGAGAGCTAACTCAATCATACGTGTAGTATATGATTAGTTAGTAGCCAATGATTATACTACTTGTTGATAGTTCTTGATCACATATCTAGCTAGTACTTCCCCCGCCCTGACTGACACGATGGATCCAACTATGACACGTTACTAGCTAATGTATTCAATGTTAACCAATATTATCCAGTGTTATCCAATACCAACAAGGAGTAGTATTCGATACCATCTTGATAAATCAAGTAATATCTCATGACTGACGATCAAATAAAATACCAATCCGTGTACTATCGTATCAAGAATCATAAGTAATTTTCTAAATACTTGAATTATAGTAGTAATTAAATAATGGAAACTATCAAAGAATGTACTCGCCTGTGGTCCAGAGCAAATGATGTAAATCGGTGTCTGAACTGGTATCTCACTGACCTACATAGAAATTATCATATAACTTGGTGTAAAGAAGTGAGAAATATGCAAAATTAGTCAAAATATGATTTTCTAAGTCTCGGTGTCCAAACTATGTCAATAATCTATAATAGAGTTCATAATTACCTAAAAGGTTGACCTATGGGGTCAAACTAGCTAATACTAGCTAATGCCAAGTTATCTTTAGGTACTTGGGTCAATAGATTTAAGGTAGCAAATATACTAGCTAATACACTATATATAAAACTCATATATACTAATACTATAAGGTATCTAGGCTAGAACTAATACCTCAATTAAGATACCTTAAGTTAGCACCCCTAACTCAACTACCCCTCTCAAGTACATGTGTACCATGATACTAACTCTCATGGACCCTCAACACTCACATCTCACCAACACTCCACTTATGAGACACAGTAGGTTCTCAACTCAGACCTCCATTGGTACACTCTTGATACCCTTTTCCCTCGCTGATACGTTCTACTATCAGGTACTATATTCTACCCTACCTTCTCTTACTAACACTTTCTACAACGTATCTAATCAATCAACATACCTATATAATTTACCCACCTATCTACTGCCCGACTTTATTTTATGCTACCAGGACTGACTGGTACCACTGCTAATACTTCAAGTGTCAATAGCCCAGGTATCAACACACCCCTTCAACTGAACTTGTACCACTGAGACCCCCAATCCAAAACCACTTACTTGAGCAGCCTGCAGATAGGGTAACCCCCAAATTCCCCTGCAAACATCTCCTCCTAATATGTGCTGCACAGGCCTATCAACCCCTCCATACTATACCTCGTACTACTAGACACAGTCACCTCTCCATAATAATCCATATAAACCTATATACTAAATCACACACTACTTCAACCTCACCCTACTGTCAAACTCATAAATATCACAGTCATATATTACCCACACATCTTCACTCACTCTAGACACTACCCCATGCACTACACTTGTGCAAAAGTGTGCATTGTGCAGTATAGTTCTAATCTCCTGCTGCTGCTGATGTCTTAACCTTCTCCAATATTGCAAACCCATACACCCTTACTACCTGTGCAAAATTGAACCCTGCACACAACCCGACCCCCCTAGTTGTTGTGTGTTCAGACCACAAACTGAATTATCCCTCAACTGCAGACTTAGCCCTCACTGCTGCTCACCTGGGAAAACTCAGTTTCCCCTAGCACTTGACTTGATGTACTATCCTGGGTAATACATGATTGGCCCTGCTATGAAACCCCAAAATCAGTAGACAAGTTTGTACCTCAAACCTCATAGCCCATTGCCTGCATACCAGTTTCCTCAATGTAACATTACCTGGACAGGGTCCAGTTTTATCCCCTCTATTACTTCACTCTTCTTCACTAACCCTAGGTGCACTTGATACTAATACTGTTCAGTTCCTACTGCAATCAATGCCAGCATGCTACTTTACCCCCATCTCTTGAGTACACAGCAAATGACTGAACCCTCACTTTCTGATACGCATTAGTATCAAAGCACAAACACTTTTATGATATACTCTACACTTTACACTCTAGACACTATAATACTCATTGTACTGTTATTAATTACCATCCACTAACTAATGATATATTTTGATACATGATTGAATCCCCTGATACCATACCTACTATCACAGACAGTGCACAAGCAATGTCCTCCATTAGCAGTCCTTATTTTCTCTTGCAGGCTGAGGCATTGCTGTCAACGTGCAATGCAATACACCCTTTCCATAATACTCCACTGAAACCCAATTTTGAGCACAAGTTCACACTCCCACAAGCACTCTAAAACACAGGGATACCTAGCACAGACACTGGTGTGCTCTTATACTGTCTGCACCAAGTCTGAGCACTTGTGCAGACACCCACTCATCCAACTCCAATAGAACACCAGACCTGACACTCCTCCTCTCCTCTTGAACACTTGCATCCCACTGATGCACTAAGACACCTACGCACACTCCTCCATTCTCACACAACACCCAACACAATATACTAACACTCATATACTACCCTCTTTTAAATACATGGACACACATGTACACTTAGTATCAACCCTCATAACGCATCAACCATACTAACTAGATAATATGTCAAACACCTAATAGGCACAACCTAGTGTCACCCTCAAATATCATGATATTCATGATACACACCCCAACATAAGAGTCAAACCCCCAAATTCCCCATAATAATCATATAGACATTTCAAATACACAATAATATAACTAATACAACTTGTTACATTGTAAATTGAAGAGAAATTGCACAAATCACCAAAAATGAGCCCCGTATCACACCGTTTCATGAAATACCATGATACGCTCTACTTCTGTCCAATTATGGATACGTATCTAGTCCCACAACTCTAATCTAAGTCTAATTATATCTAATTATTCTTATGACATTGATGTGTCAATCTCAGAATTCTCCTTAATTGGACATAAAATACCATATAGATTCCACAATACAAGTCATATGAACCTAGTTCTTGATCCTATGGGTAGCCCTAAGCCAAGGGATGATTCATAATGGTTAAATGTATGAATTAGAGTCTAGATTAAGGGATGGATGTAGAATTTATCTATTGAAAGATGGATTTCCAATTAATGCTCAATGGACACAATTAAGACAATCTTCTTGCCAATTCCTTCTCCTTCAAGTGTTCCTTGCAATCCAAGCTCCAATGTTTCTTAATTGATTGATTTAGAAGGGAATTAAGAAAGATATTGAGGGAAATTGATGGAGGGGTGAATGAATTGGGGAAGAACTCAATTAGGGATCTATAATTGAAATGAAATAAAGTGGAGAGAGAGATTCTCCCTCCTTTAGGTGGTCGACCTCTTGCCCCTTCTCCAAGCTACTACACAAAGTCTACAATGTCCCACTAGTTGTCATAGAAATAAATAAATAGGGAGGGGTAACTATGGAATCTCTATTCCTAATGAAGGCTTAATTAAACCACATAATTAATCAAGAGGGATGAGTCTAATGGCCTAACCCAAATATTGGGTTCAATGTGTCATGACTAGTCTAATTTGGGTCCACTAGTGTCAAGTCTAAATAATAGTCCAATCTACCAACCAATAATTATATTAGTCACCAATACATACATAACAAGCACTATATTGAATAAATTAAAATTAAAATTTTTAGAATAATATAAAATGATAAAATTATCCATAATTTAGAAATATGATAGTTACAGTGTGACTCGAACGGACTCCTTTAGACTCCTCTTTCCCAATTTTTGGTGTATCTCAAAAGGAGGCTAGAGGGATCTTTATATAGGGAAGGATGGAAGTCTATCCTCCTCTTATTTACAAAGTGGAACTAAAAAACCAACATACAAAATTGATATCCCACAATCACAGCCTAATGCATAGCCCACTCAGCGCTCGTTCAGTACCCGTTTAGCAACCGTCCAGCACCTGTTCATGCAACACACATATGCAACCCGAGCACAAAACTCTCTCATAAAATGAGCGTACGAGCGCAAAAAAAGTGCACAAGCACCTTGCGACGATGCTAATGTGCTAAGTGCAAAGTGCGTCAACAAAGTGCCACTTTGCGCCTTTGAGCCCGAGTCCGAGTTGCTAAGCCCCTTTGGGGCTTAGCTCCTATGGAATAATATCCAAGAGCATGACAGAAAGCTTAAAAGCTTTCAATGAGGAGTTAATCTTTTTTTATCCTAATATAATACCCCCATATGGCACCCATGTGCCCCACCATACCCCATGTGCACACCATAACACATACAAAGTATTATATTGAGATACCCACTTGGTGGTGTATCCAATATGGGACTACCTTTACAAGTCCAAAGAAAAAAAAAATACCAACAATCCCCCACATATCTTATTATATGGGTTGAACGTTCCTCACAGTGACTGCCCATCATGCATTAGGATAGATATTGCTTCGACTTGAATCTTCCCGCGTGGGTCGAATAACAGTATGATACAAGAATGGACTAAGTCTTAAATTCTGCATCGTAGCTGCAATTCTTTCCACTCAAATAATGACATTAGGTGTGCTTCCGGTTGAACGTTAAAGGTCCTATGCATGCCTGGTTTTGGTGCATGTATCTTGGGCACCTACAAGTTTACCCTAAAGAGACGGCCTATATGTCATGCCACAGTCCCAAAATATATGGGACTAGGCCACATGGCAATGGCTAGCTACGTACCAAGGAGACTCCCGTCCGACTCTGAATACGTATAAGCTATAATAATTGTCAATATCAAGATAACACGGTCTACATGTCGATGTCTCAATCCACAAGGATATACAATAAAGAAAGGACAACATGTATCATGGTATGCACCCTATACTACACTCGTCCGAATAGACTCGAAGAAAATAATATGAGTCTACAAATACTGGGCTATACTAGCAGAAAATAAGCAGAGATCATAATAGCTGAATAATGAAGAATTAAATACAAATATCGAGTAACAATACCTGTATAAAACTCATCAACAGCTCCAGCCTTCTGTCAGAAGTCGACCCTATAATCTGGCAGGAAACCAGATCCTCAGAGGGACGTAACAAGATACAAAAATAGTATGCCATAGTAAAACAAAAATGAAATATGTGATATGACGGTGTAATATAGCATAACCATCTAAGTGAGACGCAACTTTGAAGACAATGTTCGACGCATGGGCTTTCCAAATATAAAATTATAGCTCCGAGGCAAAGAGACACACAGGGTGCACCGTAGCTCCGAGCACAGAGTCACATGGGTGATACTACGACTCAAGATACAGGATCTCTATATAAATAAGAATATATATATATAGCGCATACAAAATAGCCCAAACGTCTAGTAACTGTTTTCCCCTCCCAATGGGGTCAACGAGTGCTCGCTGAACCTAAACCTCTATCTAACAGTCTCGTTATACTGAAGTAACTATCAACAAACACGATCATAAAGTCATCACAGATTTTGGTCATGCTGACACTATCAGGATACATGAAGTTTGGCACGATGACAGTGTCTGAATGTGTCCTAGGGTTCCGATAAAACCAAGTAGGTAGATCAAGGTGTCGCGAACATCTATTAGTCGATACTAGACATTACCAACGAACATCTACACCCGGATATGACCCAGATGCTAAGTAACTATTTTGATCCAAAATGCACATAATGTATAGATAGAATAAACAGTAAATCTGGAACTGAGATACAGGATGGTAAGGTACACTTGCCTGGATCTGGATACTGAAGACGAGGCTCCGGTACAACGTCCAAGTCCGAGGATCCCAAAGTACCTAGAGATGATATATAAAATTAATTAATAATCTAGCTCGATACTATCTAAAATGAGAGATGACAACACGTCTAGCATAGGCTTTTGCCTTACTTACATAGCTCATATAGATACTAACTAGAGGATTGACCCAAGTTGTCTAGGGTAACGTTGCATCAAATATGATCAACAATAAGTATAACGTCCTCAAACATTATCTTCAACCCCTAATATTCATCATAGCAATTTCAGTCAATTAAGTTATGCTCATCCTCGACCATACCTGTAACGCTCCGCTCCGCGCCGGCATTATGTATCAAGGTGAGTGGGCAGAACTTCGTTCTCTGATTCTTGCACGCCTTAATAATAACCTGAGTTTTTGCTTGCAATGTTTTCTTAAGAGAATGATAGAACCTGCCTTGCATGTTAATGAACGAACTCACCTAGCTTATCTTTGAAACAATGCCTGCTTAACGAGAATCCTGAATCGCCTGCTTAGAGTGCATGAATATGTTCACTATCGTCTATGCTTCGAGAGAACCATACTGTGCCTGAACGTGTTCAAGTGATAAGTCGGATTGCCCCGCAACAATGAGTGTATTCTGATGGTTCGTCTTGTCTGTATACTAGAGTTTATTTGATAGTGTTCCATGCATTCGCACGCGGTCGGACAATGGCTATTGGTGGAGAGCTGAACTGCATGTGTCACGGCTGCTACCATGATAGTGCAAAGCAACCATGAGTCACAGCTGCCTCTAGCATCAGAGAAATGAGTCATTGGTATGCTGGACTAACCGCTACCGATCCTGAATACTCGGGGACCGCCCTGCATATAGCTAAGTCATTGTGTTGGCTTGGATAGTGACTGCCCCTAAGAATGTGCATCGTGTGTCTAGCTTTGCATCAGACCCTCGAGTCGCACGAGACACGCTGCGCACACCTTGAAACATGAATGGTTTGCTTGCTTGCATATTCAATATGAAACTCTGTTTCCAAACATGTTTCTAAACAAGTAAATCGACTCTGCTAGAACTGCATGAAACAAACCTAGGTAAAACTAGAAAGATCACTAGTAATGTAATATTTTATAACATGATTACTTAGTGCCTGTTTGAGTGAATGCTTGTTTCTGTTCAGTTGATTTATCTCACCAGTACTTGTATAAAGTGCTGACCCACCAACAGTTTACTTGTTCGCAGGTACTGGATCGTCCGTGGGAGCGATAGGCGTTCCACAGTCCCGAAGACCCGGAATCCTGGTTTCGATTGTTGCCCCGAGAATGCTATCGTATAAGGGGGCATAATGTATGGAACGAACGTGTGCCTTTGCTAAAGGAAACCCAAGTTGCCTCGATTGTCCCGAACACTCAGTTGGCTAATGCATTGTATTGCAACAAGTTCCTTTCCGCTGCTTACTCGATTGATGCGATGATAGCCAACTATCAACTTAAACGATTGGCCTTGCACGGGCGCAACCCCAGGCCCGTGCGGTATCACGTCCCCCGAAAGCTCGAACGGGCCATTCGCTTGGCTCCCTTCCTCCCTCGCACCCGCGGGACGGGCGCGGTGATTCACGTCCGGCGCGCCGGGGCACGGTGATACGTGTCTGGTTCGTTAATTCCCGGCCGCACGGCGCGGGGCAGGGCGGAGCGGCGGCCCGGGCGGGACCGGGGCGTGACAGAATGGTATCAGAGCGGAATCGATTCTCTGGCCCAAACCGTTGCTATGACTCTGAGATATTATCGATATGGTTTTATAAAGAGCGTTCCATACAATAAGTCCATAGATATTCTCAAAGTGCAAAATGTTTCCTGAACTTGAATTGCTTGACTGTTTCGATTGAGTACGGCGAGGGACGGCACTATCGCTACTCGGGATATCGAGAAGTTTATCCTTGAAGTTTCGAGGACGAAACTTTTTGTTGGTTGGTAAGTATGTAACGCCCCGCTCCGCGCCGGCGTTATGTATCAAGGTGAGTGGGCAGAACTTCGTTCTTTGATTCTTGCACGCCTTAATAATAACCTGAGTTTTTGCTTGCAATATTTTCTTAAGAGAATGATAGAACCTGCCTTGCATGTTAATGAACGAACTCACCTAGCTTGTCTTTGAAACAATGCCTGCTTAACGAGAATCCTGAATCGCCTGCTTAGAGTGCATGAATATGTTCACTATCGTCTATGCTTCGAGAGAACCATACTGTGCCTGAACGTGTTCAAGTGATAAGTCGGATTGCCCCGCAACAATGAGTGTATTCTGATGGTTCATCTCGTCTGCATACTAGAGTTTATTTGATAGTGTTCCATGCATTCGCACGCGGTCGGACAATGGCTATTGGTGGAGAGCTGAACTGCATGTGTCACGGCTGCTACTATGATAGTGCAAAGCGACCATGAGTCACAGCTGCCTCTAGCATCAGAGAAATGAGTCATTGGTATGCTGGACTAACCGCTACCGATCCTGAATACTCGGGAACCGCCCTGCATATAGCTAAGTCATTGTGTTGGCTTGGATAATGACTGCCCCTAAGAATGTGCATTGTGTGTCTAGCTTTGCATCAGACCCTCGAGTCGCACGAGACACGCTGCGCATACCCTGAAACATGAACGGTTTGCTTGCTTGCATATTCAATATGAAACTCTGTTTCCAAACATGTTTCTAAATAGGTAAATCGACTCTGCTAGAATTGCATGAAACGAACCTAGGTAAAACTAGAAAGATCACTAGTAATGTAATATTTTATAACATGATTACTTAGTGCCTGTTTGAGTGAATGCTTGTTTCTGTTCAGTTGATTTATCTCACCAGTACTTGTATAAAGTGCTGACCCACCAACAGTTTACTTGTTCGCAGGTACTGGATCGTCCGAGGGAGCGATAGGCGTGCCACAGTCCCGAAGACCCGGAATCCTGGTTTCGATTGTTGCCCCGAGAATGCTATCGTATAAGGGAACATAATGTATGGAACGAACGTGTGCCTTTGCTAAAGGAAACCCAAGTTGCCTCGATTGTCCCGAACACTCAGTTGGCTAATGCATTGCATTGCAACAAGTCCCTTTCCGCTGCTTACTCGATTGATGCGATGATAGCCAACTATCAACTTAAACGATTGGCCTTGCACGGGCGCAACCCCAGGCCCGTGCGGCATCACGTCCCCCGAAAGCTCGAACGGACCATTCGCTTGGCTCCCTTCCTCCCTCGCACCCGCGGGACGGGCGCGGTGATTCGCGTTCGGCGCGCCGGGGCACGGTGATACGTGTCCGGTTCGTTAATTCCCGGCCGCACGGCGCGGGGCAGGGCGGAGCGGCAGCCCGGGCGGGACCGGGGCGTGACAGAATGGTATCAGAGTGGAATCGATTCTCTGGCCCAAACCGTTGCTATGACTCTGAGATATTATCGATATGGTTTTGCAAAGAGCGTTCCATACAATAAGTCCATAGATATTCTCAAAGTGCAAAATATTTCCTGAACTTGAATTGCTTGACTGTTTCGATTGAGTACGGCGAGGGACGGCACTATCGCTACTCGGGATATCGAGAAGTTTGTCCTTGAAGTTTCGAGGACGAAACTTTTTGTTGGTTGGTAAGTATGTAACGCCCCGCTCCGCGCCGGCGTTATGTATCAAGGTGAGTGGGCAGAACTTCGTTTTCTGATTCTTGCACGCCTTAATAATAACCTGAACGGGACCGGGGTGTGACAATACCATCCCTGTAATAATAGACGTAATTTTTATACACCCAATTTAGTTGACGCCCCTAAATATACATAATGTTCACGTAGAGTTTCCTCGTTCATATCATCACTAAAATACCAAAATTCATTGGTACATCCCCAACATATGCATTTCCCATATTTATTTATTCTCGAATAATTTATTATAAAATATTAAGTTCACATATATGTAACCATAATAATTATTATAAAACCATTCCACATATATATTTAACCTCAACAATTGCCATTAGATTATGCATGGGAAATATTCATGAAACCTTAACCCTAACTAAGGTTTCTTAGCACTTACAAACAACTACACAAATAAGGAGAAGGATGAGGAGTTACCCAGGTGGCTGTAGGTAGTGGCAGCGGCGGTACTGCGGCTTCGATCAGGGACGGCGTCGACCGCGGGGGTGGTGCACGTGTCGACCGGGGTAGTGGTGCTCGACTGCGGGGTCGTGGTGATGCGGGTGATGGTGGTAGAAGGTGGTGGTATCCGTCGGTGGTGGTACGGTGCAGGTCGTGGGTCGTGGTGGTGGTACGGGTAGCTGAGGTGTGGTAGTGGTCATGGGTCGTGGTGGTGCGGGGGGTAGCAACAGTCGATGGTGGTATAGGAAATGGTGGCATCGGTGTGGTGGATCGTGGAGGCAGTGGCGGAGGTGGCAGCGGGTGAAGGTGGCGAAGGAGGTAGTACTGGGCGTGGGTCGTGGTGGTGGTGCTGGAGGTGATGGTGGCAGTGGCAGTGGTTGATGGAGATGGCAGTGAATATGGCAATGGCGAGTCGGTGGTGGTGTGGTTGGTGTAGGAGCAGCGGGTTGTGGTAGAGGCAGCGGGTTGCAGCGGTCGAGATGGCGGCTGCGGTCGGCTCGTGGTGCTCCGGTGGAGGTGGAGACTCGAGGTGGAGGCGGTGAAGGTGGCAAAGTGGTAGTGCGGGTGTTTTATAGGGTGAGAGGGTATTGTGTATTTTGTATGGGCCTCATAAATATGTGTTGGGTTAAGTTAGAGTTAGGTTAAGTTGGTATCCCCAATTTAATTAAATAAAGTGTCATATGTGCTCTTAAATTAAATAGGAGTACATGGGGTCTCAATTAGGAGTGGCACAAAGGTCATGAATGGTGTAGGCTTAGTGTCAGTCTTGGACCCTTTAATTGGTTCTGCAAACGGGTTGAGTTTGTGTCCCTAAATCGATGGCAACGACATAGTTAGACGACATAGGATTAAAGAATTAATTTTCATGACTGAAAAGTTGTGCAATTAAATTATAGCACAAGGGGGTGTGTTTGTGAGTGACAGAAATGTCCAGTGCCTAGGTTGGCTTGTCAGGTCAAGAGTGCAAAGATTTATTAGAAATTAAAGGCTATCGTTGGGCTCCAATAATTGTAGCAACGGTAAGGTGCACCAAGGATTTAAATTTAAGAACTAGTCTACGCAACCCTAATTTCTAAAACTTAAACAACCTGAAGCTAAACCAAATTTCTTACCATATCTAATCTACCTAAAATATAAATTGAGAGGATTTACATCCTTTCCAACTTAGAAGAATTTTATCTCCAAAATTAAAAGTAAAGCACGAATAAGAGTTACGAGAATTTAAAAAGTTAACAGATAATCAAATTACAGTACGTAAATTCGTAACTCGGTCCTCAAATAAATATAGAAAACACTGTCGAATGGAATCCTCGCATTCCCAGGTAGACTCTCCCGGCGAATGATGCTTCCATGCAACCCTAACCAGTCAGATAGTCTGTCCCCTCAAAATCTTCTCACTACGATCGAGTATCCCCACTGGCTGCTCTGCGTATGATAAACTGGGCCCGACTGTAATCTCTGAATGATCGACCATGTGGCTAGGGTCTGCTACGTATCTTCTCAACTACGATACATGAAATTCGTCGTACACTCCTTCTAATAATGGAGGCAATGCAAGACGATAAGCCACTTCGCCAACTCGCTCCAAGATGTCAAAATGTCCGATGTACCTCAGACTCAGCTTGCCTCTGCCCCCAAATATGATGGTACCACGAGTAGACAATATCTTCAAAAATACATGGTCACCTTTCTTGAATTCCAAAGGTCTACGGTGCGTATCTGTCCAATGCTTCTGTATGTCCTGTGATGGGCGCAGGTGGCCCTGAATCTGCTTTCCTTTCTCCACTGTCTGTGTCACTAACTCTAGACCAAGTATCTCACACTTTCCCACGTCACTCCAACATACCAGCGACCTACACTTCCTGCCGTATAGTGCCTTATAAGGTGCCATCTGTATGCTTGCTTGGTAGCTGTTGTTGTAAAAAAATTCCACCAAGTAGAGATAGTCCTCCCAAGATCCTCCAAAGTCGATCATGTACGCTTTCAATATATCCTCAGTATCTGAATCGTGCGCTCTGACTGACCATCAGTCTGTAGATGATATGCAGTGCTGAACTTGAGGTGAGTTCCTAGACTCTCATACATACTCCGTCAAAAATATGACGTGAATCTGGAATTGCGATCTGATACAATGCTAACAGGCACTCCATATAGTTGTACTATCTTCCTCATATACATGTCAGCCAATGTATCCGTGGACTGCCCAACTCTGAAGGGCAAGAAATATGCCAATTTGGTGAGTCGGTCCACGACAATCCAGACTACATCCTTCCTACTAGGGCTCCTCGAAAATCCCGTGACAAAGTCTATGGTAATGTGCTCCCACTTCCACTCGAGAATGGAAAGCGGCTGCAATAGTCCTGCAGTCCTCTGATAATCGGCCTTGAGTTACTGACAGACCAAACATCTCGCCACGAATCTCGCAATCTCCCTCTTCATCCTATGCCACCAGTAGTGTTGTCTCAAATCTTGGCACATCTTCGTACCCCCAGGATGAATAGAATAAATTAAGTTATGGTCCTCGGTCATCAACTCCTAGCGTAGCTCGCCACTTGAAATATATAGGCGATCTTCATACCTTAACGTTCCGTCTTCGTGAATCCGAAGTCCCGTCTGTATGTCAGCCTCTGTCCTCTCTCACAGTCATCATAATCTCGTATCGGTAGGCAGGGCTGCCTTGATCCTCTCAACCAATGTAGACTGAACCTCTCGACTAGCCATATGTTCATCCATGCCTGGCAATACAACCTTTATCCCGAGCTTCGAAAGATCCTCTAACAAATATCGTTGAGCCATCAAAAAGTATGCTATGGGCTTCCTGCTTAAGGCATTTACTAAAATATTTGCCTTGCTAGGGTGGTAATGTAACTCAATATCATAGTATGTCATAAACTCTAGCTAACTTGTTTGTCTAATGTTAAGCTCCTTCTGAGTATAGACATACTTCAGACTTTTGTGATCTGTGTAAATCTTAACCCGCTCTCCATAAAGGTAGTACCGCCATAGCTTTAGTGCAAATATCACTTCAGTTAGCTCTAGATCGTGCGTCGGATAGCTTTTCTTATGAACTCTCAGCTATCTTGATGCATAATCTATCACCTTATTATGCTGCATCAGTACACATCCTAATCCGCTTCCATACGCATCGCTATACACCAAAAATCCTCCAGATCCAGAAGAAAGTGTCAAAATTGGTGCTGATGTCAGATGCTTCTTTAGCTCATCGAAAGCCGTTTGACACTCCTCAGTCCAGATAAACTCCTTGCCATTACGCGTCAGCCGCGTCATAGGCACAGCGATCCTCAAGAAGTTTTTCACGAACCTCCTATAATATCCGGCAAGTACGATAAAACTCCTAACCTCCGTAACTGATGTAGGGGTAGGCCACGTCTCCACTGTGACGATCTTCTCCAGGTCAACTGATAGTCCATCTCCAGTGATTATGTAAC
The DNA here is from genome assembly GCA_036927795.1 of Iris macrosiphon. Lineage (NCBI taxonomy): Eukaryota > Viridiplantae > Streptophyta > Magnoliopsida > Asparagales > Iridaceae > Iris > Iris macrosiphon. The sequence goes on from JAYESA010000007.1 coordinate 132,167,524, forward strand.
CCAGGAATGGTATCCTATCCAAGGAGAACTCGCACTTGCTAAGCTTGGCATACAGCCTCTCCTGCCTCAGCGTCTCCAACACGATCCTGAGATGCTCCTCGGGCTCCTCCTGACGCTTGGAATATACCAAGATATCGTTGATAAATACCACCACTAACTTATCCAAGTACTAATGGAAAATCTTGTTCATTAGGCTCAAAATACTGCTGGTGCGTTGGCTATCTTCGGAATGTCCTCATTCCTTACCTTGATCTGATGATAGCCAGATCTAAGATCGATCTTCGAGAATACACATGATCAAATAAATCATCGATACACGATAAAGGGTACTTGTTCTTTATCGTTACAACATTTAGCGCCCTGTAGTTGTTACACAAATGTATCATCCCCTCCTTCTTTGGCACAAATAATATAGGTGATCCCCATAGAGAAATACTAGCCCGAATGAAACCCTTGTCTAAGAGATCCTCAGATTGGACCTTCAACTCAACCAACTCTTTCGGTGCTAGTCTGTAGATGGGGGAAGTAACTGGCTCGGCTCCGGGAGTCAACTCTATAGTAAACTCTATCTCTTTGTCAGGTGGTTATCCTGGAAGATCCTTAGGAAGCACATCCTCAAACTCTGATATAATATGGGGGTACACCGGTTCACCTTCTACAATGTGTGCCACTAAGGTAGTTTGGACACCATGCTCTCGGGCTCCCCGAAGAAACTCAAACTCAAGGTGATCTGGTGGTCTAAATACAATACATCCACGTCGGCCATTTAGCGTCGCATGGTATTGGCTCAACCATTCCATGCCTGGGACAATGTCATCATCTAGACTTAACCACATAATAAATTCTTCTATTCTATTTATAAATACTATTCCTCCTTAAAAAAATTGTGTTTTCTCTCCCTTAATTTATAAATACTCTTTTCCTCAAAAGTTCTCCTCAAGTTTTGTTCTTATTCATGTTCCATTTATACCTCAATTTTAATGGTATTATTTTTTTATAAATAATCAAATTTTTGTTAGTTCTCTAATCAGATACTCCCAAATTCTTCCGGTATTAATTTTTTCATATCCTCCAGGTGTAATCCTCTAATTAAACTGTCACAACCAGTGTTATCCTTGTAATAGTTCATACCTACTATTGGGCTCAAATTTTCTATGGTATATAATATAATCCACTATTTTGTTAAGCACATTTTCCACATACCGTATCAAAACATAGCTTATTTCTACCTAAAATTGTATTCCTTATTTTTTTTGTTATTTATTTCTTTGAGTCACCATAGTGTAATTATAATAATGGTATCACCCTAGCACATGCTAGAATTTCTGGTATCTGATAATTATATTCCCGGTGAGAGCCTAAAATTTTATCTTCTTCAGTTCATAATACCGTTCCTGGTATCACTATCATGGGCTACAACAAATTTCTAGCATCTAGCTATGCATTTCCGTAAATCATTCTAGAGGGTTAGGATCAACAATCTTTCTAGCTTCCAGTACTTCCCAAATCACTACTATCATAAGTAAGGGTAGGATTTATCAGTTCTAGAAATATACTACTAGGTCTAATTCTCTTGCTAATAATCTATACTAGTTCTAGAATCTAAAAAGAACCTATCAACCTACCCTACAAAGGGTAACAATCTTCTCACAAAATATTACATTAATCATGCCTTCTATTGTATGGACTACGATCTTCTTCTGGAGGGAACCATCAAGAACAAATATTCATCCTTCCAAAATAAAAGGAGATAAGAAACAATGATAATGATATTGATGGAAAAAGAACGAATACAATTTGGAAATCCAATGGCGATAATCAAATACAAAGGGAGTTTTTAAAATCGATTATGGATTGAGATCCTATTCAACAATAATCCTAAATTGCTGCTCGTTCGGTACAGTAATGTAACCGAAACGATATGCTCTGAGACCTACATGGGCCACCAAAAAAACCTTATTATGCCTCGGTCCCAAAATACATGGGACTAGGCCACGTGGCAATGGCCAGCTACGTACCAAGGGGACTCCAGTCTGACTCTGAATATGTATAAGTTGTAAATGAGGATCACTATCTAGATAACAGGGTCTACATGTCTATGTCTTAATCTACAAGGATATGCAATAAAGAAAGGACAACATGTATCATGGTGTGCACCCCACACTACACTCATCCAAATAGACTCGAAGAAAATAATATGATTCTACAAATACTGGGCTATACTAGCAGAAAATAAGCATAGATCATAATAGCTGAATAATGAAGAAGTGAATACAAATATCGAGTAACAATACCTGTATAAAACTCATCATAGCTTCCCGTCAGCAGTCGACCCTATAATCTGGCAGTGAACCAGGTCCTCAGAGGGACGTAACAAGGTACAAAAATAGTATGCCATAGTAAAATAGAAAGGAAACATATGATCCGCCAGTGTAATCTAGCATAACTACCTAAGTGAGACGTAACTTTGAAGACAATGTTCGATGCGTGGGCTTTCCAAATATAAAACTATATCTTCGAATGTCACGACCCGCACCCTGATATCCGGGCACGAGTACGTGGTTACGCCCAGCCTACGCCGCAGAATCGACGATAGAACGCTGTCTGGGTCATTTCTAACTATCTAACATCTCAACAATATAATATGGTACCTGTCAATCATCTCAACTCCAATCAGAGGAGCAATATGGTATCTCACAATATATCAATCTCAATCACAAAACAAACTAAGGAGGAAATAATGCACGAATGGAAATAGCGAAGGAAAGAAGATACAATCCACAATGAAATAATAGTACAACTGTAAAACTCCACAAAATGATAGTCTAAAACAACATCTAAACAAAATTAAACCTCCTCGGTCACTGCTACTATGTCCTCTGACTCTAGGGGAGTGTCCTCTAAAGTCTCACCCTCTTGAGGTCCGTAATGTGTGGGACGCAGCTCCTATAGCTAATCATCTGGAAAAAAAATATCCAGTCAGGATTGGAGCGAAGTACATACCTCTGAAAGCAGTTCCAATAACATAATCGAGCATATATAACAAGCAATAAAAAAATGATACAAGATACACAAGTAGAAAGAATAAACTGTACAAGTGAACAGGCAATAGGCACAATAAAGCTGGAAGTAAATACAAGAATAACTGCAAGTAGAGAACAAGAAATACTAACTATGTGTTTTAGAGTGAGAGTTCGTTATGTGATCGGTTTAGGTTGCACATGAGGTATATAGGTAACTCCATTATACGTGAGGTGTATAATCGAAATGCACATGAGATCAAGAGGGCTTTGATCACATAACCAACTCCTACTCCCCCTCCCCAACCAATACTCATGGATCCAATCACGACACGTTACGTACATGATCACGATAGTCACACTAGCACACAAAATAGTGGATGCACAAGAAGCACATGAAAGTCAATACCCGATGCACACGATGAAATACATGTCATTGGGTACCCGTTGCACACGGTAGGGGATAACACCTCCTGACGGGATCCATATAGTACCAGTCCGTGAAATCACTGTGTCAGAAATCAATGTATACTAATCTAGAACATGCATATATACAACATTATAAATTGAAAACAATCAGAGAAATATACTCGCCTGAAGTCCTGAGCAAAGTGTGTCTCTCGATGCCCAAGCTGGTGTCTCACAACCTATATATGGTATGTTGTATCAATACAAGGTTCAAAGATGAAAATAAATGAAGTTGAAGAAGTTCTAGGTCAATACGCCGTTTCTAAGTCAATCCAATGTATTTCTAGGTTGTAAGAATCTAATGCTAGTCACTAAGTCAATACACTATGAAGCTATGCTATACTAGCTAAGCTAACACACCACAGTGCAATCAAGAAGCCGTATCCTAAGATACGCAGATTTTCTAATATGAAAGTAGGTTTATATATATATACATAAGTCACATATAGCAACAATATCTTAAAACAATTTAATTAAGATACTTTGGCCTTGTGCCAAAGCGTATCGCAAATTACCCTTGATACCTACGCTCAAATACCCTGTCATTGGCCCATACCTTGGGGATACCTCAAGGCAACCCAACACCAAGTATGACTAATACCATATATAACTACTACTATAATATCTAGCTATATAAAAGTAACTGACACCAAAATCAAATCCTATTTCATATAGCCAAAGACAATTCCTCCTTAATCCACCTGCTACTACTAGCCATTTAATACAAATACTACTACTTATTATCTATATACTAATAATACAACTACACTATACTATATTTATATAAACTAAAAGTCAACTAACACAATTTCTAACCCCTCTACAGATACAAGAAACTGAACCTACACTAACTCGACTATTAACTAAACGACTAACAACTAACAATACACTAAACTAATACACCTGACACTTATTAACCAATATTACCACTAGTACACTTAATTATATAGATACTAGCTATACCAATTACTACCCAAACCCCGACACCTAGCTAACCTGAACTAGGGACTGATACCTGTACAGTTGCTGTTGTTGTCTTCAGGTCTCAATTCCAGTTCTCAGGTACAGTGAGCCTTCAGTCTGCAGTCTTCAGTTGATTTCAGCTGATGACTTCAATTCTCAGTTTACAGGTTACTGAGTCTGCTCTCTGTTACTGATACTGCTCGGTTGCTGTGCCCTCAACCTTTGCAGTGCCTTCACTCAAAACTGTGCAACACAGTGAACACAGAAACTGTGAAACACAGTGCATTGCTCCTCTTCAGACTGTGCTGTGTTCCAGGTGACCTCAGGTAGTCATTAGGATGCTGTGTACATTGCTGTGCAGTGGAAACTTCAGTCCATAGCTGTGCAATCTTGTTGTCTCAAGCACAGTGCAGTCTGTAGGTAGAGTCTTCAGTAGGTGAGGTCTTCAGTAGATGAGTTGCTGTGCTGCTCAGTTGTTTCAGTTGATAAAGTATTGTACTGCCTTCAGTTCTTATGTTAAGTATCTGTACTGATACTTCCTGCTGTCGAGTACCTCCCCCCTCTCACTTAACATGGTAAAAATACCAGCTACAGATCTACTAGGAAATTTATCAGTTGTCTGATACCAACTCGAGCACACAACACATAAAATCAACACTTAACACTAACTCACAGATATCTATACCTATACACAACTATGTATACTAACATAACCATATATATATAGCTATATACACCAATCTATATATATATATATACACACATATAGATTTATGTAGACACTCTAATGTATACACATAGACACACATAAACACAAAACCCAAAACCCAATTACACTATTATACTCCAAATAATATATAGATAGTATATACAAATATATTTACATATGTATGTATAGTACATAAAGCCAAAACACAAACACATGGAGTGCACCACACCCGTATCATACTTTTCTATGATACGCTTGCGACACGGCCCCCAACTCACAACCAAACGTATCCCGGAGGACACGTACAAGTCTAATACGTAACTTATGATTAATACATATATAAATTATAGTGTCTACGTGTCCGTGTCACCATATGATAAGCACATGGCCCCGTGTCGGAGGAAAACCCCCAAAATCGACCGTTTTATCAAATCGACGAGATTCGGCCCACACGTATCCAATTGTGGAAACGACACAAACTACAAACAAACAATCAATGATCAATTAGATCTATTAGATCCATTGACAAATACTACATGTGCCAATTTCGGAATTCCCCCAAAATTAGTACCAAATTGGATATAACTACCACCGTAGGTCTCCAAATAATTCCAAATCAAATCCTATGGGTAACCTATGCATGTGGGGTGGTTTTTCATGGTAAAAACTCATATCTATAGCCTATAGGAAGGAAGAAAACTGATTTGTACCTATTGGGAGATGGATTCCTAATGAAAAGGTCCCAAATGACAAGTTTCTCCTCTCCTTGTAGATCTTGGCCTCCTCCTCCTTGTTCCTTGCTCCTTGCTTGTAGATCCTTGATGTAGGGGCTTTAATGTTAAATTTAGAAGAAGATTTGAAGAGAATTGATGGAGAATTGATGGGGAATTGGAAGGGGGAAAACTAGATCTAGAATTTTGGAGAAGAACTAAAATGAGAGCACTCTCTCTCCTCTCAATTATGGCTGGACAAAAACCCTTCCTCAAGCAATGTACAAAGTCAAAAATACCCCTTGGGGCCTCTCATGAAGAAATAATTAGGGAGGGAAGGTTCTAGTCTAATGGTTTCACTAATTAATCATGTTTCTTAATCCATGGGCCTAACTCATGGGCTCAACTTAGACTAGTCCAAAAGTTTGTTCATATCCCCTAATTAAAAGGTTAAGTCTACTACACAAGTCCAAAATAATTCTACACTAGCAATAATTAAAAAAAATAAATTAGTCATGCACAATTATTAATTATAAAAATCCTAAAATAATTAATACCTATGATAATTACCAAACTACCCTTAGATGGAAATGTGAGGGTGACAAACCTACCCACCTTGGAAAAATTTTGTCCTCAAAATTAAGAAAGAAACTATCTACCAAAACAAACAATATAATGCAAGAAAGAATTATACCTCACGGCTCGAAAAGATACGGATATCGCTCGCGCATCTCGGCCTCTCGCTCCCAGCTACTCTCTCCTGGCGAGTGATGCCTCCACGCGACGTACACCAAAGGAATCGTCTGGTTCCTCAGCACCTTCTCTCTCCGATCCAGAATCTCCACTGGCTGCTCTGGATAACTGAGAGTAGGGCCCACCTCTATCTCCGAATGATCCAACACATGACTGGGATCTGCCACGTATCATCTCAGCTGCGACACGTAAAACACGTTGTGCAGGTGGTAAGTCTAGTCTGTAGGCGACTGCACCGACCCTCTAAAGAATGCTGAAAGGGCCGATGAATCGCGGACTAAGCTTGCCGCCTCCACCGAAACGAATTGTGCCACGTGTCAGAGAAATCCTCAAGAAAACCAGACCGCCAACCTAGCACGAAACACAAACTTAGCACTCTAACAAGCAACAATCAACACAAACAAGACAAAACTAAAGCTATACCTCAAACTCCAGAGGTCTCCGGTGGCTATCGGTCCAATGCCGTTGCCTGTCCTGCGCCACTCGAAGTCTGTCTCTGATAAGCTTCACCTTCTCTGCTGCATCCACTACCATCTCTGGTCCCAATAAAGCCCTGTCACGAACATCATCCCAGGACAACGGAGTACGGCATCTCCGTCCATACAATGCCTCGAATGGTGACATCTCAATGCTGGCTTGGTAGCTGTTGTTGTATGAAAACTCTACCAAGTGAAGGTGATCCTTCCAAGAACCTCCAAGATCCAAAACACAGGTGCGTAGCATGTCCTTGAGAGTTTGAATAGTCCTCTCCGACTGTCCGTCCGTCTGAGGGTGATAAGCGGTACTGAACTTGAGCTGAGTGCCCAAGCTAGCCTGCAAACTCCTCCAGAAATGGGACGTGAAGCGGCTATCCCGATCCGAGACAATGCTCACGGGAACACCGTGCAATCTGACAATCTGGCCCACATACATCTCCGTAAGTCTCTCCGTAGATGTACCCACTTTAAATGGCAGAAAGTGGGCTAATTTGGTCAACCTGTCCACGATGACCCAAATCGCATCCTTGCCTCCTGGAGAACGCGGAAGCCCTGATACAAAATCTATGGTAACATGCTCCCATTTCCACTCCGGAATGGGCAGAGGCTGAAGCAAACCTCCTGGTCTCTGTCTCTCCGCCTTTACCTGCTGGCAAACTAAGCATCTGGACACGAAGCTAGCTACCTCTCGCTTTATGCCATACCACCATACATGCTCCCTCATGTCTCTATACATCTTGTTGGCACCAGGATGCATAGAGTATTGGGAACGATGTGCCTTCTGCATGATCTCCTCGCGCAATGCTCCCTTTGGTACGCACAACCTGGTACCGTGTCGCAATGATCCATCATCTGCGACGGTAAAGTCCTCTGCCAGTCCGACCTGAACCTGTGCTCTGATGCTCCTCAGAGACTCATCCTCATACTGTCCGGCTCTGACTCGGTCCATCAGCTCCGACTGAACCTGAAGTCCCCATATCTGCGCCGCGACTCCCGGAACCAATACCTCAATGCCCAAACTATCGAGGTCTGCCAATAGATGTCTATCCCTAGTCAAGCACATAGCCACGGGATACCTGCTCAAAGCATCCGCGACTACGTTGGCCTTCCCTGGATGGTACTATAAAGATATGTCGAAGTCCTTCATCAGCTCCAACCATCGCCGCTGCCTCATATTGAGCTCCTTCTGTGTAAACACATACTTTAAGCTCTTATGGTCTGTGAAGATCTCTACTCTCTCTCCATATAGATAGTGTTTCCATAATTTGAGAGCAAAGATAACCGCTGCAAGCTCCAAATCATGGGTATGGTAGTTCTTTTCATGCGGACGTAATTGCCTGGAAGCATAGGCCATTACCTTCCCGTGTTGCTGTAGTACACAACCCAAACCCTTCCCTGATGCATCACTGTAAATAAAAAATCCTCCTGCTCCTGATGGTAGTGTCAAGATGGGAGCTGTAGTCAATCTTCTCTTCAGCTCCTCAAATGCTGACTGGCAATCCTCAGTCCAGACAAATTCCACGTCCTTTCTGGTCAGCCTAGTCATCGGCTCTGCTAGTCTGGAGAAGTCCTGAACAAACTTCCGGTAGTATCCTGCTAATCCAAGGAAGCTCCTGATCTCTGCTACTGAACTCGGGATAGACCACGATTCAACTGCTGAGATCTTCTTCGGGTCCACCGAGACTCCATCTCCTGTAATGACATGCCCAAGAAATTCAACCTTATCAAGGAAGAATTCACACTTCGACAACTTGCCATACAACTTCTCCTTCCTGAGGATCTCCAAAACAATCCTCAAGTGCTGCTCATGCTCCTCCGGGGTCTTCGAATATATCAAAATGTCGTCTATGAAGACTACAACAAACTGATCCAGGTACTGATAAAATACCTTGTTCATCAGGTTCATGAACACTGCCGGGGCATTGGTCAACCCAAACGGCATCACCAAGAACTCGAACTGTCCATAACGAGTCCTGAAAGCCGTCTTCGGGATGTCTTCCTTCTTTACCTTCACCTGGTGGTACCCTGACCTCAAGTCTATCTTCGAGAATACCTTCGCTCCGCTCAGCTGGTCGAACAAGTCATTAATCCATGGCAACGGGTATTTATTCTTGATAGTGAGGTTATTAAGTGTCCTGTAGTCGATACACATACGTACCGACCCATCCTTCTTGGGTACAAACAGTACCGGAGCACCCCATGGTGACGAACTGGAATGGATAAAGCCTTTGTCCTGCAACTCATCCACCTGCTTCTTCAACTCCGCCAGTTCACTGTTGTTTACTCTATAGACGTGCTGAGAGATTGGCTCTGCTCCTGGCACTAAGTCTATAGAGAACTCCACATCTCTGTCCGACGACAACCCCAGCAAATCCTCTAGAAAGACATCCAAGAACTCTGCAATCAACGGATGTGGCGGCTCCTGCTCTTCTACCAAAGCCCCACAGAAAATGCCCTCGCTTCGCTCTGCTGCTCGGACGAACTCGAACTCCGGCTCTCCTGGCGTCTGAAATAAAACTCTGCCTCCACGATAATCGATACTAGCGTGATGTCTACTCAACCAATCCATCCCGAGTACTATATCGTAACTCGAAAGTGGCATTACAAGTAAATATACACTCAGCTCACGGCCTCCCACATAAACCCTCTGGTTCTTGCAAACATCACTGACCAGGATGATGCCACCCTCGGTCGTGATCTTGCAAGTCCGCGCAAACGGTTCAGACTCAAGACGATATCTCAAAGCAAAAGATACAGATACAAAGCTATGAGATGCACCAGAATCAAATAAGGCATGAGCTGGAAAAGAATCGAGTAAGACTGGACCTGATATAACGTCTCCGACTGGCTCTGACTCCTCCACGGTCAGGGCAAAAGCTCGCCCCTGATGTGCACCCCTCTGCTGGTGCTGGTGCTGCACGAACTTCTGCTGCTGGGGCTGTAAAGGAGGTCCTCTCGGCTGTCCCGCTGGGTGTCTCGCGGGTATCCTCTGGATAGGAGCTACGTCCTGAACTGTCCGAGCTAAGGTCTTGGGGCAATCCCTCAGCTGGTGATCTGATGAACCGCAAAACAAACACTGACCGAGCCTCTTCCTGCAAACGTCCCATACATGCCCTGCCTTCTTACAGAAGGGGCAAGCACGAGCTGTCTGGGCTGGTCTCTGCATCTGGTACGTCTGCTGTACAGGTGCTCGGTTAGGCGCATTGGACTGCTGCCTCTGCTGCTGGAAAGATGGCTTCTTCGCTGGACCTGTGCTGCTATTGCCACCATAAACATCTCGGTCCCTCTTGTGCCTCCCACTCAGGTCTCTCTCGACCTTGCGAGCCTCCTTCAAGATGTCGGTATACGTCTCGTGGCTCGAAGAAACGAGAGCCTTCACTTCCCAGTTCTGACCCTCTCTGAACCTACTAGCCCGGTTCTCTGGGTCTCTCACCAGATAGTCAGCATATCTGCTCAACCTACCAAACTCGGCGGCATACTCCTCCACCGACATGTTCCCCTGGTAGAGGTTCTGGAACTGTCGCTCCAGATCAAGTCTCTCAGTAGGCGGAAAGAATTTCCTTCTTAACAGGTCCCTGAACTCTCCCCATGTCAATCCTGGATCGGAAATCCGTGGCTCATTCCGGAACCACGTGCTGGCGATGTCCATCATCTGTAATCCCGCTGCCTCCACCATCAGGTCCTCCGTAAGGCGGGATAAGCGCATGACGCGCTCCATGCTCTCCAACCAATCATCGGCATAGATGATGCCCTCTATCCCCTTGAAAGGCCGGGGATCCAACTTCTTGAAGTCCTGAATAGTGCCGGGCCTGGGCTGTACCTCCCGTGGCTGTGGTGGTGCGGTCCTCTCTACAGCGGTGATGGC